>JASEVX010000005.1:28435538-29035538 GCA_031761405.1 Serripes groenlandicus
AACACAACATTTATTATCTAAAACCACAATTACGGGATAGCAGAAAAACAATAAACAATTAAACATGCAATTGTCACGAGACATGATGGAGTGAGAGAAAGAGAGCGAGAGATATAGTGAGAGAAAAAGAGAGAGAGAGAGAGTGAGAACGAAAGAGAGAGAGAGAGAGAGAGAAAGAAAGAGAGAGAGAGAGATAGAGAGAGATAGAGAGAGAGAGAGAGAGAAAGAGAGAGAGAGAGAGAGAGAGAAAGAGAGAGAGAGAGAAGAGAGAGAGAGAGAGAGAGAGAGAGAGAGAGAGAGAGAGAGAGATAGAGAGAGAGAGAGAGAGAGAGAGAGAGAGAGAGAGAGAGAGAGAGAGAGAGAGAGAGAGAGAGAGAGAGAGAGAGAGAGAGATATTGTTATTTACAGTTATATCACCATTCTTACACGTGGAGTTGGGTTTGGCGGCATGGGGGGTTGAGGATGGGGCGAAAAATTAGAAAGGTCTGGTGACATAAACTTGTCCTCTTCTCCTTCTGAAATGCATATATTTAACACATACATATACAAATATATATATATATATATATATTTAAGCATCCACTTTTTAGCTCGACTTTTGAAAAAAACGAGAGCTATTGTCATGACCCTGGCGTTGGTCGTCGGCGTCGGCGGCGGCGGCGGCGGCGTGGTCGTCCGGTTAAGGTTTTTTGTTCAGCTCAGCTTTTTTTTCTGTTTTCTAACAAACTACTACTGTTAAAGTCACTAAACTTCATAAACATAATCATAATATGTTAAATAATAAAAGTATATAGCTGGAAATCTTTATTTGTTTCACTTAAAACTTCAAAACGTAAGGTTAAGGTTTTTTGTTTAGCTCAGGTTTTTGACAATTTTTTACTCATGATTTTTCATATCTTAATTTTTTTTCTTTTTTTTTGCTTGAAACTTCACAAACTTGCTGAGTGTCTTAAGTTGACCTTATATAACAAGTTTCATAACTCTGTAAATAGTATTGACAAAATTATCTCCCCATTTCGATTTAGAAAATCTACTTTGAAGGAGAAAAATGGTGATAACTGAAACACAATTTAACCTATAGCTTTGAAACTTCCTTAACTTATTCAATGTCTTAACATAACTTGATACAACAAGTTCCATAACCCTGAACTTAATATTTACCAAATTATCCCCCCTTTTGGACTTAGAAATCTACACTGAAGGTGTTGTCATCCGGTTAAGGTTTTTTATTAGCTCGACTTTTGAAAAAAACGAGAGCTATTGTCATGACCCTGGCGTCGTCGTCAGCGTCGGCGGCGGCGGTGGCTTGTTCGTCCGGTTAAGGTTTTTTGTTTAGCTCATTTTTTTATTTTATTTTTCTCCCTATCAGTCGAGCGTCTGTGCCGTACGCGGTGCTCTTGTTTTATCTTCTCTTTGTTTGGAAAATTTGGTGACTATTTTTTTAGAAAAAAGCTAGTCTGGAATGTTGCTGATATTGCTTAATCTCTAGTCATAGGTGCCAGTCTCGTTTAAAATATAAAAATAGCATTTGTCTATATATTGTCAAATGCTATTTTTAGATTTTAAACGAGACTGACACCTGTGTTGTCAATTTCATTTAATTCAAAACTAGACAGAAAAAGCACAAGGAACTAGGAGCAATGGTCAAAGTACTGAAAGTGCTGAACACTGGTGGCGGTGAACCAGCAAGATCATTGATTTCATATGTGTGTTAGTTAGTTTCATGACTTGATAAGCCAACAAGATTCCGGCCTGTATAATGTGTGTTTTTTTCATTGTTTATCGTTAGTTTATTTTTTTGATGGGCAGAATCAGCAATATTATTGTAACTGTTCTATGTTAACATGATCTTCAACATTGTTTAGCTCTATTCTATGAGCTGATATAATAACGTAATACATTCATGACATTCAAGATGAATAATGTCATTGAAGCATACTGGTTCTTTTCTCAGATTTCCTCTGAGCGGAGTTCCTTTTGGGGTGTTTTTGTCCTATCCAGATATGTTGAAAAGGTTATATGTAGTTTAATCTTCTTGGCATTAGAATAAAAATATAAATAAAAAAAAAGATAAACGGTGTTGACAAAATGGTATTTGCATTATGTTAAAATAGTAACAACATGAACACAACAAAGTAACAGTTTATGCATAGCGGCAGGGTGAACTTATTGTAGAGTTCTAAAACCGATATTCAAATAAAAAAAAATATCAAAAGTACTAAAGAGAGGAACTATCACACAGGTATTTGAGAAGGCTGACACACAATATCTTGCCAATTATAGAGGTATTACAGTGACACAAGTCTCCCACAAAGAAAAATAAATGGACTGTAATGCTACATACTGTTGAAATACAGTAAAACCCACAACTATGACATCAATCCATCCAAGAGTGCCACCATAGTGTATGATGAACAAGCAACACATAATCAGTGTACGTTCAGTCTGAATGGAGAAGACAAATCAGAATCTACTTCCGCAGTACACTGAGGTATTCAACGAAATAAGAAAGGATTAGTTGATGCTAGACGCATAACTGCAAACTCACTATTAGGGACGGCAATGCATGGCATATTCGGAATGAAACAATATATCAAATCCTATCTCTGGAGAATATTTGTCACTCAGAGACTCGTCTAACGCCTAGAGGCGCAACACTACACAAAAACTGATGTAAGAAAACGTATACCAGATGAAATGGAAGTATCCCCCACACCCTAAAAAATACAAAATGGAAAAGAAAACTCAACGATGCTATTGATTTAACAAGAATGTTGAGCAGCACAGGACAAGTAATGTCACAGAGAAATCAAGTCCAGATCCCTGAACCCAGAATCTGTGAAAGTTGTGATAGCCCATCACAAGTAAAACCCAACCAAGAAGATGTACAACGAAAAGAAGTCAAAGCAAAATTTCTTGACGGCGCATACACTTTGCAGTTAATTAAACAGAGCTGTTTTTACCATTATGATGTTGATCCACTTTGCATTGCAGAGTTTACAATGAGGCACTGGAGACAAAAGAACACGTTATAGCAACTTGCCCTAGTACAGAATCATATATACAGAAACAAACTTCATACGATCTTGCAAAACTGTTCTTGCATATATGCTGATGGAATGATTGACAACTCACAAACTACTTTAGATATTACCCATCCTATTATTGCCAAAAACGCAAACTTCCTACACGCAGCCATTGTAGGCATTGAGATGATATCCAGAGAATGCATCATGAAGACATCTGACAAGCCTGACCCCTGACACTTGTTTGCCTTTCTTACCCTTATCCCTACCCTTGTTTGATCGTTTCTTAAATATTCTTATTGAGTAAATGCAAATCAGTTTAAAGTGTTCCAATTAAGAGACATTCCGACAAACAACGAAGGAAAATACCAACACTATGAAAACTAACATAGCAGAAGTGTACTTAATCTTTCTGATCACTTTGGTCTTGTTTGGCGAGAGCAAAAAGTTGTGCTACATTACAGCAAGAAAATTAACACAATTTCTTTGACAACCAGTTACTACCCAACAAAACACTAGGGGTCGAGCTGGTCCTAAATTGATCACTGAATTCGAAGTTTAAAGTACGAAAACAAGCCATTTTACACAACGGATTTATATAGCAATCACGAAGTTTTTGCATTTCTAACCCAACATTTTACATTATTTAAGTCATATAAACAATTTTATAAATTATATGTAAGAAAAATGTTTCATAGTTTTATAATGTATTTCTTTATATGCTATTATTCACCAACTAAAAACAAATTACCCCTTTATCAATCGTTAAACTATACCACATATCGAATAATTTAATTTGTTTTCCCGTCGCATACATTGAACCAGCGCACTTTATTTATAGTGTTACTCAGATGAGGTTAGTAGTCACACATATACGAGAATTTGATTAATCTCTAATATTAGCCCATCGTGCATTATGTTACTTATAACGAACAAGGGTACACTCAATGTTTGTAATGTATTTCTGGATAGCACTACGCCAATAAATATCCTCTTAGACATTTAAACGTGGTGTAAGCGAATTGACAAACTGATTGATAACATTTTTCATTCAATCAAGCGTCTCAAGAAAAAAAAAAAAGTAATGAAAGGAAAGTAACGCCTTATTGTTAGAAAAAGTTGATCGCATAGAAAAACCTGTTTCAGACACAAATTCCTAATGTGAACCGCTAGAGGGCCGGTCTGGAAGACACGATCTACGATTCTTCGAGGTTGTTGAGGCGGACAGTGAAACAATGGATCAAACAGAGGAAAAAGTACTTCCATTCATTAAGATCGAATTAGAAATCAACGAATCGCAAATATCTACGGGTCTCCCAAGTTTGTGATCATAAACATTAAAATAAACTACATTGTCGGATACTAAATGAATCTTTAGACATCAGCAAATAATTGCACACTTCTCAATTGCCAAAAGGAAGACAAAATGACGTCATGAACTCATATTAATTCACGAAGTTAGAATGATCTTCGATACAAATAGAAAGAGCTCACCGTGTGTCTGAAAGCTAGATCCCTTATTGTTAAATGTACATTCTTAAGTGATAAGGAAAACGTACTTAAGCGTTACAGATCAACACAAAAGCAGATCGGCTAGTGGTGCCTATTTTGCAGCCGGTCAAAAGGACAGAATAAGTGAACAATTTCCGGACAGAGTTCGTAAGTATAGATACTCAGTTATACTGTTTCTTCACCAAGCCTTATATTCTGAAAAGAATGCGTATCTAAGATATGACAAACTTATAATGAATGGGCAAACATATGTTTATGATGAACACAAGCACAAACCAGTCAAAATCGTGCATTAAGAAAACGGCCGAGTACCTAATTTGTTACCAACAATACCTAGCCTTAGCCCAAACAGTGTACACACGCATGAGCAACCTAATAATATATATATAAAAAAGGCAAAGCATCATCACGAGCACAGCGCCTATAATTGGTATAAGCTGTAGGTATGTGACTACCATGATTAAGGAATCTGTTACAAGCTGTCGGAACTGGGACCGTTTTTGTACACTATTCTTCTTTATCTGTGGGTGCAAAGTCAAATCATCAGACATTTAAACATTCACTTCATCACATGAACATACACATATTCAATACAGTAAGGTAACACATAATAATAGTGTTAACAAGTTTTTCCTTCAATTTGGCCTTGTGATATTGTTTCGGACAGGGTTATAACAATGTTTAAAACATCCATTCTGCCAAAGTTTCAACATGCTAACATTAAAAGAAAAGCTTTCCGAGTGTTAACAAGATTTTCCTTTAATTTGGTATATTGACCATATATTTGACCCGACATGACCCATATTTGAACTTGGCCTAGATATCATCAGGACAAACATTCGGGCAAAAGTTTCAAAATGCTGAAGCAAATATTGAGGTCAAGAGCGTTTATAAGATTGTTCTCAAATGTTTCCTAGTGACCTCGTTCTTTTTTATCCAACATGATCTATATTCGAAATTAGCCTATTTTTCACCAAAACAACAATTCTGACAAAATGTCAACATGCTAACATTAATAAGAGCTGTCGGAAGACAGCGTGCTCGACTATTCCACCGCTTATTTAAGTTACTGAGATATGGAAAACATTAACCAGAATTTCTTAAAGGTGATAATTTGCATTATATGCAGGAAAGAGTTATTTAACTTGATTATTTCATATGTGTGATGGTTGGGAAGGGTTGTATAACGTTTCAATGGAATGCATCAAGTAGTTACTAAGATATGGACTCTTACTGTAGCTGCACGCACACGTTTAACCATAATTTCTGAGTAAAAAAAGGGCAGAGATTTGCATCATATGCAGGATAGAGTTATCTTAATTGTGTATATAGTTGTGATATTTGGAAGAGTTGTATAAAGTTTCAATACAATGCTTCAAGTAGTTACTGAGATATGGTATTTTAATGTAGTTGCACGCAAAACTTTAACCAGAATTTCTAAGTCCAAAAAGGGCCATAAATTGCATAAAATGCAGGGTTTAGTTATTTAACTTGAAAATCAACATAGGTGTGATAGTTGGGAAGGGTTGTATAAAGTTTCAAAGCAGTGCATCAAGTAAATACTAGGATATCGACTCTTTAAATGTAGATGCATGCACAACATTAACCAAATTTCTTGGTAAAGTAAGGGCCATAATTTGCCAAATATACTGGATAGAGTTATCATACTTGATTAGTCGCCGGGCAGAAGCCCGCGACTTCTATTTTTAATAGGTTTTCTGAAATCACATGGGAGGGGGGATTATTGTTAGAAAGAAACACATTTAGATGTCTTGAACATATTACAATTGTCTTTGTTTAAAAACACTAAGTAATGACACATTTAAAATGAAATAAATATTCCGATGTTTTAGGTATTTTCAGTTTCTTTATTTTGACTCGCATTTATGTTTTTTTGTTTTATTTACGAAGACAAAACAGTCCCTATTAGCTAGAATGGTATACTTTATTTTACACTATATACTACATGTAATCAAAAGTCGATAACTACAAACCTTTACGTCGCAGTCTAATTTGTTTACTTACGCGCACCTGCGTGACTCGCGAATACCAACTGCGTAGATCAATCTCCTTTGCAGAGAGCCGCTCTTTACACTCACTTACAAATAGTAAATTATAGGTGATTTAAAATGTTTATTTGGTTCGAAACAAATGAAGAAAAGAATAAGAAAGAATCGGGTCTTTCGTACAAAATTATTTCGTCCTTGACAATTTTAAATGTGTCATTTAATTCCCTAAAGGCATATTGCTGCCGATCTGCATATTGTTATGCATCATTGACACAAGGGCGCTCATCATAATATAATCTTAAAACATGAGTAGTTTGTTGTTTTCATTATACAAAAGGAAGGAAAGAATTAAAATAAATTAACATGTTGTAGGGCTAAGTTTATGTTCGAAATTAAGTTTAAATTATACAACAATTTCAATGAGATTTAACTGTTTAGTTGATATTATATTTCGAAGGTGGTCTAATTTATAAATATTGGACTACATTTCAACATTTGTTAAAGTATGATATAATTAGGATGCTAAGCTAATATCATTTTGAGAAAAAGAGAAAACTCATGTCTTCAGCGATTTAACCCTTATCTCATTGTTTTAAAAGTAGATTGCTGCAAAGGTGTCCACTGTTGACTTTAAAATAGGAAAGGTAAAATGACGTGCTATTGCATGCAAATCCTAAAGTGTCTGTTTTGTGGTTTTATTGAAAAATAATAAAATTCAAATATTCTGACAAACATCTTGAAAAGTGTATGTGGAATTCACAAATCTTATAATTATTCCTTAATGAAAGCACTGTATACACACTAAGACTAATGATTGGCAAGATTACTCATTTCCATTACTGTTTATGATCAATAATTAGTTGGTTGTGTGTATGGTCACCCTACTTTGGAATGGAGATTGATCATAAACAATGAAAGGCTTCAATTATCATTCACTTCGTTGACAAAACAATGCAAGTTATGATACATTTTCACTTGACCCCACCCCTAATGTTCCAATATGCCCCTCAGTTGATAACTGTTTATTCAGCTACTATAATGTTAGTGTTATGCATAACTGCACTATGGATATCCGGCGACATTGATGCATTGCATCAACTTTCTCTTGTTGTTTACATATGTGTGATGGTTGGGAAAGGGTGTATAAAGTTTCAATGGAATGCATCAAGTAGTTACTAAGATATGGTCTCTTAATGTAGTTGCACGCACAACTTTAATGAGAATTTCTAAGTTAAAAAAGGGCCATAACAATGCAGGATAGAGTTATCTTACTTATTCATCTACATAGGTGAGATAGTTGGGTAGGTTTTTTTAAAGTTTAAATGCAATGCATCAAGTAAATACTGAGATATGGACTCTTAATTTAGTTGCACGCAAAACTTTAACCAGAATTTCTAAGTAAAAAAAGGGCCATAACTTCCATAAAATGCTGGATAGAGTTATCTACTTTAATAATCTGCATAGGTGTGATAGTTTGGTAGGATTGTAAACAGTTTCAATGCAATGCATCAAGTAAATACTGAGATATGGACTCTTAATTAAGTTGCACGCAAAACTTTAACCATAATTGCTAAGTAAAATAAGGGCCATAACTTGCATAAAATGCAGGATAGAGTTATCTAACTTGATTATCCACATAGGCGTGATAGTTAAGTAGGGTTGTAGAAAGTTTCATTGCAATACATGTAGTATTAAAGTACTTGCATGTAAAACCTTAACCAAGGTGTGACGCGGACGCCGACGCCAGGATGAGTAGTATATCCGTTAATAAACATTATCTTGTATTAATCCATTAGTATTATTTGTAATTAGCTGAATTTCGTCTCCTGTCATCCTCATAGCAGCTGTAATTCCATCATTGTATGGGTTGCTCTCAATCTATTCCCTTGTTTGATGTTAATGCAGGAAGTTATAGTATCTCTTAAGTCAAAGATGCATGCAATTTTCATTGTTTTGACAGGCACCAATGACCAAAGGGTATATTACTAACTGCCTTTTATATATGAACTTCTTCTCCCATTATCGCCATAACAGCTGTGATTCCATGATTGTACAGGTTGCTCTCAATCCATTTACTGTTTTGATGTGTATACAGGAAAGAATATTACCCCACAGTCAAAGATGCATGAAATTTTCATTGTATAGACAGGTACCAATGACCAAAGGGTATATCACTAACTGCCTATATGAATTTCCTCTCCAGTAATCGCCATAAGAACTGTTATTCCATGATTATATAAGAAGTTCTAAATCCATTCTCTGTTATAAAATAAAACTTTATGCAGAATAGCATTGACTGCTGTTTTAATAGTAATACATAACAAAAACTGCAAATAAAAGTGTCTTTAAATAAAATAAGATGATAAATTAAAGAATGGGATTACAAACATATACCTTTTTCTACCTTTTCCTTTTAAATAGTCTAATACATAAACAATAGATCTATATTGAAAACAAAATATACATGTATATAAGTTATGCCAGAAAGCCAAGCTTTGGGCTCTGCGAACAGTTTTCCAGTTTTGATTTAGATCAGTTTGTACCTCTGCACAGTCTTATCTGGATTATTCCTTTAAATGAATTACAGTTATTACTTTAAACTTATCTTATTTACATTAATTGCGAAAACAGCTTAAATTTATTTTAATCACGCTCCATGTCCTGGAGATACAACCAGTTTTTGCGACATGTGTGCAGAAAATCCCAATCTTCAATGAATTCTGATTTAGTAAATATTTGGGGGATTTATTTAGAATTCAGGATATTTTGAGGATTCCGTTGAATTTTGGTATGTCTATGCACCGCATTGTCCTTGAGTAGGAATATATTAGGGCAGAGTTGCTTCTTGATTTTTGTTAAAGGGGCCAACTCCCCATCTGTGTTTGGAAAATTAAGGAGCCATTAAGGGGGTTATACAGATACTGTTGACAATCAAAGATAAATCAACATGATAAATGACACATTTCTATATCAAAAATTTCTTTCTGTTAGATTTAACACACCAGAAAGTATGAAACTTACATTAATTTATTTTGTGTCAGTCTTCAGTCAAGTCTTTTGGAAAAATTGTTCAAAGTTCCTTTTTTTGGAACAATTACACCCGATATATATGTCTCTTTGGATTTACTGGGTTACTTTAAGTTTCTGCTTGGGTTCTCTTAGTCTGAAAGGCTGTTAGTTTTAACTGATTATCCATTATTTAGAATATTTGCACTTTCAAAAGAAAATCACATTTTCATAATGTGCCACACCAATAAAGAGTGCGATTCCCACAATCCCGCGGCCGTGATTCAGCCACAGTGACGTGCTCCTGTGTGATCTAAAATATATATATATGAGCACGTCCCTGTGATTCAACTCTGTTTTTGTGTATTTGGACAGAGACATAAATACATGTCTCTGATTTGGGACACAGGGTGTTTCGTGAAACCGCTATGTTCAACGAATCCGGGTCAACTCGGCCTCGGGTTAACTCGGGTCGGTCAACTCGGCCAGTACTGTATATGTATGTAAAATCAGAATAAGTATTTGATAAACGTCATTTGCATTTTTTCTGTTTGTTGATGTTGTAAAGTTAAATTGTGCAATTATAATAAAAAATTGTTTGTCACAGTTGTAACATAATCATTAATAAAATGTTAATTTATGTTGTTTGTTGTATATAATCAGTTATAATTGCAATTATAATTATAACTAATCATATAATTAAACAAAAATAGTTTGTCACAGTTGTTACGTTTCTTCGTTTGTTTTCTGTATTTCCCTCATATATTTGGAGATTTCTTTACATACACATACATACAAGTTATAAATTTAACAATTTAACAATTCAATGGAAAGACATATTTCTTTCATCCAAGCTGACATGTTATCATTCTTCATTCACTCACAACCTCATACGCCCAGACACCCCCATTCATTCATTCACGAATTCACACATGGCATACTATATTTTCAAAATGTATACCTTGAGCTCTGTTTTACTAGATTATAGTTTGCGTTGGACTTCTTGGTTATAAAAGGATATCTAGAATGGGGACTAGGTGCTCACTTTGTTTGCCCAATGAAATCACACGAAACAATAAACGCTCGGTACTTTACAATTGGAAATGTCGATGATCACCGCTTTTCTATCTTGTTTATTAATATGGGTTATACGGTCAAGGTCGCTTTATTGAGAATGGTCAGAGAAAAATTGCCCTAAAGTCTTTTTGATTTATGATACCCTGGGCAAATTGGCTATACAAGTCTCGTACTCATGAATAATTTATCAGGTGAAATGCAGCCTTTTGATTGACCGCATGACACAAACCTTTTGAGATACTAAAATTACAGTGTTGTTACGGAGGAAATCGTGGCGCATGCTTTACGAAATTTCGCTAGCCAATTTGCCCAGGGTATCATATATTTTATGAATAGCCTGGGTACCGAGGATGGTATGTTATGTGGTGTATTGGTGTGGGTAAACCAAGAAACGCATGAGTAGAATAACTGGTCGCCGTGATATGGCTGAAAATTGTTGAAAACGCCGTTAAACCCTAATCAATCAATCAACACAGGTGAATGAAGTGACGAAGATGGCAAACTACAAAGAGCAATACTCTCGAAAGAATAATTTTACAATAATGGACAATGTGGAGGAACAATATGAAACAGAAGAAACCTTAACCAAAACAGGTACCTAACCAAAACAGTATGCTCCGTCCTCGACAAACAATGTATTAATCTATCAAAAGAAGGAATAATCGCAATCCACAGACTACCAACTAAGAGATCTGGAATGTAACCAGTGATTATCACAACAGTCAATAACAATGTGAAATCAAGGGTCATGAGAAAAAGGAAATATTTGAATAACGCTGGAAACAGAATCGTTGTGGCAAAAATGAACACTGGCTTAATCAACAGACTATGTTTACTTGAACAAATACAGGGTGCATGGTTTTTCAATGGCTCGGTCTTCGGACTTGCACACAAAAATGAAAAATAAAATTTGACATTTTTGAAAACATCAAGGATATTATAACAGAATTTAGATCTAAACATAACAAGACGTAAAAGTAGAAAGTCGTTTTAAAATTACTAAGACCAATTTGAAAAAAAGAAAGAGAATGGCACGAGAATTGTTTTGATTTCTGGATCACAGCTGAGCATTTTCGTGCTATACCAGTTTCACCGAACAGAAATGTCACGCAAATATCGATTGTACAAACAGTACAGAAGGAGCTATATAATTAATACTCAAAGAATCACAATATGCATATATAGTCCTAAAACAAACATATACTGTTCAAGCCTTTTCAGTTGTCTGCTATGACATTACATATTGAAGAAACAAAAATCTTAATGTGTTTACGTTGTATTAAAACGAATGTATACATACATATATATAAAAATAAATATCAACGTAAAAGCGAAGAGGGTCGATCGGGACCAGCGTTTATATCCATTTTTAATGATCGAATTCACGAATGTTCGGTAGTTGCTTCTATTTATAATACAAGTATAAAGCAACAGTTGAATACTCTCAAATTTCTACTTAAACTATATGGAAATCATATACTGCATACTTAAACGTCACGTTTCGTTCAACTTCACCCTGATATTTCATTCTTATTGTCAATGTGTATTTTGCTCATATGTATAAATTAGTTAAATAAATTAATATATTTAATCAAAAATGTAAAACAGAATCTGTCTCCATATGGCTAGTTTGAATTAATGCCTTGAAACTAGTTAACTAGTTAAATCTTTTCCTGTAACAGCATGTATTAATATGTGTATTAAACTGCCCTATCCATGTATATGAATGTCATACTGAAGTGCAGGCGTGGCGGCCCAGTGTGATACAACACACATTCTCCCATACCACTTTGTCGACATAATTAAATGTTAATGAAATCATGTGTAGATTTAGAAACCATGTAAGTTCGTTTAAGACTTATAAGCATTTATGCTTTTGAAGGTCCTTTAACCGTTTGTTTTCCCATATTGGAATTATGCGATTATGGTAAAATCACATGAGTTGTTTCTTTCAGTTTTTTAATTCAAGACTGATTTTTTTATTACTTTTACTTTTGTTTTTGATTACACGCATATATGGAATCTTGTTTTAAAATGATTTACAACATATTTGTTTTCGACACAACTCGTTTGTACTCGTCTAGCCCCTTCCTTCATACTGACGCCTCTACACTAGAGGTCTGTTGGAACCATTAGACAATTGAAAAGGGCAAACAATCGCTCGTAATGAGAATCCCTTCCCCTGTTTCAGTGCTTCCAATTTTAATCGCTTGTATACTTTCAATTACAGATACTTCTCACGTATCTGCCCGGATGCTTTCAGAGCCGTCCGCTGTATAATTGGTGCTTGTAGAAAGAAGTTAGAATGTCCTGCTACAATTCTTGAACATGTTTGAACTCTAGTTTATTTAATTTTATATTTAAAATATTTATTGTTAACTTAGTAGGGGTTATAACATTTAGCATGACATTTATTTGGAACATACCAGAGTTTATTTAGACTTGATTTGAATGCATTGAGTGTTGGTGCTTCGACTATCTGAGGTGGAATATTATTCCAGTCATTTATGCCGAGCCCCGGTAGCTCAGTCGGTAGCGACGCGGGCTGTCAATCCAGGGGTTGTGAGTTCGAATCCCGGCTCGGCCAACTTTCTTTCCGTCAATGCGAAATGCGTCATTCGTCTTCCACCAATGGGCTTAGTCTATGTGGAAAAGCAGCCAGTTGCTTGGGAAGATTGTTGTGTGGAGTACTGGTGTGAGAAAACCAGGAAATGCATGAGTAGGTGAACTGGCCGCCGTGATATAACTGAAAAATTGTTAAAAACGGCGTAAAGCCCAAACAATCAACAATCCAGTCCTTTATAACCCTGTGACTTTAGCAATTTTTACGTATCAGTTTGTTTGCTCTAGGTTTATATATTTTGTATTTGTGCCATCTTATGTTTAGTACTTTTATCAATGTATTATCGATTTCGTTTATTAATGTGTATGTTTGTACTACATCTGTCCTTAGCCTTCTGTATTCCAGTGTTGGTAGTCCTAGTTCAAATAGTCTTTCAGGATAGGTTTTTCCTTTTAGATTTCCTAGGATCCTGGTGGCTCTTCGTTGAACATTTTCAATTGATTTGGCATATTTTTTGCATGAGGATCCCCAAATTTAAGACGCATATTGCAGGTGTGGCCTTACTAGAGATTTTTTCTGTATTCATGAATGAGGAATTTCCTACTATGAGTCACAGATTTCGGTTTACCAAATAATTTTGGCATTTATGTGAGTTTCGAAATTTAGTTTCTGGTCGAATATGACTCCCAGGTCTTTTTCTTGTTTAACATCTTGAATTTTATGTAGAGTATTTTGCGAGTCTTTCATGAAGTAATCATTTGGCATATTTGGTCCAAGGTGCATAGATTTGAAGCTTTGAAGATGTTGTTCTGTAATAGTTCTTTTTATTTATTTATTTTATGGCTTGTTATTTTCTAAATGATTGACTATAGCGTTCCTTATCATTTTCTCCATTACTCTACAGCATCATACGTTAGATTTATTTCCCGATTTAAAGATCGGGGTGACATTGGCATATTTCCATTGTTTTGGTAATATTCCTTCTTCAAATGATGTTTGTAGATTATTGATAACTGTTTGTGAAGTTGGCCTTTGCATTCGTACAATAGTCTAGGGTGGATTTCGTCCGGGCCTTATGATTTTGAAGGATCGATTTCGCTTATAGCATTGAGCGTTGATTAAGATGTCCTCTAGGGGATTTCTATCATGTATATGGGCGACTGGATATTTCTTCTTCTATGGTGAAGACTGAGCAGAAATGACGGTTTTATTCTTGCGCGATTTTTTGATCTTTTGTTGTTTTTAATCCATTTAGTTCGACTTAGCTTATACCCGATAGTGTTTTTGTGTTTGACCGGACGAGATTCCAGAACCTTTTCGGATCGTTTTGGATGTGAGTAGTGATTTTCTTCTCATAACTGTACTTTGACTTTCTAATAAGGTGGGTTGCATCATTTCGGGCAGTTTTGTACTTGTTGTATGTTACAATGTTCTTACAGTGGCAGTATTTTTTCCCATTGTGTCATTTTTTTTGCTAATGGCTTGTTTAGTTTCCTGGTCGATATAGGGGTTCAGCTTCTTATGATTCATTTTACTAATTGGTATGTAGTCAAATTGTAATAATAGATGATCACTTTTACCAAGTCAAAGATTGTAATATAAATGTACTATCATTTGTTCTTCATTTGTTGAGATCAGATCTAGAAGAGATGGAGCATTACCTTGTCTGTATCTCGGGTTTTCGACGTGTTGGTATAATTATAAGTCATTGATGCATTGGATGAATGCATATTCAGTACTATTCTCATTTGATTGGATATTAAGTAATCCCCAATTTATCTATCTGTAGTTGAAGTCTCCAACTAATAAATAGTGACAGTAACCGTATACTAGTTTTTGGTATATCCTATCCAACATTGTTGTATTGTTATCTATACTACTGTTTATAATTCTGTATAAACATCCCAGCAAAGATGTGTCACCATTTTGAAGTTTGATTTAAACCCAGACTGCAGCATTATATTTATTTGTGTTGTTTACTATACAGGCTCTCAGTTCTTCTTTAACAAATTGAAGAAAAAAATAATAATCTGAAAACATTATTTCTGTCTTTTATATAATGTATCTTGACGTATTGAATCCAAATAAGCCCCATTTCAAATTTCATGGCAATCAGTCATTCATAAGAGCTTCGTCAACTTCGTCAATTCGTCAAATTTGTTGACGAATTGACGAAAAAAATATGATTGTGTTTTCTGAGTCCTATGATTTAAACTAACTCCTGTGATGAAGAATCTAGTAGAAACTGGAGAGGCAATCCCTTGTTTATTATATTTTGGAATGCTCCTTTCTTTATATTGTTAGTACAATATAAAAACCAGTTATCAGAATAGCTTTATGTTCTCTTTACTTGCAGTAAACAACATTTGATATGTCAACCTTATTACAATGGGTTCACTAATGAAAACAATACCAATTTCGTCTACACTGTACGGATGTGAGCTATGGCATTCTATGTCTTCTTTAGATATCCAGAACGTTGTAAACTTTGGAGATTATGTTTCAAAAAATCACAGCATTTGCACTGTAGAACACTAACAGATATTGTATTTAGTCTGCTAGGTCGGTACAACATACAATGTGAAATTGACAAACGCAAAACAACTTTCCTTCAAATTCTGTGTAAAATGCCTACGAATTGTCTCACAAACCAGATTTTCACTTATCGTCTAAATTGGTTTAAAACAATTCAAAGTACTCGACACAAATTGTTTTATTTCCGATACTTTCAATTTATTGCAAAAATATGGTTTAACTGCATACATTGTATAAGCACTCGTATCTAACTACCGACACATTCCCTGAGAAAAAAGTTCTTAGAAAAGGAAAAGTTTTTAGGGTCGTTGAACGGAAGTTTGAATGCGAGCTTCAGGAAAGAATGAACCTCCACCATGGCTTCGACCGTTTTGTGGCTGTTCACAAAAACAGCCTTCCATCGGTATTTTTGATATTTGCCAAAACGCGCATAACTATGCATCATTCATAAAGTGCTATACAATTATTAGTTATTAGCAAACACTTAAGGGAAACTGTCAGTCAGTGTGTGTAATGCCAACATATTAATACAAATATCCAGGGACACTTACTATCCGAATGTGCTCATTTCTCAATTAAACGGAATTTATATTTTCGAAAACATCCGTTTTTGGCCTGGGGCTTTAGCCCCTGGACATAGTAGTAATACCATTATTTTAGGAGTTGGTAGCCTGCCAATTGCTGTTAGCACCAAACAACGCATGAAAAACTGCGCGAGAAAAATAATTCATCATGGATTCAACACAACTGCATTTAAAAGGTTAGGATCTCCCCCATAAATATCATTTTAATGTTGTTGAAACATCAGTGAAAACTTAAGGCGCGAGTACTCCAATATAAGTTTAAGAAATGCTTTAGAAATTAATGCGCCGGAAGGTCAAATGTGAACATTTGTTATCATTATTAACATTCGTGAAGAGGAACGAAAAAAAAGAAAGAATTCACGTGCAAAATACAGTGGCGGATTAATCGGGAGGGGGGGGGGGCGTAGGGTCCGTGCGTCGAACAATTAATGGTAAACAAAAAAAGAAAAAACGTGGCAAATGTAGTGGCGGATTTAGCGGGGGCCCATAGGGCCTGTCCTCGACTCCCCCACCCCACGAAGGAGTCACGTGAAATATACAGTGGCAGATTAACCGGGGGCTGTAGGGCCCGTGCGTCGAAAAATCTAACCTTCCAGCAGCCCCCAGGCCGTCAGCACTGCAGTGCTTTTATTACTGTACTAATGATAGCTATAAACGTTGTTAAACTTCAGGGCTTCGCTCAACAGTATGAGTGTTTATGTAATAATTTCATGCCTAGACGCGCACCAGAATACATTTTCTAAATACATAAAGCCATCAACTAGAACCTGTGTAAGTATTCAACTGAAGAGGAATGTGCTGTGATGTTTGCCAACGTTTATTTTGTTGCGTTTTATACGTTGACAAATTCGTCTAAAATATGCATTTGGGGACCATCCACCAGTACGTGTGTTCTTTAGGTAATTGCATGCGTGGACGTGCCACCGAATACACTTCCCCCATGCAGAAAGCTATTAGCAAGAACCTGTGTATGAAGAGATTATTCAACTGAAGAAGAATATGCTGTGATGTTTGTCAACGTATATTTCGTTGTGTCTTATTTCTTGACATACATCAGGGCTCATTTTCAAGCATGGTTTGCTTTACGGGTCTGTTCACCAGTTCGTGTGTATGTGATAATTCCATACGTGAGAGCGCCTCAAAATAATTTTCCCAATGCAGAAAGTCATCAACTAGAACCTTAGAACCTGTATATGTCGAAGTCCAAAATGAGGACCGATTTTCATATAATATATTCATTTATCTTCCGTTCACCAGTATGTGTGTATATATGATAATTGACGAAGTGACGAACTTCACGAAGCTCTTTTGAATGACTGATGGCCATGAAACAGGGCCTAATTTGCATTCAATACGTCCAGATACATTATCTGAAAGACAGAAATAAAGTTTTTAGAAAACATGGTTTTTTGTCAATTCGTCAACAAAATTTACGAACTTGACGAAGCTCTTCTAAATGACTGATGGCCATGAAATATGAATAGGGCCTAATTTGTATTCAATACGTCCAGATACATTATCTAAAAGACAGAAGTAATGTTTTCAGATTATTATTATTTACGTCAATTCCTCAACCAAATTGACGAATTGACGAACTTGACGAAGCTCTCTTCTGAATGACAAATGGCCACGCAATTTGACATAGGGTCAAAGTTGCATTCAATACGTCCAGAAACATTATCTAAAAGACAGAAATAAAGTTTTTAGAAAAATATTTTTTTCGTCAATTCGTCAACAAAATTGACGAGTTGACGAACTTGATGTAGCTCTTCTGAATAACTGATGGCCAGGATAACTGAAATAGGGTCTAATTTGTATTCAATACGTTCAGATGCAGTATCTAAAAGACAGAAATAAAGTTTTGACGAATTGACGAACTTCTGAATGACTGATGGCCATGGAAGTTGAAAAAGGGCCTACTTTGCATTCAATACGTCCAAATACATTATCTAAAAGACAGAAATAAAGTTTTGAGACAAATATTATTTTCGTCAATTCGTCAACACAATTGATGAGTCGACGAATTGACGAAGCTCTTTTGAATAACTGATGGCCATGACATTTGAAATAGGGCCTAATTTGCATTCAATGCGTCCAGATACATTATCTAAAAGACAACAAGAGAAAGTTGATGCAACGCATCAATGTCGCCGGAAATCCATACTGCAGTTATGCATAACACTAACATTATAGTAGTTGAATAAACAGTTATCAACTGAGGGGCATATTGATACATCAGGGGGTCAAGTGAAAATGTATCATAACTTGCATTGTTTTGTCAACGAAGTGAATGATAATTGAAGCCTTTCATTGTTTATGATCAATCTCCATTCCAAAGTAGGTTGACCATACACACAACCAACTAATTATTGATCATAAACAGTAATGGAAATGAGTAATCTTGCCAATCATTAGTCTTAGTATGTATACAGTGCTTTCATTACGGAATAATTATCAAAATGTTTGTCAGAATATTTGAATTTTATTATTCTTCAATAAAACCACAAAACAGACAATTTAGGATTTGCATGCAATAGCACGTCATTTTACCTTTCCTCTATTAAAGTCAACATTGGACACCTTTGCAGCAATCTACTTTTAAAACAATGAGATAAGGGTTAAATCGCTGAAGACATGAGTTTTCTCTTTTTCTCAAAATGATATTAGCTTGGCATCCTAATTATATCATACTTTAACAAATGTTGAAATGTAGTCCCATATTTATAAATTAGACCACCTTCGAAATATAATTTCAACTCAACAGTTAAATCTCATTGGAATTGTTGTATAATTTAAACTTAATTTCGAACATAAACTGAACCCTACAACATGTTAATTTATTTTAATTCTTTTCTTCCTTTTTTATAATGAAAACAACAAACTACTCATGTTTTAAAATTATATTATGATGAGCGCCCTTGTGTCAATGATGCATAACAGTATGCAGATCGGAAGCAATATGCCTTTAGGGAATTAAATGACACATTTAAAATTGTCAAGGACGAAATAATTTTGTACGAAAGATCCGATTCTTTCTTATTCGCAGAGGTGTCGTTCTTGAAACTCTCTTTATAGGCAGAGAGTGTCCGTTCAAAGCAATTTTTCTATTAAAAAAGTTTTATCTCGGTTTGTTCTTTTCTTCATTTGTTTCGAACCAAATAAACATTTTAAATCACCTATGATTTACTATTTGTAAGTGAGTGTAAAGAGCGGCTCTCTGCAAAGGAGATTGATCTACGCAGTTGGTATTCGCGAGTCACGCGATCAACAGTTTTAGCTTAGAAACAGTTCATATTTTAGATATACATGGATAAACATTATAAAATGTCTTCTTCACAAATCAAGACATCTCTTTGAACATGAAAATAACATTCAGTAAGTTAAAATTGCCATTAAAAGGAGAATATTCGACGTCATTTTCATCTCGATATTTACACATAACAGTCTGCTGCAAGCAGGTGCGCGTATGTAAATTAGACTGTGCGACGTAAAGGTTTGTAGTAATCGCCTTTTGATTACATGTAGTATATAGTGTAAAATAAAGTATCTCAGTCTAGCTAATAGGGACTGTTTTGTCTTCGTAAATAAAACAAACAAGACATGGACATTCCATGAAACCAGGTTTTCTATAATGGAAGGTGTTTGATTAAGAATTAACAGATCTGTCAAATCTTTCTGTTAATAGTTAATCAAAACTAGTAATTCAAGTAACAGAGAATATTTATGTTGATGAATAATCATAATTACTTTGTTAATTAAATATATCACAATTTTATTTAACAAATATCAGTTCAATACAGTCAATCGTGTGTTGATGGCCTCATTTATTAAGAACATATAAATGATAACAGATATTAAGCAACCTTTTGTTGTAAGCAGCCACATTTTAGGATCCCTAATGCCAGGTTGATAATCAGTGATCTGCCTTAACCCTTTACTTGATAGTAACGCGTTTATGCCTTTGCAAACAGATTAGATCCAGGGCCCGAGGTTATGAAACTTACTCAATTTGAGCATGTAATAGAAATATTGTTGTTGAAGTTAGATGCTTGAGTTACAAGTTTATGAAATATGCTCTTTGCAAAATAGGGTGAAATTACAAACCAACGATGAGAATAAAATCCATGTTTGGAGTTTGTCGCCATGGTTACGAAGCATTGTCACTGTAACCTTGACCTTGAAGCTACAGACATGTGACACATCATATTGATATAGTTCATATTTGTGCCAAGTTATTTGAAAATATCTCTATGCATGACACAGTTATGGTCCGGACAAGAACAGTTCAATTAAAGTATATTTCTTATCACTGTGACCTTGACCTTGAATCTACATAATTTGTTTTTGCATTTGGCACATTGTCTTGATATGGTGCATGTTTGTGCCAAGTTATTTGAAAATATCTCTATGCATGACAAACTTATGGTCCGTTATAAGTTGACGCCCGCCCGCCCAACCGACCGCCCGCCCGCCCGCCGACTTCGCCAAACTAATAACCAGATTTTTCCTTCGGAAAACCTGGTTAAAAAACATAAATGCGAGTCAAAATAAAGAAACTGAAAATACCTAAAACATCGGAATATTTATTTCATTTTAGATGTGTCATTACTTAGTGTGTTTAATTGTAATATGTTCTTCAAGACATCTACATGTGTTTCTTTCTAATAATAATCCCCCAGCCATGTCATTTCCGAAAACCTATTAAAAATAGAAGTCGCGGGCTTCTGCCCGGCGACTAATAATAAAGATTTTAGAATGTTTTTTTTCGTCAATTCGAGTTAACGACGCTCATAATGACTGACGGCCAAACATTTTGAAATAGGGCCTTATTTGTATAGGGCCATATATTTGTATTCAATACGTCCAGATACATTATCTAAAAGAAACAAATAAATTTTTTAGAAAAATATTTTATTCGTCAATTCGTCAATAAAAATTGACGAGTTGACGAATTGGACGAATTGGACGAAGTTCTTAATGACTGGTGGCCATGAAATTTAAAATAGGGTCTAATTTGCATTCTATACGTCCAGATATATTATCTTAATTGACAGAAATCAAGTTTTTAGACAAACATTTTTTTCGTCAACAAAATTGACGAGTTGACTAATTGACTACTTTAGCTGTATATTTTATCATACAAGAAAAAAGTTGTCGAATTGACGAAATTGATGGAGCAGCAACAGTTTATCACTCGTTAAGCTAACTTCACGGACCGAAAAAAAAAGTCACAGTTCATCAATCGTCAATTCGTCAATCCGTCCTTAAGTGACAGCTCAAAGAAGCTTTCTGCGTGATACCAAAATATATTTAAATGAGCATTACACGAAAGAAGTAATTGAACAACGTAAACTATGTTTAAAAGTGATGAAAACGGCAAGAGCCGAGAATCAAAATGCGTACATCAGATACAACAAGCTATATGTGAATGGAAAGCTATACGTCAACGGTAAATACGGCGATACAAGATAGGAAAGAGAAGAGGGGTGTTTGAGTATTGTTTCTTGGAATTGTAACGGATTAACGTCAGAAAAAATAGAAAATGAAGATTTTATAAAAAATATTTGTCAAGGGCAAATAGCGTTTATCTATGAAAGTTGGGCTAGAAAAGATAGTTATTTGGAGATACCGGGTTATGTGTGTCACAATTTCTATAGAAAGTATCAGCATAGAAATGCAAAAAGACCTAGCGGGGGAATAGTGCTTTATATAAGTAAGTTAATAAGTGAAGGCATACAAATAGTGCGGACACATTTTGACACAATTATATGGATTAAAATTGACAAATCCGTTTTTCGATTGGAAGAGGATATTTACGTATGCGCTGCATATGTCCTGTGTGAAGACTCCCCTGTGTATGAGGTAATCGGCTGTAATTTATTTGAAATTCTTGATAATGACATAACACACTATAAACAATGCGGAACCGTAATATTAACGGGGGATTTGAACAGTAGGATAGGTTTAAAACCCGATTATATCGTGAATGACTCCAATAATGAGTACTGTGATAATTATGACTATGTTCCCGACATACCTCTTACAAGGGCCTCCGAGGATCATCATTATAACAGCCAAGGTGTACAGTTACTTGACCTTTGTAAGGCAAATGAGCTGAGAATTTGTAACGGTCGAATCGGTGACACGGGAAAGTTTACTTTTTGCGGGCATAACGGCTGTAGCCTTATAGACTATCTTATAACAAATCAAAGAGACTTTTCATGCCTAGCATTCTTTGAATCACCTGTATTTAATGAATTCTCTGACCATGCCCCGTTACATTTTGGGTTAAAAATCAATAAATGTGTATCAATAAACAACAGACAAGGCAATCTGGAAAGAAGCGTGAAATGGAATAGTGAAAAGAGAGATGCATTCAGAAGCAGCATAATAGTACGTCTACCCCAATTTAACAATATTATCATGGATTGTGATAAATTAGATCAAGATTCTGTTACGAAATGTGTTGAGAGTTTTTCAGGCTTGATAAATGCAGCAGCAAAACCTTTGTTCGAGACGAAACATCATGTGAAAATAGGAAGAAGGTGTTCTAGCAATAAAAAATCTGAATGGTTTGACGAAACGTGTAGTTTAAAAAAGCGCGAATATAAGGACGCAATGAAAATATTCAATGCGGACAGAAGTGATGAAAATAGACACATATATCTTACAGCAAAAAAGCAATATAGGCATACTACTAGAAAGAAGAAAGGTCAATATAGATTTAAAAAGGTGAAAGAACTAGAGCGTTGTAAAGGTAAAAATCCAAAGGAATTTTGGAAGATGTTTGCCAAAAAAAGTGTGAAAAAGGGAGATAATATTAAGTTAGAAAACTTCCATACACATTTCAAAAACTTATCGAATGATATTAATATAACAGTTAATGCCGAAGCGGAGGAGTGGTGCGAAAATAATGCTACAACTGAACCTATATATGCAGAATTAGACTCACCAATAACACTAGAGGAGGTTAAGGGGGGGGGGGGGGGGGGGGGGGGATTAAAAATCTGAAGAAAAACAAGGCATGTGCATATGACACTTTACTAAACGAGTATTTTATAGAAAGTAGCGACATACTATCAAGTCATATAACTGATTTATTTAACACTATATTTGAGAGTGGCTTCTTTCCAGAAGAATGGGCAAATGGTATCATAGTACCGGTGTACAAAAAAGGTGACGAAAATGACATTAATAATTATCGTGGTATAACTCTAGTTAGTTGTTTCGGGAAATTATTTACATCTGTTTTGAATTTACGAATGACAAAGTGGTGTGACAAATATGACATTATATCCGACTCACAGTTCGGTTTTAGAAAGAATTATTCTACCACAGATGCTATATTTTGCCTAAACAATTTGATAGAACACTATTTAAACAATGGGAAAAGGTTATATGTAGCATTTGTTGACATGAAAAAGGCATTCGATTCAGTATACAATAACGCACTATGGTACAAGTTATATAAAAAGGGAATATCTGGTAAAATACTTAGAATATTAAGATCGATGTATGAACATGTGAAATGTAGGGTCAAACATTGTGGTAATTACTCTGAAATCATAGACATATCAGTTGGATTAAAACAGGGTGAAGTATGCTCATCATTGTTATATTCGCTATTTATTGAAGATCTAGAGCTATTCTTAACTACCGATATAAATAGCGGGATAACGCTTTTTCAAATAACCGTCATTCTATTAGCATATGCAGACGACATGTGTATAATTAGCGATACTGTGCCCGACTTACAAACTAGTCTACATAAACTTAAACAATATTGTGATATGTGGGGTCTTCAAGTAAATGTAGACAAAACAAAAATAATGGTGTTCAGAAAAAGAGGTAAAATAACGGATAAGGAAAAGTTATATTACGATAAAGCAGAGATTGAGGTAGTGAACAGTTTCAATTACCTAGGCACTGTGATATATTACACCGGGTCGTTCACTTCGCATCGTAATACAGTTATCGGGAAAGGTGTTAAAGCCATGAACGCTTTATTATCTCACACACAGAAATATGACTTAACAATAAACACGTATCTTCAATTATTTGATTCCTTTGTCGGATCAATATTGAACTACTCCTGTGAAATTTGGTGCAGTACCAACAACTTAGACTATGAGCGTTTACACTTGAAATACTGTAAAAGACTACTACGTGTGAAACCTCGAACAAGCAATGCTAGTATATATGGAGAAACTGGACGATATCCTCTATACATCAACCAGTTAATACGTGTTATTAAATATTGGTTTAAAGTTGTCAATTCTAATAATTGTATAATTCAAGAATCATACAAGTGCTCTTTGATAGACTGTGTTAATGGAAAACAAAACTGGGCCAATAGAGTTAGAAATATTTTATGCAAAAATGGCTATGGTTATATATGGCAAAATCCACATTATGCAGACAAATCATGCGTTCTAAATGGTTTGAAACAAAGATTAAATGACTGTTTTGTACAAAATTGGAGAGGTGATATGCTAAGTAATGGTAGCCTTCTTATTTATAAGCATGTAAAAACTGACTTTAAATATGAAGCATACCTAGATATGATAAGCAATAGCCAGTATAGACATTTGCTGACCCAGATGCGTGTTTCAGCACACAGACTAAGGATTGAAACTGGCAGATATGGAAGAAACAGAATTGAGCAATCAAACAGAATTTGTGTGTATTGTAATGCTAATGTAATTGATGATGAATTTCACTTTATTTTAATATGTGATATGCACCTTCATAACAGGAAAAAATATATCAACAAGAAATATTGGAAAAACCCAAGTGTATATAAATTGTTAAGCTTATTAAATTCTGCAAGGAAAACTGAAATAATAAATGTATGTATGTATATTCATAAATGTTATAAAGAAAGAAATGAACAACTTTATAATAATGCTTGACCGAATCAAACATTTCTCTACATAATTTGATTTGATTTTGTATTGTTTATTGTTCTTTTTTGTTCTGTTTTTATTTTATTTTTTGTTTTTTTTTGTTTTTTCTTGTATTTTCATCTGTAAATTTATTGTATTTGGTTTGAAACATTGTATGTATGTTTATAATAAAATATATTCTATATTCTTAAGATTTTCTTTATTTCTAGGCTATCCGTGAAATTATTTCGGGTAAAAGTAAATTATAAAGAAAATCTATTACTTACTATTTACAACGATGTTGCAGCAAAACAGGCACTATGAAACTAAAGTATATGTTTACAACAACACCAGGTACTGCAGTCAGTCACCTTGGTTGAACATTTGTGTACAGCTATATTGGTTCTCACTAACCGTACTACAGTCAGTCACATTGCTAGTGAACAAATTATTGGACTAATGTTTTACAACAACATTATGTACTGCAGTCACTGCCAGTCATACACATGGTTATTGAACAAACTATTGAACTAAATCATATTTGACAACATTATACAACAACACCTTGGTTCAACAATGTATGTACTGCTAAAAAATGAGATGTTCATTGAAATGATTTGTAGACAATTTATGGTTGCATGTCCGTTGGATGAAATTAAATTTTAATTATATGAACCGAGCCTTGTGACGTGGACGTAGACGCTAATACTATTTAAACTAAGGCCACACCAAATTAAAAATAGGTCCTCGGATTTTAGACTTCAAAAATGCATACGACAGTATTTTTCTTTTTTTTCCTCACTTTCAGATTTTTACATACGAGTCACATCCTTTAATCATACGGAATGGTTTTTTTTTTTAATTTTCCTTATTAAAATGCTAACTGCCATCTATAGTTTTCCCATTTAAGTCTGTTATAGCATAATCTCAAAGTTCAAAGTGAATTCACGTTGAAATATTAAGAAATAGTTGGGATCAAAATTTAAAATACGGAACTGTTCTTCGTTCCGGATTGACTCGCTCATATGAGAGTACTTGTTTTTTTATTTACAAAAATGATCAGGTATAAATTGCGTGCGAAACCCTTTTTTTGTATTGTCGTCATCGTCAATACAAGAGGAAATTTAGGAAAATGATCAGGTATAAAACTTTTTTTTTTACTTTTACTGTCGTCATTGTCAATGAATACGACCGGAAACTTTTTTTTTAATTTCATAGTTTTTAGGTGCGAGAAATCCGACGACCATGTCATTAATTTGGTGTGGCCTAATCAATTTAAATGTTAAACAGGCTTAACAATTTAGTTAAATTCTTTAATTATTTTAGTACTTTAAAAAAAAAAAATTTTTTTTTGGGGGGGGGGGGGGGGCATTTTGGGCGTATGCATCAAACCTGCCGTTGATAGCTGGATTGGTCATCATACATGATACAGCAATTCATTCATGGATAGTTTATGGATAGTATATGGGGAATGGAAGTGATAGATGAATAAGTACAAAAGAAAATAATAATTATAAATTTCCGAAGATCCTTCTCACCAATTCTCCCAACCTAAATTTTGTAATATTTATGCATTTTACAAAAATGATATGCCTCTTTATTTAAGTGCTAGTTTTAATTATTACTAGATAACTATAACCTATTGTGACTTTAATACACATTTTATCCTAAATAATACTTGATGTGATTGAGAAATTCCAACATTTTCAATATGGCTGCTCCAATAAAAAAAAAGTTTTGACGATCTAAATTTTCAAATTCCAAAATTCACAAAAACTCCTGAATAAATCCAAATGAAACTATTCCGATCGATGAGATATTAATCATATTTTATATTTATGTAACTATTTCACTTAGATGGTTGATAGATTAGACAATTAACACCGATTATATTTTTAAAATTTGCTCCTCTCAAATTTGTGGGTCCATACTGTCCAACCGGAAGTCACGTGTATTAGTATTGCAGAATAATAACAAAGTGATGCGGATGAACGTTCGCCAAATTGAACTGTATCGTTACGCATACCGTATTATAGCTTTAAAGATGTTACAATGAAGGCTTTACCGGAGCAGCGGCCCTGTGTGATTGATACGCATGAAGTTGTTGTGCACATATTCTACTATACATATAATGTATTTTAAAACATAATCGGTACTGTTTAGTCATATTTTACATGTGAACGTTTTTTTACATGCGTTTTTTCAATGTCCCAATAATATTGACTTTTCTTACGAAATTTCAAAAATGCTCAATTGAAAGGAACTATGTGGTGTTTTTGCAGTTAATTTGATATTGTTATTTCAGTCCGTTTCTATCAGAATTTACAAAAGCGATGACATTATCTTTGTTGTTTAGTTGAAAGTGAATGGTGTGGATTGAGATTATACTCGCAAATTTCATTAAAATGACATTTATCAGTGTGGATGTGAAAGGGTTCTAGTGTACTGTAAAAACATAAAACTGAGCTACGACCTGTCCACCCTTTCCCTATAAGCTATTGATCAGCACGAAGAAGACTTTTGAATACCTATGTTATTCTTGGCCAATGATGAACGGCTATGTCACGGTCTACTATTTATATCAATATAAGCCGTGCAATCCAATTTCCTCTAACATCTTCGCTCTATAAGAATATGTATTTATTTCCAGTGACACTTCTTTAAAAGCTTATTTTTGATAATTATCTTACCATCACAGACACAAAAAAAGGTATACATGAGATGCTTCACATGCACATGTTTATTGCAACATTAAACTGTGTAGCTTGGAAACATTTTACCAATTATGTTATTTAATTACCAAATATTTATTCTGATTTTTCAGCATGCATTTTAGTTTAATGCTGCTTGAAATGTTACCTTTATGTATGCCCTATTATGATGACTTTAAGGGCGGTTTTATATTTTTATTTATAAATATATTGTCTTACAATTGTCGAGGACTAAACAATAAAAAGAAACGTTTTGATTTATTCACATTATTTAAGAAAAAAACATGCTGATATTGTATGTTTACAAGAAATCCATTTCATTGAAGACATTGAAAAGGACATATATTCAGAATGGGGCGGTGTAATCATAGACATGGAAAATCAAATTCGAAAGGTGTTGCTTTTTAAAAAATAATTATATTTTAATGTTCTTTGTTGTAAAAAGGACATTAATGGACAATATGTAGCCATAGAGGCAGCTTTTTGTGACAAGACTGTTGTCATAATTAATATATACGCGCCTAATATGGACGATCCACTTTTTTTGGAAAACGTTTTAGACCAAAATTTAATTATTTAATTTAATTCTTCAATTTTAAAGATAATTACATTTTATATGGAGATTTCAACCTAGTCTTAAACCCATCCGTAGATTAGGCCAATTATAAGTCTACTAATCATAATAGAAATGCCAGAAACGTTCTTCTATCATGTATTTCTAATAGAGACCTTAAAGACCCTTTCAGAGAATTACACGGAAATATTAGAAAATTTACTTGGAGGGGATTTACACCTTTACAACAAGGAAGGCTAGATTATTTTTTAATGTTAAATAACCTTAAATCATGTTCAAGAAATTGCGATGTAGATGTAAGTTACAAATCAGACCATTCTATAATTATGCTTGATCTGCAATTTTCAACAATTAAACACGGAAAAGGCTTTTGGAAGCATCTACAATTTGTCATAAATGATCAGTTACTTTTGTAAACATTGTTGATGGATATCCGTGGAGACACGATTTCATATGCCAAGTGATAAGATAAAAGAAAGAAATAATCGTGAAAACAAACTTTTATCTGAAATATTAATTTTAGAAACAAATTTAAATGAATTAAATAAAGAAATATTATTATTGTTACAAGCAGAACTCACCGAACTACGGAAAACTAGACCTAATGGTTGTTTCGTGAGAACAAGATCCAATTGGATCGATAATGGTGGAAAGGTTACAAGCTATTTTTGCAACTTGGAAAAGCAACACTTTTCTTCCAAGGCTATTCCATTTATTGAAAAAGAATATAGCGCACACATTTACAATCAAAATGACATATTACATGAAACGAAGTTAATTTATGAAAACTATACTATACAATGAACAAAATATAATATGACTTCGATTTAGAATCAGACCTACACAATTATAATAGAAGTAAATTAAATGATAATCAAAGAACCAGTTTAGAAGGTCTTTTAAATTATCATGAGGTTGCATTCACCTTGACAAATATGAAAAACGACAAAAGCCCGGGTTGTGATGGGTTGGAATAAAATATGTTATTTTGTTTGTCAGAAGGGCACTTAACTATGTGTTCATATCAAATTACTTTTCCAAAAACACTAAACTAGGAACTATAACATGTATTCCAAAAGAAAACAAGCCGAAACAATTCCTTAATAATTGGAGGCCTTTCACTCTACTAAATGTTTTATATAAATTAGCTTCGGGAACTTTAGCTAATAGACTCAAAGTTGTTTTAAATCATTTAGTATCAAACGAACAAGCTGATTTTATTATGAATATATTTATAGGCGAAAATACACGGTTAGTGTATGACATCATGCAATATTGTGAAAATACCATATTCCTGGTGCGTTAATGCTAATTAATTTTGAAAAGGCGTTCGGTTTTATGTCTTTTAAATTTATTGAAAACACTTCGGCATTTTTTGAATTTGGTGAAATGTTTAAAAAATGGATTAGATTATTTCTGTATAATACTGAAGTCTGCATGCAATTAATGGATTTATATCTGAATTCTTCATAGTCAAAAGGGCTTGTAGACAGGGAGACCCTATTTCAGCTGATATTTTAATTCTTTGTTCTGATATTTTAAACAATAAACAGTAAAAATATTTCAGGAATTAAAATTAAGGACGAAGAATACATTATCTCACAATTTGCAGATGACCCAACTCTCCTTTTAGATGGGTCGGAAAACTCGTTAATAACGTGTTAGAAATAATAATTTTACGAAAATGTCCTGTTTAAAAGTAAATGTTGATAAAACTAAAGTAATTGGGATTGGATCACTTAAATACAGTACACGTTCAATTAAAACTAAATGGAAATTATCCTGGGGAGAAACTCAGTGTAAACTACTTGGAATTTGTTTTCATTTAAATCCTAAAAAAATGTACGACTTAAATTTTGAACCAAAGTTAAGGACTTTAAAAAATAGTATTTCGTATTAGAAAAGAAGAAATTAAACTACCATTGGTAAAATAACAGTTTTAAAATCTCTTTTAATACCACTACTTTCACACTAGTTTTGTAAGTTAACCATCACCTACAAACGAATTTATAGAACAATTAAATGATAGGTTAGATTTTGTATGGGATGGAAAAGCAAAAATAAAAAACACTGTTTTTTATTGAAAGCTATGCTGAAGGATGTTTGTTGGTGATAGATGTAAAAAAGTTATATAAACTGCATGAAAATAAAAAAGCTCAATAATTTAATCACTTGTGGAGAATATAAATGCTTTAAAGTAGTCAATAATGTATTTGATGTTAACAAACTGTTTAATTTATGAAAACAATACACTGTAAAAGTTTCAAACACAATAAAGAATGAATTTTTGATTGATATTCTGAAGTCGTACATTTTGTTTATTGAAAAATGTGTTCTTTTTGTTAATCAAACGAAGTAACTCTAATACATCTGTTCTATGAATGCGAAAAGGTTAAACCTTAAATTTACTTCAAATTAATTTACATAAGATTAGGAAACTGGATCCCCAAGCTCAGACATACTCTTAGGATTTTGTAAAAACAACTTTAAACTGGACATTTTATTTTTTAGAAAAAAAAATGTTATATATAATCATGTAAATCAAGATTAATTATCCCTTCAAATAATTATCTTAGAAGTCGACTACGTTTACAATTTCGCAAGACAAGCCGAATCAGATAAAGAAAGCTGAACAATTGTAAGATATGTGTTACAAAACTGTTTTTAAAAAGTCTGATATAGATTTATATTCGTATTACAAACAGAAAAATGCATATATTTATTTATTTTTGTTTTTTTGTTTTTTATATTTGTTTTGTCTGTTGGTTTTAAGCCTCCTTTTCCCATCATATAAAGGTATAACTTTATTAACACTTGTGTTAAACAGGCTTAACAATTTAGTTAAATTCTTTAATTATTTTAGTACTTTAGATTTGTTTGTTTTTTGGGGGGGGGGGGGGGGGGCATTTTGGGCGTATGCATCAAACCTGCCGTTGATAGCTGGATTGGTCATCATACATGACAGCAATTCATTCATGGATAGTTTATGGATAGTATATGGGTAATGGAAGTGATAGATGAATAAGTACAAAAGAAAATAATAATTATAAATTTCCGAAGATCCTTCTCACCAATTCTCCCAACCTAAATTTTGTAATATTTATGCATTTTACAAAAATGATATGCCTCTTTATTTAAGTGCTAGTTTTAATTATTACTAGATAACTATAACCTATTGTGACTTTAATACACATTTTATCCTAAATAATACTTGATGTGATTGAGAAATTCCAAAATTTTCAATATGGCTGCTCCAATAAAAAAAAAGTTTTGACGATCTAAATTTTCAAATTCCAAAATTCACAAAAACTCCTGAATAAATCCAAATGAAACTTTTCCGATCGATGAGATATTAATCATATTTTATATTTATGTAACTATTTCACTTAGATGGTTGATAGATTAGACAATTAACACCGATTATATTTTTAAAATTTGCTCCTCTCAAATTTGTGGGTCCATACTGTCCAACCGGAAGTCACGTGTATTAGTATTGCAGAATAATAACAAAGTGATGCGGATGAACGTTCGCCAAATTGAACTGTATTGTTACGCATACCGTATTATAGCTTTAAAGATATTACAATGAAGGCTTTACCGGAGCAGCGGCCCTGCGTGATTGATACGCATGAAGTTGTTGTGCACATATTCTACTATACATCTAATGTATTTTAAAACATAATCGGTACTGTTTAGTCATATTTTATATGTGAACGTTTGTTTACATGCGTTTTTTCAATGTCCCAATAATATTGACTTTTCTTACGAAATTTCAAAAATGCTCAATTGAAAGGAACTATGTGGTGTTTTTGCAGTTAATTTGATATTGTTATTTTAGTCCGTTTCTATCAGAATTTACAAAAGCGATGACATTATCGTTGTTGTTTAGTTGAAAGTGAATGGTGTGGATTGAGATTATACTCGCAAATTTCATTAAAATGACAATTATCAGTGTGGATGTGAAAGGGTTCTAGTGTACTGTAAAAACATAAAACTGAGCTACGACCTGTCCACCTTTTCCCTATAAGCTATTGATCAGCACGAAGAAGACTTTTGAATACCTATGTTATTCTTGGCCAATGATGAACGGCTATGTCACGGTCTACTAGTTATATCAGTATTAAGCCGTGCAATCCAATTTCCTCTAACATCTTCGCTCTATAAGAATATGTATTTATTTCCAGTGACACTTCTTTAAAAGCTTGTTTTTGATAATTATCTTTCCATCACAGACACAAAAAAAGGTATACATGAGATGCTTCACATGCACATGTTTATTGCAACATTAAACTGTGTAGCTTGGAAACATTTTACCAATTATGTTATTTAATTACCAAATATTTATTCTGATTTTTCAGCATGCATTTTAGTTTAATAATGCTTGAAATGTTACCTTTATGTATGCCCTTTTATGATGACTTTAAGGGCGGTTTTATATTTTTATTTATAAATATATTGTCTTACAATTGTCGAGGACTAAACAATAAAAAGAAACGTTTTGATTTATTCACATTATTTAAGAAAAAAACATGCTGATATTGTATGTTTACAAGAAATCCATTTCATTGAAGACATTGAAAAGGACATATATTCAGAATGGGGCGGTAAATGTAATCATAGACATGGAAAATCAAATTTGAAAGGTGTTGCTTTTTAAAAAAAAATTATATTTTAATGTTCTTTGTAAGTAAAAAGGATATTAATGGACAATATGTAGCCATAGAGGCAGCTTTTTGTGACAAGACTGTTGTCATAATTAATATATACGCGCCTAATATGGACGATCCACTTTTTTTGGAAAACGTTTTAGACCAAAATTTAATTATTTAATTTAATTCTTCAATTTGAAAGATAATTACATTTTATATGGAGATTTCAACCTAGTCTTAAACCCATCCGTAGATTAGGCCAATTATAAGTCTACTAATCATAATAGAAATGCCAGAAACGTTCTTCTATCATGTATTTCTAATAGAGACCTTAAAGACCCTTTCAGAGAATTACACGGAAATATTAGAAAATTTACTTGGAGGGGATTTACACCTTTACAACAAGGAAGGCTAGATTATTTTTTAATGTTAAATAACCTTAAATCATGTTCAAGAAATTGCGATGTAGATGTAAGTTACAAATCAGACCATTCTATAATTATGCTTGATCTGCAATTTTCAACAATTAAACACGGAAAAGGCTTTTGGAAGCATCTACAATTTGTCATAAATGATCAGTTACTTTTGTAAACATTGTTGATGGATATCCGTGGAGACACGATTTCATATGCCAAGTGATAAGATAAAAGAAAGAAATAATCGTGAAAACAAACTTTTATCTGAAATATTAATTTTAGAAACAAATTTAAATGAATTAAATAAAGAAATATTATTATTGTTACAAGCAGAACTCACCGAACTACGGAAAACTAGACCTAATGGTTGTTTCGTGAGAAGAAGATCCAATTGGATCGATAATGGTGGAAAGGTTACAAGCTATTTTTGCAACTTGGAAAAGCAACACTTTTCTTCCAAGGCTATTCCATTTATTGAAAAAGAATATAGCGCACACATTTACAATCAAAATGACATATTACATGAAACGAAGTTAATTTATGAAAACTATACTATACAATGAACAAAATATAATATGACTTCGATTTAGAATCAGACCTACACAATTATAATAGAAGTAAATTAAATGATAATCAAAGAACCAGTTTAGAAGGTCTTTTAAATTATCATGAGGTTGCATTCACCTTGACAAATATGAAAAACGACAAAAGCCCGGGTTGTGATGGGTTGGAATAAAATATGTAATTTTGTTTGTCAGAAGGGCACTTAACTATGTGTTCATATCAAATTACTTTTCCAAAAACACTAAACTAGGAACTATACCATGTATTCCAAAAGAAAACAAGCCGAAACAATTCCTTAATAATTGGAGGCCTTTCACTCTACTAAATGATTTATATAAATTAGCTTCGGGAACTTTAGCTAATAGACTCAAAGTTGTTTTAAATCATTTAGTATCAAACGAACAAGCTGATTTTATTATGAATATATTTATAGGCGAAAATACACGGTTAGTGTATGACATCATGCAATATTGTGAAAATACCATATTCCTGGAGCGTTAATGCTAATTGATTTTGAAAAGGCGTTCGGTTTTATGTCTTTTAAATTTATTGAAAACACTTCGGCATTTTTTGAATTTGGTGAAATGTTTAAAAAATGGATTAGATTATTTCTGTATAATACTGAAGTCTGCATGCAATTAATGGATTTATATCTGAATTCTTCATAGTCAAAAGGGCTTGTAGACAGGGAGACCCTATTTCAGCTGATATTTTAATTCTTTGTTCTGATATTTTAAACAATAAACAGTAAAAATATTTCAGGAATTAAAATTAAGGACGAAGAATACATTATCTCACAATTTGCAGATGACCCAACTCTCCTTTTAGATGGGTCGGAAAACTCGTTAATAACGTGTTAGAAATAATAATTTTACGAAAATGTCCTGTTTAAAAGTAAATGTTGATAAAACTTAAGTAATTGGGATTGGATCACTTAAATACAGTACACGTTCAATTAAAACTAAATGGAAATTATCCTGGGGAGAAACTCAGTGTAAACTACTTGGAATTTGTTTTCATTTAAATCCTAAAAAAATGTACGACTTAAATTTTGAACCAAAGTTAAGGACTTTAAAAAATAGTATTTCGTATTAGAAAAGAAGAAATTAAACTACCATTGGTAAAATAACAGTTTTAAAATCTCTTTTAATACCACTACTTTCACACTAGTTTTGTAAGTTAACCATCACCTACAAACGAATTTATAGAACAATTAAATGATAGGTTAGATTTTGTATGGGATGGAAAAGCAAAAATAAAAAACACTGTTTTTTATTGAAAGCTATGCTGAAGGATGTTTGTTGGTGATAGATGTAAAAAAGTTATATAAACTGCATGAAAATAAAAAAGCTCAATAATTTAATCACTTGTGGAGAATATAAATGCTTTAAAGTAGTCAATAATGTATTTGATGTTAACAAACTGTTTAATTTATGAAAACAATACACTGTAAAAGTTTCAAACACAATAAAGAATGAATTTTTGATTGATATTCTGAAGTCGTACATTTTGTTTATTGAAAAACCGCAATTCAAAGAATTGGAACAATTAGTGAATATGCCTTTGTTTTTAATTTTACTGTCAATTCTAAACATGTCTTTATACCAGAATTGTATGAAAATGGATTTAGATTGGTAAAAGATATATTAGACGAAAATGGCAACTTTATAAGTTTAACATTTATAGAAAATAGTATTAGTGAAAAATAAACTATTCATTATTCTATGGACTTAGAAATACAGTTAACGTTTTAATTACAAAGAAAAACATTTTAAAAACAGGTAATACAATTTCTGGATATCACAGTCCTTCCAGTAACTGATATTTAAATCCAATTTTAACTAAAAAAGATACTAATAAATATGTTTATAATACATTAATGAATAATCAAAAAGTACCTACCAGTCAGGATACATGGACTTCTTTGTATCCAAATTCCAACATTAATTGGAAAATAACATATAGTAATAGTTTTAGATGTGCAGAAGACACTTTTATTCAATGGTTTCAAACAAGAATAATTCATAGAATTCTCTCTTATTTAAAATGAAATCGGTAGTAACAAATTTGTGTTTTTAAAATTATTGAAAACACTTTGGCATTTTTTTAATTTGGTGAAATGTTTAAAAAATGGATTAAATTATTTCTGTATAATACTGAAGTCTGCATGCAAATAATGGATTTCTATCTGAATTCTTCACAGTCAAACGGGCTTGTAGACCCTATTTCAGCTCATATTTTAATTCTTTATTCTGATATTGTAAACATTAAAATAATAAACAGTAAAATTATTTCAGGAATTAAAATTGAAAAAGAAGAATACATTATCTCACAATGCAGATGACCCAACTCTCCATTTAGATGGGTCGGAAAATTCGTTAATAACGTGTTAAAAATAATAATTTTACGAAAATATCCTGTTTAAAAAGTTTATGATAACACTATTCAAAGTAATTTGGATTGGATCACTTAAATACAGTACACGTTCAATTAAAACTAAATGGAAATTATCCTGGGGAGAAACTCAGTGTAAACTATTTGGAATTTGTTTTCATTTAAATCCTAAAAGAATTAAATTAGTAGTAACAAATTTGTTCTTTTTGTTAATCAAACGAAGTAACTCTAATACATCTGTTCTATGAATGCGAAAAGGTTAAACCTTTACTTCAAATTAATTTACATAAGATTAGGAAACTGGATCCCCAAGCTCAGACATACTCTTAGGATTTTGTAAAAACAACTTTAAACTGGACATTTTATTTTTTAGAAAAAAAAATGTTATATATAATCATGTAAATCAAGATTAATTATCCCTTAAAATAGTTATCTGAGAAGTCGACTACGTTTACAATTCCACAAGACAAGCCGAATTAGATACAGAAAGCTGAACAATTGTAAGATATGTGTTACAAAACTGTTTTTAAAAAGTCTGATATAGATTTATATTCGTATTACAAACAGAAAAATGCATATATTTATTTATTTTTGTTTTTTTGTTTTTTATATTTGTTTTGTCGGTTGGTTTTAAGCCTCCTTTTCCCATCATATAAATGTATAACTTTATTAACACTTGTGAAACCTATAAAAACCTGTTTTTAGTTCGACCATGGTTGATCGATTTTCGGCAAAACACGTTTCATAGCCTAGTACTGGTCTGTTTACCCAGGGAGCATGATTACATGATATAACTGATAAAAATGTTAAAAACGGTGTTAAACAGGATTTAAAATCATTTACCAAAGAGGAAACCTTAGCAATTTTATTTTATTTTTACATCACTGGAAAATGTATAATGTATATTATTAACCTTATATACTAACATAGATTTACTAAAACATATTTATTGTAAGGTATGAGGGAGGATGGCCACGGCCTTCGCATATCTATGCACGTGGAAAATACATTGGCTAACGCAAAGGTCAATCAGAGATGACCCGTATGAGGCAGTGGATCAGATCTATATATAAGCGAGCAAAGTTTATGTCTGGTTTGAATTAGATAGAATGTCTACAATATGATATAAAACAAAAATACCACACCAGCCTATAAGTCACCGTTTTTTTTTTTTTATAGATATATACATATTTACAAATTGTGATATAGCGTCACATGACATATGACTATGCAATCGCTCAGTCTAATATCCGATGTTTCCAAAAACTTGTTGCATGTGAATGGCAACACATACACCCTGCACAAGTACAAAGCCACTATAGATCAGAGTTATGAATTTAAAAGCACTAAGAGGTCCATGGGTATTCATTAATCGAGCAAGCACCGTCTTGTGTACATGAAAACTAGATTCATTTTTGTAATAATGTTTCTACATATTTGTAAATAATGTTTCTACATATTTCTTATTTCATAATTAATGCATCTTTATGATTGTTTATTTCCATGTACATAAGTCGTCGCTTGTTCGAAAATCCTTCTCCAAATACAACAAATTTGGAGCTGACAATTTTGAAAAAAAACATCCAACTTAAATCGTTAAATCACTATAAATGTAGATATATAGTTGTTGGCAAAACGGGAAATTGCTCAGTTAGAGTGTTTTCTTCTTTTGTCACAATATGCTCAGAAATCGAAGGCTGCAGAATCGTCTGATGTGTTCATCGTCTGATGTGTTCATCGTCTGATGTGTTCATCGTCTGATGTGTTCATCGTCTGATGTGTTCATCGTCTGATGTGTTCAATATCGTCTACAGGTAGGGGAGGTTAACATCGTAAATTAATATGTGGTGTGATTTACAATTTGAGCCGTTCCGTGAGAAAACCAACAGTATGGACTCTGCGAAATGTATCGACCAGATCATCCTGCGCAGTCCGGGCCGACACATTCCGTCTCAGGGGAATATAAGAGTAATACTTCATAGAACAAAAAATCCACAGGAGGCGAAAAGTGGCAGTCCAGGTTAGCCTGCGCGGCATGTTTAGGCTAATCAGAATCGACATTTTTGATGTAACTTATGTAGCTAAAAGCGGTCCATTTTCTCACATTATGTTATTGCCGAAAATTTAAATTACGAATCTCTAACTGAAAATATTACCACATTTCATCTATGTATGTTATATTATTCGCTGATGATATCGTCATAATCACAAATGACACAAAAAGCCTACAGTCTCAAATTTACAGTATATACTAATATTCTAAACAATGCGCATGTGGGTCAATATAAAACAAAGATTGTTTCTGAAAATAGGAAGTCAAATGAAAATGAAATAGCCAAAGGCAATGAATTTGCTTATTGCAAATACACTTGCAAACTTAGTTTAAACATATTTTGTTCTCATATATTTGACATAGTAGGAAACATCAAGAAATATACAATGAAGATAAGGATTGGACTGAAAGCTCATAGCTTATGTTAGGTCCTCTCCAATAAAGATTGATTTACAGGAAGCACGGTGAATATTTAACATGTTCATAAAACATCAGCTTACTTTAGCTTTGTAATTTATCATACAATAAAAAAATATACATAATAGCGAGTGGAGAGAGAGAGAGAGAGAGAGAGCGAGAGAGGGGGAAAGAGGGAGAAAGAGATAGATATAAAGAGAGAAGAAAAAAGATAAAGGAGGGTATAGGTACGCTTATGGGAGGTTAGTTAATGTATATGTCAAGTATCCATACCAAATAAAATATAACATTAAAAGATTCATAAAGAGTTTCAAGTTAACAAAAAAGAATTAAGGAAATACTTGCAAACTTGCATGATATAGTGAAATAATATGTTTTGTTGTCTTATAGGCCGACGAGGTCGGGTGTTAATTATCACATATATAAGTGTTAAAGTATGAATGTATATTATAAATTGTTAGATGTAACACATTTCAGAATAATAAACAACTCACTTACTTATACACAAAGCGGTTTGGAACGTACATTGAGCGGTCCGATTTCCCTAATTTTACACTTTAAAAAAAAATGAAAAAAGAAAAGAAAAAAGCCACAGCAACACGAAAACCCCACAAAGTATTTGCGCACGGTCAGTCCCAGGGCGAAGGTGAACTTGGTCGAACGAGAAAAAGGGGGAGAACCCAGTTTAAGGACAAAATATGTGACATGCAGTTAAAATTAGAACAGAACAAGCACTATTGTTTACGTGTCCTTGAAAACGATCCAAAATTACCCTGATAAAAGTATGATGTCGGTGACTGTTTAATATAAAGAATGGATGGAATCCTATTCGGGACATCGCATTTCCACAGCTACATTTTTGAGACCAACAAATAAAAAGTTTCAGATGTGTTTGTTTGTTAGCGTTTAGTCCTTCTTTTTCATTTTGTCTACACTTATTTCTACTGTAAAACGACTGATCCTGTGATCGTTTTCTCCATATTTAATCAAATTGAGTTACACACCATTTGGGCAAGGCAAGGATTATATATTTTGATTGTGTGTATGATACTTGTAGAGTTTGTTTTTACACGATGGACAGAATATATTGATTTTTGTTTTCCTTTTCACTTTAAAACTTTGTAAAGCGACTAGGACCCGATTTGAATGTCTAGGAAAAAACGTGAGATTCGATTTTAATTTTATAGCGTTTTTCCATTAAGTGTGGGTGCGCTGAAAGGAGGAGAAGTATTCGTACACAACACCTATCATTGCACGAAAATTGGGATTTAATTTAGAAGTAAATTTCCTTAAATACCGAAATTTACTTGCGCATCAAGTAAATTTCGGAATTTAAGGAAATTTAAGGAAATTTACTTCTAAATTAAATCCCAATTTTCGTGCAGTGTATTGCTGCTGTCTTAATCTTCTAGCCTTTTCACTTCGACCCAAAACCACAAAAATGCTCACTGGCAGAAAACCAGGACGACGCCTTAGCAACGCCAAAAGAGACTCACCGTACCTTTATATCGGCGACGTTATTACGGTCTTACCATAATCCACCGCTGCACCCCAATGTTTAACGTGTACCGAGTCATTTACGAAGATAAACCATCGCGGGTCACCAATCTAGACAATTTATCCACGATGTAAGTTGTCTTATTTCGTGAAAAGCCATTCATTTTGTGACCTAAGTTGCTATACAAGCCGGCTCAAGGCTGTATGTAGTTCAATGCGGTATTTGTAGCGAAACACAATTCCCGTTACCAAAGTCTGTAAAAAAACATGCATGTCTTGATAAGAATTGATTGAGTGAAGCAGATCCATTCAATATACTTAAAACGTCAAAGGGGGATTTTGCATGGAGATAAACATATCCGATCTATTGTCGATTAAAAGTCAAGGTTAAAAAGTAATGATCATGTATCACGCAAATCGTGCAACGCGTAATAATACGGTCAAGGTTAAAAGCAATATCGTAAAGCACTCAAATGGTGTAAACAACGGTACGTGAGCCGTCCCACGAGGTAACCAACATTTAATAACCTGCGTAATGTATTGTCCCATATCAGCCTGCGCAGTCATTGTAGACTAATCCGGGCCGACACATACCGTCTCAGAGGGATAGAGGTATAGAGTAATGATTCAGGAAACAGAAAATCCACAGGAGGCGAAAGTGTCTGTCTGGGATAGCCTGCGCGGCATGCTTAGGCTGAACCGGATCGATACTTTACGCCGAGTCCACAATATTGGACGGCTCACATTATGAAATGATAAACATCATGACCTTCGGAAGGGTTGAAATAAATAACTATAACAGTGGCCATGTCGAAAAATCTCGAACTCGAAAGGATTCTATAAATGAGCTCGGAGTTATCGCTGTGTTCGAGTAATCCATTGACTTATGCTGAATTATTTTATGTATTTTCAACACATTTGTATAGATGTCTTTTGATCCTTCAATATTGTTATATTTGCGCGTCTAGATGGAAAACAGGGACGATCAATACCAGACTGGCTGAATGCGCAGTCTGATTGCGATCGTGACTAATCGCACAGTCCCCTCCTTAGGGTCGGGAACTCCTGCGACGTGACCGAAATAATATCTGCCCTAAACACTGGACAACAATCTATAAATAACTTCCTTATCTAATTATAAACGTGGATGAATTGATTGAAAAACAATTTTTATTGGTCGACTTTATGGAAAGTGAACAAATCCCCCCCATTCAAATACTAGAAGCTAAACACTCATCTCTGATAAGGCTAATTCGGTCAGGTAGCTCACCTGGGTAGTAGTGCGTCATTCTAAAATGTGGCTAAATTTTGCATTGTCTAAACGTCTGAACCACAGTAATGGAAATGGACTCTATGCAATCTTGGTAAAAGTACTGTCTTTTGGGGCCTCATTTCTCCTATCATGAATATTTAAGACAAGACGTAAGTATCGTAGATCTACATCATTATTAAAACCAGAACCAACACTCGTAAAGATCTGATGACTGCCTATTACTGGTCGTTTATCATTGATCTTAGCGTCGGCCGAGCCAATTTTTGCATACAAAATCGGCAGGTAGCTACAGGAGATCAACTGTGGAACAACATCTGAGCAAAGTAAGTATATTTCCTTCGATCACTCAACGTCATTTCGTGTGACGTCATACGACCACACGAACCACTTTGACGTTGCGCAAAATGTTATCGCTGTTGACGTTGATTGACGTTGACATCACTTCCTGTTTATGTCTTAGTGTATACATTTAACCGATGAAGGTCAAATGGCCGAAACATTTTAAATAAATATTTTATGTTAAGCTTTGACTTCTTTAGAATTTGTTTGGTAACATGTAGTTATATACATTTATTATATGCCTGTACATTTTCCGGTGGAAATACATACAGATTGACATGCGCAAATACACCACGACAGATTAAAATTCCGTATCTACATGCGGTGTAAATACAAGATTGTGACGTCAGACAGTGCGCGGAATACTTTCAGCGAGGTATCCCCAATAAACAATGTATTGAATCTGTATATTTAATAGTTTTTTCGCTCTTCATAGATCGTAGGTATATAATAAAAGGAATATTACGTTGCGGGAGCGATAAATGGGTACGTATTGCACGACTCGTAGCGTGGGAAAATCCATATCTTACTCGACCTTCGGTCTCGTAAGATATCGATTTTTCCACGCTACTTGTCGTGCAATACAAACCCTTTTATCGCTCCCGCAACGTAATATTCCGTATATATGAGCATCTAGAGACGCCTCCGTTGGTGCAGTGGTATCGTGTTATGCCGTATACTTTAAAAATTGTAGTAATATATTTGCCTCCTTAGCGCTCAGCATTACGGCTGATTCACTGATGTCAGGAAAATGGACCAGTAGTATTGGTAACTTACCCCCAAAACCCCGTGATATAACTGAAAGTAACGTTGAAAGCGTTGTGAAACCAAAACACTCATCTAGAAGTAAACTTACTTATGTGTCTCATAAATCATATATAACTGACATTAACAATATTAAGTGTTAAGTATATATAGTGTGTTTGCTATACACACACTTAACCTGTACTTTTCTTTTATAATGAGGATATCAACTTATTTGTTTTAACTTAGGCTTTTTTACCAATGATTTTTTTGTAAATCAAAGTGCTCTGTTTAGAGTTAACCTCGATAAAGTGAATGAAATGAATTAACCTTCGATTTGTTGTTAACTTAACTTACAGAGAGCTATCCATTTTGGTATTGTTAACTAGTAATATATTGTGTTTACATAAACGAATGGGCACCAACTGAAAGCGTTTTGAAAATATAATTCAAACACAAAAAGTCCACAAAGCAAACCCAGGAACACAACTTGAAACGATGAAAGAAAACACTCATCTGATCATTGTTTCATAGTTATTATGAATGTTGAGTTTCCATAGCAACTGGTGAAAAAAGACATCACTGACTCTACTTTTTTGTTCAATTCTGGAAATGTACACAATATTCTGGTTCAATCTTAAGGTCAAGAGCTGCGAAATTTGGCCTTAATTTGATCGAAGTAGTAAGATATTATTATGTAAGTTCTTCACATGTTTTCGTATCTTTTGTAAAGGAACTTACAACTTCAACCCATAGTCTTGAACTGTTTGTAAAATAATCACAACAGAAACTTTTAAACTGTTGGTGTAAATGTTATGACAGAAACTTCTACCGTTGCCTGAAATAATATGAAATGGGATTATAAGCGTACTGAATTTTAATTGGTTAATTATTGTTCATGACGTTCGGGTGTTTCAGTCCCATGTTTCAACATCTCAACAAGCTGCCGGTGGGTCCATATGCAGCTTAAATTGTGATATAAATCGTACGACCTGCATATCTATCATTTTCGGATTTACCAGTTATATACGACAAGGACAATACACGCACCTTCCCTTGCCATACACAATGTATTCAGTCATTTTTATACGATCGTTTCTTAAAAACGGTACGTATTATGGTATGGTCATGTCCGTCCCTCCCTCCGTCCGTCCGTTCGGGTTTTCCGCACTTTTTTCTTACATACTTTGAGCTATTGATATTCATATTTCCTGGGATTTCGTCAATTTTTGAATGAGTTATGCATTTTTCATAGTTTCCCATTATTCTTTAACAACTTATTCCTGAACGACTTTATTAACTTTTTACAAACAAACAATATGATAAGATGATTGGAATCTAGTCCAAGTTCAAAACGTGTTGATAGGCTAATTTTAATTAAAGGTCGTGTACGATCAAAGTTAAGGTCAATAGGCCAAATTTCAGAAAATATTTATTGCCACTCTAGAGATCTCATGTTTTACTCAAGATGAAACTTTGTCATAATGTTTGTCTTAATGCGTTCTATGTTAAGTTCGAATATGTGTTATGTCAACAAGTTGACTAGACCACCTTTATGAAACATCGTGTGTATACTCTAGACACCGCATTATATAGCATGTTGAAACTTTGTCAGAATTTTTGTTTTGTTGATAACTTGGCTAAGTCCAAGATTGAGTCATGTCCAGTAAAAATATATGTGACTATGTCAAATTTAAGAAACACATTGTGGACGTAATCATATTACTTCTTTAATTATCATTTATGGTACTGAGGTGAGCGTTACATGGCCACCACGAGCCTCTTGTTCATTGCGCTTCTTCTATGTTGTTGTCAGTTTATTACTTTTTAACGAACCACAAAGACCTACATACATCGTTTATCTTCTTTTTGTTTTGTTTTTTTAAAGATGTTTTTCTTTAAAAATGGGTGTTTATTTGAAAGAAATCTGCTGGCAGAAAGGTTAACTATGATATGAGCCCATCCATGGACTATGGATATGTGTCAATAGTTTCCATTTCCAGATAGACGATGCTGCCGTGTTTAAAATTCCTAGGGATTGATGTATCTCTGCTCTGCAGAAATGATGGATCTATTTATTTGACCATTTACTCGGTTTGCAGTTACAGCAATACGACTGCATAAACTCTAGCACAAGGACATACGTGGGAGACAGTGACTCCGAGATCGATTCCTTCGTGATCAAAATATCCCAAATTTCAAATCCCGTGAGCTGTGTTCATCAGTGAAGTAGTATCCCGAAGCGTAGGTCCAAACCCGAATACGGTCATACACATGTATACATCTTGTGTAGTCCCATGCTCTCTGTTTGGCTGTTAGCTGTGGATTGACCGGTCATAATAAATGAAAGTACTCCCAGTAGCACTCTTATTACAAATGAGATCACGGCGACATTCATAAACTTGTCGGACATAGTTTTAGATCTTGTTGGAGCTAAATTTTCTTGATAAATACGACCTGACAGCGCATCTTAAAACATCTAGTGTTCCCTTTGTAAACAAACGTGAAACACGATATATTATAGAGCTGGTTTGAGCGAACGGAGCCTTCTTCGGTCATTATTATATTTAAACATTGACACAAGCACATCCACAAGCCAAGCAACCGGACTGTTGAATTAAAGTGTACCCTTTTAACATGTCCCTTAAGAATGTTTTGGCTAACATGTTGTAAGCGACCACCAAACAATCCGGAAGTCTGTCCTTGTGTCGGCATTTACGACTTCAGGAAACAGAATATAAATTATTTAAATGATAGCGAATTGTATGGTGGGGTGTATGATTGGCAAAATGGATGACAATTTGATTATCTCTACCGATCTGTTGAAGCAAGTGAATGCTTAGACTTACTGGTACATTGTGTAATAACCAATACATTAATAAGGCATTCACTGCAACATTACACATCCATTTTGATGCTGTTTCTGTTTCGCTTCCGGAGAAACTGTAATCCATGCACAGATTGACCTTTCTTGGAACAAATGAGTAAGTTTTAGCACTTAAAGAGAGCATGTGCCGTCTAAGCCACTTTGATTACAAGAATACAACAGTTTCGATAAAAGTAAGTATACACATAATGTATTCATTGTTAGAAGAAAGTACATAAGTGTTGGTTTAATTTACGTTTATAGGCATGGATTTGGAATACTTGTTCACCATCATGGGATGCAACGTTAACCCTTTCCCACATATAGACGCTTTCTGACGCCTCTGCAGCAGACGACTTTTTGAAAGCTTTGTGGCCACAGAAGAAATTGCTGAAAAAGAGCAATTTCTCTTTCTGCCACAATATTTTCAACGCTATTCAATATTTAAACTTTTATTTTTAGAGGTATTCCATATGTTTCCCTATATGATTTCAACGTCGTCTGCTGCAGATTTAGTATATGTGGGACATGGTTAAAGAGAGAGTCATAAGTCTACAAAGCGTTTAACATTAATTATAATGTTTGCATGTCTTTTGACTTATTTTACATGTGTATATGTATAAAAGGCGAAATCCACGTTTCCCTTATGAAGGCCAGTTTAACCCCATTTCTGAAACTGAAAGTGCTTTGTGATTGTGTTTCAACAAAACATGTTAAGTGCTAACTCTTCAGTTTTACGACACCAATATTGTTTATGAGCCCCGCAATATAAAAAACGAGCCGGACATATTTAGGAAACCGTCCTGACTCAGATCTGTTGAGTACATGTACATTCCTTCTTTGTAAAGAATAATTCTCAATAATATCTAAATAACTCGGTGTATTTATCTGATAGAACAAATGTGCATGTTGAGCCGAAAAGCGATTGAAGTAAGATGTGCTTGATGCATGGCTGGTGTAATGTATGTTATGTGTGCTGTAATATAAAACAAGAGGACTTGGACATCTTTCGCTCAGCTGAATCCAGCAGGTTTAACCCTTCCCCAGACGGCAAATCTGCAGCAGACGACTTGGAAAGCATCTAGGCAAAACTAAAGAATATCTCTATAAATGTAAGCATTGCCATTGCATAGCGATGAAATAATTGTGGCAAAAGGAAAACATGCTCATCATGACCAATTTCTTTCTTGCTTTCGTTACAATGTCTCCAAAAGCTGTCTGCTTCACCTGCATGATAATGCGTCTGTAAATGGGACCGTCCGCGTCTTTGAGAGACTTCCTTGCATTATTTATTTGGCTTTAACCCTTTCCCTCATACGACAATTCTGCATCAGACGACTTTGAACGTATTTTGTCAAAACATAGAAAATCTCCATAATTGAATGGACAACCTATGGCAAAAGGAGAAATTGCACGTTTTGTGCAATTTTTTCTTTTGTCACTATGTTTTCAAAAAGTCATCTGCTGCAGAGGCGTCAAAAAGCGTTTATATGAGGGAAAGGGTTAAATACCGTTTTTTGCATTAAGTCCGTAAATCACAATAATACAAGAAGGCATGTATATATATATATATATGAGCAGAATAACGAGAAAACCAACATTTTGGACTCTGCGTAAAGTAACGACCCGGATCAGCCTAACCATGCCGCGCAGGCTAACCCGGACATACACTTTTCGCCTCATGTGAATTTTCTGTTTCATGAATCATTACTCTATAACTCTGATCTGGATCGATTCATTACGCAGAGTCCATAATGTTGGTTTTCTCGTGGAACGGCTTATATATATATATATCAGAGAGGAAAATGTTCGAAGATAGGACAATATTCACTTTACTGTTAATCTGTCGTAACCTTGAAAGTTTTGGCTCCTTTTTTGGCCAATCAAATTGTGTGTTTCATGAATCATTACTCTATAACTCTGATCTGGATCGATTCATTACGCAGAGTCCATAATGTTGGTTTTCTCGTGGAACGTCTTATGTATATATATCAGAGAGGAAAATGTTCGAAGATAGGACAATATTCACTTTACTGTTAATCTGTCGTAACCTTGAAAGTTTTGGCTCCTTTTTTGGCCAATCAAATTGGTTTAGCTATTTTTGAAGAAGAGGGAAATTCAATGTTAGCTGTTTACATTATGGAGTTATTGTGTAGGGCTGTTGTATTTTCAGTAAATCAACTTTATTTAGCTTTCATTTTAAAGATGATTTACATTGTTAAGGCTTTCTTTTCAAGTCAGAAATAGAACATATTGACCCAAATATTATCCACATGAACTAATATTTGGATACGAGGAGAAACTTTCAAAGATTGTTATATACATACGCATGACAGTGTTGAACGTCACAGCAGACATGTTGTAGCCTTTTGACTTGTCTTTACTATTTTGGCAGAGAGTTTAGTAGTACAATATCATGTAAAAAAGTTGTATTTCAAACCAAAGTTTTCAGTTTTGTGATGTTTTACGTCTCGGTTAGTTACCAGTACTACTGGTCCATTTGTCCCGACACCAGCGAGTCAGTCGTTATGGTTACCCCTAAATCCTGAACGCCAAAGAGGAAAAATTATGACTTCCGCTTTAAACGTCTTTGGTATGACCGAACCCACGGCCTTCCAGAACATAGGCGGACGCTCTACCACTACACTACCGAGTCGACCACTGTTATCTGGAGTGAAGAATATACCATTTTCCTTATTAACAATATATGCAGCAGACTACTTTGAAATTATGTAGGCAAACCTGTTGAAAATCCTTATAAGTTAAAGTACAAATACTGAATATAGTTGAAAGCATTGGCAAAAGGAGAAATTGCTCGTTATGAGCGTTCTACTTTTTATCATAATGTTTTTTCAAAATTCGTCTACTGCACATGCGTCAAAATACCTCCACATGCGGGAAATGGTTAAATGAATTGCAGACGACGGCGGGCATAGGATAAAATAAAATCATTACTTAAAAAATGAGCACTTTAGTTCAGATGAGCTTAAATCTTCAATTAACAAGCAGTTAATGCATTTGGTGTGCATAACTCAATTTTCCACGTTTTGCAATAAAAACGAAAATGCTTTTATCGTGTATTTACCACACGTCTAGAAATTGTTTTTCAGACGTTTCTAATATGATTTTCTTTTCTTTCTTTAGTAACCGCCTCGGTGATGTAGTAATGTTGAAAGCGACGTAATCACCATACACATATATATGAGCCGTTCCACGAGAAAACCAACAATGTGGACTCTATCCGGACCAGCTTAAGTATGGCGTGCAGGCAAACCCGGCCAGACACCTTTCGCCTCCTGCGGATTTTCTGTTTCAAGAATCATTACTTTATACCTCTATCCACCTAAGAGATCTGGAGGTCACGGGTTCGATACCCGGTTGCGGCGACATTCTTTCGGGCGATGTTTTCCATTGCCTCTCACCTCTGACCTATGTGAGAAAGTAGTCAGTGGCTTCGAAAGAATGTTGTGTAAGTACTGGTGTGGGAAAGCCAGGAAAACATGGGTAGGTGCACTGACCGCCGTGATATGACCAAAGCTGTTGAAAGCGGCGTTAAACTCCAAACAAACAAACTATCCACCTAAGACGGAATGTGTTGGCCCAGATTAGCCAGCGCGGACTGCTCACGCTGATCTGGGTCGATACATAACGCAGATTCCATATTGTTGGGTTTCTTCTGGAAGGGCTCATATTACTTACGTAAGCTTGTTGAAGATTCCGCCTTCCTTTGTAGATTCCGATGAAACTGGGCAGATATTCTGGCTGATATCAACCTGCACTGTTCAGAAATGCAAACGTGTACATTTTCCGATGGACTGGCTCAAATAAAATGCACGTTTACCTGAAATAGACGATGTTTGATGTCTCCACAGAGGACGTTGTTTCGAATGTTCTCACAATGTTAAAGACCTGGGAAATCATACCGAGGGCTTGGCGTGAAACGGTTGTAACTAAAATTGGTATTTTTTTTACCAAGGTTAATCACCTCGCCATAAAGTCTTTATAAGCATTAAATCATTTTTCTTGGTAAACAATGGAAATTTAGGTGCCATTGCTCGTTCTGAGCAATGGCACCTAAATTTGCATTGTTTACAAAACGGTTAAAATGGCCCCTAAACCAGGGTTTTCATAATAGGTTTTTAGTTACAACTGTTTCACGCCAAGCCCTCGATACCCCCGCCTTCTATCCTAGATATATAACCCCACCCCCTTATATTACGTTATCGCAAAACCTTCAGTCTGGGCAGAAATATGGAAACATTCTGCAAATGAAAGTTTATGGAATGTCTCTATAAATGATTGAATAATTATTGAATAAAGCTGAAAACAGTGTGGTAAAAGGAGATATTTCTCATTATGAGTAGTTCATCTTTTTGTCACAATGTTTTCAAATGTCTTCTGCTGCAGAGGCAAGAAATCGTTTGCGTGTAGAAAGAGATATAAAAGAAGTATGTACAACGAGGAACTAGTTGTTTACAAGTCTCCCAATATATATCTAAAATGTTCCTGTTTTTCTAACACTTTATACATATCGAGGGCTTGGCGTGAAACGGTTGTAACTAAAATTGGTATTTTTTTACCAAGGTTAATCACCTCGCCATAAAATCTTTATAAGCGTTAATTCATTTTTCTTGGTAAACAATGCAAATTTAGGTGCCATTGCTCAGAACGAGCAATGGCACCTAAATTTGCATTGTTTACAAAGAGGTCATAATTGCCCCTAAACCAGGGTTTTCAAAATAAGTTTTAAGTTACAAGTTACAACCGTTTCACGCCAAGCCCTTGATATTGTTTGATTTATAACAGACGGCGATTGCACAAATGACGGGGACATACGTTGTGGGCAGACAGATGGACGTCGTCTGGAGAAAGAACTAGATCCTATTCGTATAAGACGTAAAAGCAAAAGGTCAGGCAAACATGAACATCGCCACACATGCGAAAATATTGTTTGGCATATCTTCCTTATTGACGCCACGTGGAAGCGCGGCGTCAGTATGGGATAGGTTTTAATTTTGTACCATGGGGTGACGTAATCGAAAAGGGAGAAACTAATGTTATTATTGTTAAAAAAACCTCTGTTGATTGTTTGAAAAAAAAAAAAAAATTATGAATCAATAAATTGTACAAAATGATTTAAGACACAAAAAGATACAAAATACTGAAAAATAGGCATGTCTTCTACGGTTATTACAAAATTTTAGACACATCTAATGGGTATTTAATAACTTTCCCCTAACTTTCTAGGCTACGTTCTTTTTATAGTTTGGTTTACGACCCGATTCATCAAAGCTCAAAAAAAAGTTTCAGGCGATGTTTTTGCCTATTTAATATATTGATATTTTTAAATAAATGGGTAATCTTTAAAAAATCAATGATGATTCATTTTAATTACTACATATTACAGTATAATTCTAGAAACTGTAAAAACAACGTTAACCCAACTATGCAATAGGCATGGCCGTAACGTGACCCGTTCTATTTGTAAATGCAGCATTTATTAAGTATTCTTATTGAATAGACGACAAGGTGTCATCGGTTCCCATAGAGTAATTAAGTTGTCTCTTCCTTCCGTTATGAATACTTCGCTGTTTTCACGATTTCATCCGATTTCTAAAATTCATTGGATTCGTACCCGGTTTTTCATGTTTTGTTCGAGATGAACAATTCGTACCAACTGGTTTTCGCTCTTTGCTCTTGGGGAACTGACTTGACCATTTTCTTTTGTTTATTTTTCAGTTTTCTACTGGCATGTTCAAAACAATTAAAGTGACTATACAAACAAACAAAACATACTTAATAGTTTTTGCTATATGTTGACTATACATGTGAACTTTCATAATGCTCAATCTTGATTATAAATATCTTCTTTTTTTTTTTAATTACTTCGTATTTTTTGTTTATATACTCCCGCTTTTGCTATCATACTTCTGCTAAACTTGAAGGAGAATAGACCCCCCCCCCCCCCCCCCCCCCCCCCCGTTCTCCTTCCAAAGCTTGTGTCATACTTAACTTATAACTAGAGGCAATAAACCTTAATATATGTTAATATTTAAGCACGTATGTTAGTTTTTTATCTAATGGATCTATTTAGAGGATTTAAAAACAGTTTATTGGTAAAAAAAAAACACTTGAGAAACTTCAGCTTGTATGACACATTATAGTTGCAGTGAATTGTAAGCAAAACGGAAACCAAATGGTTTCAGGACTAAACTTCACATGCTGAATATCACATGGTAGATCGTAGCATATAAAACGTTTAATCCTACGTCAATATTGACCCTTTCTGCTTTTGGTAACCTTTTTATAGGCTATGGTAGCCAGGTGAGCAATATAGGCACATCTTGGCCTTCTTGTTTAACATAAAGGGACATTTGGCCTTCTTGTTCGAAATAATTACATCCTGTCTGCTTGCACAGGTTATTTAACTGTACTGTACTGCTTCGAAATCATGCGCGGCGTCTTTGACGCTTTGCATCAAAATTCTTCTTGTTACTATATCAAATGCAGTAAATTTCATATCCCTACATTTAAAAATAAAATGCTAATTTTTACTTTATTTCAGACACAATGATTTTGAATACCCCTTAACTAACACATTTTAATGTCCACTTTCAATAAATAAAATAAATATGACTTGAAACACAAATTTGCGACGGAAGCCCCAAAAGCGTTAAAAATGTAAATAATATTTAATTTTCGAGCAATTACGTCTGAATCATCAACATACGATATGAAGTATTTGTTGTCATTTTCAACCATTTACGGGTCGTTATAGGACACGCCTGACGGCAGTTAGCGACTTTTACACGTGCATTGTTCGTTGTCTCTATTACCCCGTTAAATGGTTTACATATGCATTGTTCACTGGCTCTATTGCCACGTTCAATGTTTTACATGTGCATTGTTCGCTGTCTCTATTGCAACGTTAAATGGTTTACATGTGCATTGTTCGCTGGCTCTATTGGCATGTTAAATGGTTTACATGTGCATTGTTCGCTGGCTCTATTGCCATTTTAAATGGTTTGCAAGTGCATTGTTCGCCGTTTCAATTGCCTTATTAAATGGTTTACATGTGCATTGTTCGCTGGCTCTAATGCCCTGTTAAATGATTTACATGTGCATTGTTCGCTGTCCCTATTGCCACGTTAAATGGCTTACATGTGCATTGTTCGCTGTCTCTATTGCCATGTTAAATGGTTTACATGTGCATTGTTCGCTGTCGCTATTGCCACGTTAAATGGTTTACATGTGCATTGTTCGCTGGCTCTATTGTCATGTTAAATGGTTTATATGTGCATTGTTCGCTGAGTCTATTGTCATATTAAATGGTTTACATGTGCATTGTCCGCTGACTGTATTGTCATGTTAAATGGTTTACATGTGCATTGATCGCTGGCTGTGTTATCATGTTAAATGGTTTACATGTGCTTTGTTCGCTTGATCTATTGTCACGTTAAATGGCTTACATGTGTATTGTTTGCTGGCTGTATTGTCATGTTAAATGGTTTACATAAGCATTGTTCGCTGTCTCTTTTGCCATTTGTAATGCTTTACATGTGCATAGTTCGTTATATCCATTGCCATGTCAAATGATTTACATATGCATTGTTCGCTGTAACTATTGCCATGCTAAATGGTTTACATGTGTATTGTTCACTGTCTCTAGTGCCATGTTAAATGGTTTTCATGTGCATTGTTCGCTGGTTCTATTGCCACGTTAAATGGTTTACATGTGCAATGTTCGTTGTTTCTATTGCCATGTTAAATAATTTACATGTGCATTGTTCGCAGTAGCTATTGCCACGTTAAATGGTATACATGTGCATTGTTCGCTGTCTCTATTGCCATGTTAAATGGTTTTCATGCATTGTTCGCTGGCTCTATTGCCACGTTAAAGGGTTTACATGTGCATTGTTCGTTGTTTCTATTGCCATGTTAAATGATTAACATGTGCATTGTTCGCTGTCTCTATTGCCATGTTAAATGGTTTGCATGTGCATTGTTCGCTGGCTGTATTGCCATTTTAAATGGTTTTCATGTGCATTGTTCGCTGGCTTTATTGCCACGTTAAATGGTTTATATGTGCATTGTTCGCTGTCTCTTTCACCATGTTAAATGGTTTACATGTGCATTGTTCGCTGTCTCTATTGCCATGTTAATTGTTTACATGTGCATTGTTTGCTGGCTCTATTGTCATGTTAAATGGTTTACATGTGCATTGTTCGCTGGCTCTATTGCCTTGTGAATGGTTAACTTGTGCATTGTTTGATAGCTCGCTCTATTGCCTTGTGAATGGTTTACATGTGAATTGGTCTCTGGCACTGTTGCAATGTTAAATAGTTTACACGTGCATTGTCCGCTGTCGCTATGGCCATGTTCAATGGTGTACATGTGCATTGTTCGTTGTCTATATTGTCACGTTAAATGGTTTACATGTGCAGTGTTCGCTGGCTATATTGCCACGTTAAATGGTTAACATGTGCATTGTTCGCTGTCTCTAGTGCCATGGGTTACATGTGCATTGTTCGCTGGCTTTATTGCCACGTTAAATGGTTTACATTTTCATTGTACGCTGTCTCTATTGCCATGTTAAATGGTTTACATGTGCATTGTTCGCTGTTTCTATTGCCATGTTAAATAATTAACATGTGCATTGTTCGCTGTAGCTATTGCCACGTTAAATGGTTTACATGTGCATTGTTCGCTGTCTCTATTGCCATGTTAAATGGTTTGCATGTGCATTGTTCGCTGGCTCTATTGCCATTTTAAATGGTTTTCATGTGCATTGTTCGCTGGCTTTATTGCCACGTTAAATGGTTTATATGTGCATTGTTCGCTGTCTCTTTCACCATGTTAAATGGTTTACATGTGCATTGTGCGCTGTCTCTATTGCCATGTTAATTGTTTACATGTGCATTGTTTGCTGGCTCTATTGTCATGTTAAATGGTTTACATGTGTATTGTTCGCTGGCTCTATTACCTTGTGAATGGTTAACATGTGTATTGTTTGATAGCTCTATTGCCTTGTGAATGGTTTACATGTGAATTGGTCTCTGGCACTGTTGCAATGTTAAATAGTTTACACGTGCATTGTTTGCTGTCGCTATTGCCATGTTCAATGGTGTACATGTGCATTGTTCGCTGTCTCTATTGTCACGTTAAATGGTTTACATGTTCAGTGTTCGCTGGCTATATTGCCACGTTAAATGGTTAACATGTGCATTGTTCGCTGTCTCTAGTGCCATGGTTTACATGTGCATTGTTCGCTGGCTTTATTGCCACTTTAAATGGTTTACATTTTCATTGTACGCTGTCTCTATTGCCATGTTAAATGGTTTACATGTGCATTGTTCGTTGTTTCTATTGCCATGTTAAATAATTAACATGTGCATTGTTCGCTGTAGCTATTGCCACGTTAAATGGTTTACATGTGCATTGTTCGCTGTCTCTATTGCCATGTTAAATGGTTTGCATGTGCATTGTTCGCTGGCTCTATTGCCATTTTAAATGGTTTTCATGTGCATTGTTCGCTGGCTTTATTGCCACGTTAAATGGTTTATATGTGCATTGTTCGCTGTCTCTTTTACCATGTCAAATGGTTTACATGTGCATTGTTCCCTGTCTCTAATGCCATGTTAAGTGTTTACATGTGCATTGTTTGCTGGCTCTATTGTCATGTTAAATGGTTTACATGTGCATTGTTCGCTGGCTCTATTGCCTTGTGAATGGTTTACATGTGCATTGGTTGATAGCTCTATTGCCTTGTGAATGGTTTACATGTGAATTGGTCTCTGGCACTGTTGCAATGTTAAATAGTTTACACGTGCATTGTTTGCTGTCGCTATTGCCATGTTCAATGGTGTACATGTGCATTGTTCGCTGTCTCTATTGTCACGTTAAATGGTTTACATGTGCAGTGTTCGCTGGCTATATTGCCACGTTAAATGGTTAACATGTGCATTGTTCGCTGTCTCTAGTGCCATGGTTGTTTACATGTGCATTGTTCGCTGGCTTTATTGCCACGTTAAATGGTTTACATTTTCATTGTACGCTGTCTCTATTGCCATGTTAAATGGTTTACATGTGCATTGTTCGTTGACAAGTACATACAAAAAGACATGGCATTTAATTGATTGATTTGGGTTTAACGCCATTTTCAAAAATGTCCGATTATTAGATGATCCGTTTATTAGTCCATTGGCTCTGAGAAGCTGAACTTATCAATAATTCGTTGACACGTACATACATAAAGACATGGCGTTTGATTGATTGATTGATTGGGGTTTAACGCCGTTTACAACAATTTTTCATTCATATTATAGCGCCCAGTTCACCTATTCATGTGTTTCCTGGCTTTCTAACACCAGTAATCCACACAATAATCTTTCCAAGCAACTGGCTGCTTTTTCCCATATACTGTTAGCCCATTGGTAGAAGACGAATGACGCTTGTCACAATGACTTTTGTCAAACGACGGAGAGAATGTTGGCCGAGCTCGGGTTTGAACTCACAACCCCATGATTGACAGCCCGCGTCGCTACCGACTGAGCTACCGGGGACATGGCGTAGTTGTTTAGTTGTTGTTAGGTGTTCTACGCCGCTTTTAACGTGTTTCAGTTATAACACGGATTTTTATGCGCAAAGGAAGGAAAAGCCATTACTATAATTTTTTAAAAAAGTCCTCAAACCAGGAAAAAATCCCGGTGTGATCAATCTGTTCTATTAACAGGTCAATAATTGTTCTTTTTTCAAACGACTTCTGTACCAAAGAGCCATATCACGTGTACTTGGGTAAATCGCTAATCTCGTATCCCATTCCCTCAAACAATAAATAAACACAATTTAAACCATGGAAATTCTATGTAAATGAAAGTGTACTTGAAAACAGTGTAACATAAGCAAAACAATTATCATTATAAACAAGTTCATCTTTTGCCACAATGTTTTCAAAGTCGCCTGCAGATGTCTAAAAACGCTTTTGCATTGTGGAAAGACATAACTCGATTTTTATTTTTATTTTTTAAATCAGACAAGGTGAGCGTACTCTATCTGTTCGTTCTCTTTTAAATTTCCTTGCGTTATCTAGCATTCAGCTCTGAAGGACCTTTTGAGAATCGCTTCAAGTTTCATTCTTGAAGATAGACGATATTCCGTACTGGTGTATCTCGGAAGATCGTAACGGTGGTGTGACTCGACCTAAATCAAGTTTGTAATTAGAAGATTGTGCACTTTAAGTAGGACTGTGAACCCCCGACCAGTTTTAAGGAACATAAGTACATTTTCGATAGCTTTACATTGTTCGTTATACTGGAGTTTGATTAATTCGTTCATCTAATATTTGTTTAAGGTTTTCGTCGTCTTATTTCAAGTATCTCTTATATTTCTCGGTTGTCTGTTAGGATGTTTTTTTTTTTTTTTTTTAAAGAAAACTATTACAATACGTTAAAGTTAAATAAGTGAAAGTTAACGTGAGAAAAGTTTTGTTTTCGTTGCATAATTGCTGGCATGGCTGTTTGAAAGTATAACCTAACTATTCTTTCACTCCATATGTTGGAATGTACATGTAATTAATCTCTGTTTTGTTTTGTCCGTTTTAAATAGTATACATATTACCATACTAATAATATACATTGTCAAAGTTAATTACTGGAAGGTAACTGCATGTACGTGTATATTCTCAAAGCATACACACACATGGTCGATCTACGCTTCCCTACTTGGCGCTCAATGCTGCAGAGATGGCATTACGACTGATGCATCTGTGTTAGTATAAAACAATACCGATAGTACTGCTATTTTTAAAGAGTAAACGGTGTCAGTATAAATAATACCGGTAGTACTAGTATTTTACCCAGTAATCGGTGTCAGTATAAATAATACCGGTAGTACTAGTATTTTACCCAGTAATCGGTGTCAGTATAAATAATACCGGTAGAACTGGTATTTTACCGAGTAATCGGTGTCAGTATAAATAATATCGGTATAACTGGTATTTTACCCAGTAATCGGTGTCAGTATAAATAATACCGGTAGAACTGGTATTTTACTCAGTAATCGGTGTCAGTATAAATAATACCGGTAGAACTGGTATTGTACCCAGTAATCGGTGTCAGCATAAATAATACCTGTAGAACTGGTATTTAATCGACTAAAATACTGTTGAAAACAGTTTAAAATCCTCTTAAAAAAAAAAAAATGTGTAGATTCACACCACAAAAAGTTTGACAATATAATGATAATAATAATATGATACTATTAATACAGTTATTTACCCTTTCCCATTTGTATACTTATTTAGGGAGAGAGAGAGAGGGTGGAGCTCTTGGTACTTTCCAATTTAAGTTAAAATGTGTATAATATATTTTCCCCGTCAAATGTGAAAGTGAATATTTGACCAATTAATCTGCCCTATTAGAGGCAAAAGGCGAGTATATCAGTGAGAAATGATCTCATATTACTCTGATTTTAGTTGTGAACTGTACAGTTTAGACAGACATAGAGAAATATAAAAAGTTCTAAATTAGAATCAGAAACAGGAAGCCACTGTCGCCTACCCGCATTAATAAAGATCCATAAAATAATGTAAGAAATGGCAAATAAGTCAAAACGAACATTTCCTTCTCTTCCAACTGGTTTGGAATTTTTATATCAAATTAATACTTTTATATCTCCAAGGATCTTTCCCAAAATGTATGACAGCATATGATTCCAAAATAATTGGTTAATACATACATACATTCACACAAACATGTGTTGTTAATGTTACACTTTCTTTTTTATAATTGGGTTATGAAAATCTGCTTAGTAAGTATTAGTAATTAGTTTCTTTTATAGATGAATCTTTAAATCCTTTAATCCACACGGAATCGCTGATCAAATAGTTTGATTCTTAAAATATGTACCTACATCTCTAAATGCATTCGAATTACACTATTTTGGCATTAAGCGAACATAAAACGAATGGAGTTTTTATATGTAAAATTAACAGGGTATCACTCGGTGCATATAAGTATTAAAGTGTGAATTGTAGCACGTCTATGTCCCCCTGAAGAGTTGGCGCAGGTAAAAGGTAGGTGGAATGATTTGTCAAATAAAGTAAAAAATATAGGATTTAAGGCCGATACATCGTGCGTTTGCGTGCGTTCTACTCATACATTTATAGAATCTCAAACTAAACGCATACTGAATTAATAAAATGTAAACATTCTATTTGAAGTTGAAGTATACAGAACATATATAAATCAAAAGAGTACATGTTCTTGAATGATATAAATATTGATAGGATATTCTCGTATTGTATAGATATATGGCAAATGTTTAGAGGAATACAAATCAATGAAATATATATGGTAGCGCGTATTTTAGTGGGGACATGTGCATATCATGAGATCATAGCATGCGTCAGAATTATTTCACTCATATACTTATAGATTGTAGATTTCAAAACCCACCGAGTTATTTATTTAAATGTTAACATTTGACTTGAAGTTGAAATTCAGTTGACAGAAGCTTCTATGATTAATTGATTGTTCGGTGTTTTACGCCGCTTTCAACAATTTTCCAGTTATATCACGGCGTTGCAAGGGTAAGTTACCAGTACTTCTGGTCCATTTACCCTGACACCAGTCAGTCAGTTGAAATGGAAACCCCGCAACACTAAGCGCCAAGAAGGATAGCCATAACTACCTTTTTGAAAGTCGTTGGTATGAACCGACTGTGGATCGAACCCACGACCTCCCGCAACCGAGGCGGACGCTCTACCCCCGAAACTTGTATTAGTAATATTTGAACAGTGTAGACTTTAGGGATGCGCGGATGCACTGGCTGATCTGAATCGACACTGTTCACAAAGCCAACTTGAACATTTTTCCATGTTCTGGCTCGTAGGAAACTTATCTTAAAGACTTTCCCTCATACGACAATTCTGCAGCAGACGACTTTGAACGTATTTTGTCAAAACATAGAAAATCTCCATAATTGAAATGATAACCTTTGACTTAAAGTGGAAAACCTTGTGGCAAAAGGAGAAATTGCACGTTTTGTGCAATTTCTTCTTTTGTCACCATGTTTTCAAAAAGCCGTCTGCTGCAGAGGCGTCCAAAAGCGTTTATATGAGGGAAAAGGTTAATGACTTTAATTGTTACTTCATTTACGTATCAATGTTATCGCCGTACTATGTGTGTCCGATATTATAAAATTCTTCATATTTTATAAAAATTGTCTTCTATTACACCCCGGTCGATTTTTTCTTGTCAATGAACTCGAACGATATACAACCAACGATCGGTTCTGTTAACAAAATGTAATCGGGAAGAATTGTTCAAAGCCTCTTTTCTAGGTCATTTACTAATATTGAGTGTCTTCCCTGTTAGTTTAAACTTATTTATTTTACATTGATTGCGAAACAAGCTTTCAGCTTATATTTAATCACGCTCGATGTCTGCTTCCTGGAGACATATCCAGTACTCGCGCCGTTTGTGTTTAAACATCTTAAGGTCAGAACCCGCTCATCACGGGTTCGAACCCGCACATCACGGGTTCGAACCCGGGACCTTTGGTACGAGAGGCTGATGCTCTACCCCTGCACCACTGTCTTCCCTGTTGACACCGAGCGAAATTATAGGCGACAATTTAATTGGCGTATCAATATGAGACGACCTGTAATAGGCATTCGTCAGAAGGTGTACGTATAAGCTCATTGATTGAAGCCCAATATCGATGTTAAGTGAACCGTCCCGCGAAAAAAAAAAACATTGTGGACTCGGCGTAAAGTATCGACCCGGATCAGCCTAAGCATGCCGCGCAGGCTTACCCGGAGAAACACTTTTCGCCTTCTGTGACTTTTCTGTTTCAGGAATAACTACTCTATACATCTATCCTCCTAAGACGGAATGTGTCGGCCGGATCAGTCTGCGCGGACAGCGCAGGCTGATCTGGTCGATACATTACGCAGATGTCTATCGCCGCAGCTGCATTTTGGACTCGGCGTAATGTATCGACCCGGATCAGCATAAGCATGCCGCACAGGCTAACCCGGACAGACACTTTTCGCCTCCTGTATATTTTCTGTTTCAAGAATCAATAATCTATACATCTTTCCCCCTCAGACGGAAAGTGTCGGCCCGGATTAGCCTTTGCAGACTGTGCAGGCTGATCTGGCTCGATACATTACGCAGGGACCATAATGTTGGTTTTCTCGCGGGATTGCTCAAGTGTAAAATTAGAACAATTCATAAAGTCAGTATAATATTATACGTCTGATGATGTTTGTTCAGATCAAGTGTACAAGTTGAAACAAACCGAAAACGTTGCATTTAAAGTATGATTCCTAAAATAGCATCATAAGCGCCATACGTAACACAATTTAAAAAACAACAACAACAACAACAACAATAACACAACAAACTTAAACCTTTTCATTTACCGACAACGAGAACATATTTGGATAAGTTTTTACTTACACCCGACTCTACACTGATCAGTAATAACTCACAGGAGATATTTGCCTATACGAATCATATTACCTTGATGCATATTATATAATTATGGACTTTTCAGCTGTGCGATATGATGTGATATGCACCAGAAAAAATAATATTGACCGAGACTACAGCCGAGGTCAATATTTAAGTTTTTCTGGTGCAGATCACATCATATCGCATAGCTGAAAAGTCCATAACTGTTTTATTATATAAACTATAAATAAAATCAGGCAGATAAAATTACGATTTTATATAGTATTAACTTTTATTCATTTTACAAATTATAATTGATAAACAACGGTAAACAGTACAAAATAATAATAATATCACATCTATATTTGAGTGAAGTAAAAATCATAAATAATTAATAAGTAAATAATTAATGAAGAACTCGGTCTGTTTCAAATTTTAAGAGAAATTAATTAAATCAATTAAAAGATAGGAATTATCACATAGGAATCGCTTATGGTCGGCCATCTTGTAAACAACGCTACATTCGGAACCCTCAGTTATCACCCTCATATTCAATCGACAGCAGGAATTTCCAACGACTATTTTTAGTACTTCCGCGTGCTCATGAATCGCTATATTTAGAAACTGTTCAATATGGTAATTTTATGAACATTTTCCCGAAAAACTGTTCAATATCAAATAGTATTAAATATCATATTAAACCTATCCAACATTAAATTGATCAAAAAGATTGGCTTGGCCATGATTCATTAAATTCCCATATGGAATGAATCATGTTCTCAAACCCTATGCATTGTGGTAGCAGGAATAATTTCTGATATTGAGTCTGTGCCTGTCTGTCAGTGCTTTCATTCTAAACACCAGTAAATAAACTATTATGTAGTGAGTTGTTTTATCAACACACATTTATTTGCACTAAACTTTTACAATGATTACTTTTAAAACAAATAAGAATGAGTGTAGGTAATACTTTCTTGAATGACATTTCAGAAAGAAGAAAATGCACGAAAACCCATTACAATATGTATTTTCTACTTCAGTCTTCATTATTTTTTTATCTTCTTAAAAAGAAATTAACTAAAATAGACAAAAATATGATTTAGTTCTATAGGTAAGTATTTTTTGACAGCTGACTGTAAATTTGATAGATCTTTATGGTAAAAAATCGGCAATTAAAAAAGAATTTCCTATGGATTCGTGTAAACAAAAGCACAATCTTTGAACTGTTAAATTAAAATAAGGACATTCTTTAATCATATCCTAGTTTTTTATTAAGTTGTTTATTGAAATTATTTTCCACTAAACTGCTTGAACTGAAAAATAGTATTGATTGGCTTGAAGGCGTGATCGAGTGTCATAAATGGGGATGGAGTACTCATTCTCGATAGTGATTGGCCTAAATCTCGAAGTTTAACGGTCACGTGACCTACTCTTATCTATCTCCTGCAGCGTTGGTGGTTTGATAACGGCTTGTGTATAGTACTGCCAACAGCCATAGGTGTGTAATTAAACCCTTATTCCTTCAATGTATACTTTGTTTCACCCAAAATCAAATTAAAGTCGTAGTGCTAAAAGTTTATGTAAATAGGTTGGCGCCCTCAATTTGCGCCAAATGTTATTTTCTTGCTCCACTTTCATAATTCTTGCGCCATTGGCGCCATTTGCGAAGCCCAGCGTGAACCCTGTATTTTATCAATGAGTGGTCATTTTGACCAATGAGAAATAGTTTATTTATAGTTCATATAATAATACAGATTACACTATGATTGGTTGTCACGGATCACCGATCATAATTGGATGTAAACACTTTGGTTCTCTGCAAGTAGAACTTTAAGCCGGTAAAAACCGTAGGAATAGGAAGACGAAAACGTTAGCAATAGTCATACTCTTTTTCTCCCGAATTTTCCGCTTTTATCCGAGTTTAATTGTATGTATGTGTTTATAATAAGTACGAGTAATCATATTTTTAATTAAAGAATAAATTACAAAAATTTGCAATTAGCAATTAAATCATAATCGTTTTGGCACACACTTCGTCGAGCGGTATTTATTTGGAAATTAAGCGAGTTAGAAAGCAGGGAATCGTACGAGCAAAATTTTCATTTTGCCACACATTTTTAAGAAGTCGTCTGCTGCAGATGCATCAAAATTCATCTCGGATAAGTTTTAATTAACCTGTTTAATTAAGAAGAATGTAAAGCGGAAGTAAATCGTTTCTTGGTATTAGGAAAACGTAAAACTAGTCAACAAGTTTAGAAAACGCAATAAACTGTTATACGTTCAATCGCAACCATGAGAATTTCGGACCTTATCGTGAAGAAGAGGGATGGAAACCCGCTCACAAAGTCAGAGATAGAGTTCTTTGTAACAGAAGTCGTAGCTCGATCCATCGAAGACTCGCAGCTTGGTAAGTACACTGTTATATTGATTGATCCAGCTTTAACGCAGTTTTCAACAACCCATGTGTTTCCAGACCTTCTCACAGCAGTTCTCCACATAAAGCTAGCTTGTTAATCCAGAGGTCTGGGGTTCTAATCTCAGGCCGGGTTCTGGATTCTTCTTGGGTGTATTAACCTGTATCCCACTCAAATAGAGGTCAAGTTCTGGTCCTTCCCAGGAAAAGTGCCTCGTGTGTATCGGTACTATAAACAGAACACGTTAATGAATCAAGGGTTATTTTCAGAAAAAGCTAGGGTATCGCACCCGGACTCCCTTGTATCTAACTCTGTTTCTTGAATTTATCTGCATCTGTCAGATGTTTTACATGAAATAAAATTGAAAACTATCAAATGTGGCTATAGAAGCTTATGCTCAATAAAAGCGATTGGTCTCTACAATTCCATTCCATAACAGTCTTTCAAAGCAATTCGCGGCTGCTTTTCCACATAGACTGTTCGCCCCCACTGGATCCCTTTTACTGTTATATGGGTTTCGGCGGAGGGAAATAGATCCTTGAGAATAGTTGCCGCATCAGACGAATATAAATGAGTCATTCCACGAGAAAACCAACATTATGGCTTCTGCGTAATGTATCGATCCAGATCAGCCTGCGCAGTCCGCGCAGTCTAATCCGGGCCGACACATTCCGTCTCATGGAGATAGAGGTATAGAGTAGTGATTCCTGAAACAGAAAATCCACAGGAGGCAACAAGTGTCATTCCGGGTTAGCCCGCATGGCATGCGTAGGCTGATCCGTATCGATACTTTACGCAGAGTCCACAATGTTGTTGTTTTCGTAGAACGGCTCATATATCGAGGGCTTGGTGTGAAACGGTTGTAATTAAAAACCTATTTTGAAAACCCTGGTTTAGGGGCGATTTTGACCCCTTTGTAAACAATGCAAATTTAGGTGCCATTGCTCAGAACGAACAATGGCACCTACATTTCAATTGTTTACCAAGAAATATTCTTTAACGCTTTCAAAGACTTAATGGCGAGGTGATTAACCTTGGTAAAAAAATACAAATTTTAGTTACAACCGTTTCACGCCAAGCCCTCGATATATGTGTATGGATATTTCTTTTTAAAATGAACACTATTTTGTCAATGCACGGTCTGATCTTGATATTCGTGACTTATAAATGCAATTGCCAGAAGGCTTACTTTCATGTTCCTCCTTTAGTCCACTGCAAATTTATTTTCGAAAGAAAATACACCCTTTACTTACAAATAATTACTCGAAATTTCTCTCCGTCAGCAATAGGATTGTTGAAAAACTGTTAGTTGCGGTATACTATGAAACGTTTAGTTTAAGTAAACAGATGCGTGGCTTCTTTCGAGAACAAGATAAAATTATGATTATAGGTTTTTGTCAAACATAGTCTAGACTCATTGTATCTAGCTGTCTACAAACTGAACACTGAAAAATAGGATGTGTTCTAGTTCTAGTTAACCTTTTCCAGCTTAAGGTTGCAATATTTGAAAAAGGGGCGGGCCCCAAAATAAAGCAATAGTTTGGTGTATATTCCTTACCCATATGTATAGACGCTTTCCCATAGTTTGCCTAGATGTTTTTAAAGTCTTCTGTTGCTGATTTATTACATACGGGAAAGGGTGTGGAAAACATATGGACATGTTTAATTTATGAAAGATTGTTATTATTAAACAGAGTTAAAATTACGTGATCAATGGAGAAATTGCTAATTAGTTTTCAAAGCTCATATGATGCAGATAAGTCAGTATGCATGCGTATATTGTTTAAGTATTAAGGCAACAGGTCCATAGTACACACAGAACAGAACATTGTTCATTTTGACTGATAAATAGGGCATCGTCATACAATCACATACAAAGTACAACATACATAATACATCACATGAAAACATGAAACTAACGGAAATAAAGAAAACAGAGTGTTACAGGTTATTGAGGACAAACACATCACTTGACGTTATTCTAAAGAAAGAATGGGGGAAAAAAGCAAATATTGTTCTTAGGCGACATTTGAATTAAGGTATTTTTTAGATCAAAGCATTGATTGGAATGATATAGATGAGACGGATGTCTTGAACATTTTTCATTGACCCTTTCCCACATTCAGCAAATCTGCAACAGGCGACTTTGAAAACAGCTAACCAAAAACAATATGGAAATTGCCTATAAATGAAAGAATAATTAATGAGTAAAGTTTTAACCATTGCAGCAAAGGCAGAAACTGCTCACAATAAGGGTCTGTTTGTGAAAAAGGGTTAACATATATATAACATGTGATTCGTTGATTTGTTTATGCAAGTTTTGTTTGAAACTTATCTATTTGTTTCATGGTGTGTTATATTATCTGTAGCATAATGGGGCGTTCTCACCGCCGATAATAGTACCTCGGGACTTTGTCGTGATATCTTAACTCCGACTGGGCATGGCAGCCGGCTGACGTAACTTGGCGAAACAGGACCTCGTTTAACACGAAGTCAGTTTAAGGCGCTTTCACCTGGCATGCATCAGTCAACTGCCTAATCCATATATGTCAAACACTAGGCACGCCAAAACGAGGGTTGGGGCCACTATGTCGAACCAACTCCGGCTGGGTTTTGCAGCCGGCTGCCATAAATCCGGATTGAATCCGGCTAGCGTGACTGGAAGCCAGAGTGTGTCACTTTCACCTGACACATATTAGACTTGCCTAACATTCCAACTTCATCTGAACATTGCAGCCAGATACCATAAATCCGGGTGGAATCCGGCTAGCGCGGGATTATTTATTCGTCCCCGATTAGACATGCAGCAGACGCTAATGCTAAAGTGTCACTATACTTGTGAAGGCTCGAGCCGAAAAATAATATAATGATCACAGATTTAGGTCCGTCTACGAAACAGGGCAATGTACACTAACTATATCAAACTAAAATAAGGTAGAAACAAACTGAACATTGAAACCTGAAGATAAAGAGGCTCAATTTTTAAATTCAATAAACACTCAAAATACTTTTTGTTCGAACACATTTATAGAGTATAATTAAAAATTTTATTTGAAAAATGAAGTCAACTTAGTCTGTTTTTTAACAGGAAAGGCTATGGTATAAACATTTAAAGGCAGTTCATAATTAATGTAAGTAATAATCAACAGGAAAGGCTAAGTTATAAACACTTAAAGGCAGTTCATAATTAATGTAAGTAATAATCAACAGGAAAGGCTATGGTATAAAAATTTAAAGGCAGTTCACAATTAATGTAAGTAATAATCAACAGGAAAGGCTATGTTATAAACACTTAAAGGCAGTTCATAATTAATGTAAGTAATAAGATTAATTGATTGATTGATTGATTGCTTGCTTGCTTGATTTATTGGTCGATTGATTGATTGATTGATTGATTGATTGATTGGTCGATAAATTTATTGATTGATTGAAATATATATGTATTCATCCGTTTATTTATCAATTCGCATAATCAACCCATATACATTCAACTTCTCTGATGAGAAACCTTTCTACTAACAAACTGTATTTCTGCATATTTTGTATATTTCATTTTGTTCTGTTTTCTTCTTCTTCTCCACCCTGTTTCTAAAAACCATGCATCTTTATGATTACTGAAGTAAAATGTGTTCTTTCATTTTTACAGAAATCTTGTTTTAACAACAATACACATATATATGATCATACCAAGGTATTTACTGCCAATATACTGATTATTAAATTATGAATTAGTACTTCGTAGTATTCATATGCGTGAGGATGTCCTAAACAAACCTTAAAGCAGTTGCGACCGATGTAGATGAAGGTCAACTAGCGCCAAGTTGCGTCAGCCGGCTGCCATGCCCAGCCGGAGTTACGATTTCCCGACAAAGTCCCGACTTTGCACCCGTCCTGTTCGAATTAGAGTGTTTAACTGGCATCGTGACATGTGTCAGGTGAAAGTGCCACACGCTAGCTCCAGGTCACACTAGCCGGATTCCACCCAGATGTATGGCAGCTGGCTGCAATGTTCAGATGAAGTTGGCATTTTGGCCAAGTCTACAGCCCAACTCCGGCTGTATATTGCTCGAATAAGAGAGTTTAACTGGCATCGTGACGTATGTCAGGTGAAATTTACACACTTTGGCTCCCAGTCGCGCTAGCCGGATTTCACCCGGATTTATGGCAGCCGGCTGCAAAACCCAGCCGGAGTTGGGCCAACAGAGTGGCTCCCACCCTCGTTTTGGCGTGCCTATTGTTCGAGATAGATGGATTGGACGATTGCTTGATGCATGCCAGATAAAAGCACCTTAAACTGATATTGTGTTGCACGAGGTCCTGTTTCACCAAGTTGCGTCAGCCGGCTGCCATGCCCAGCCGGAGTTGGGAAGTCCCGAATTTGCACCCGTCCTGTTCGAATCAGAGAGTTTAGCTGGCATCGTGACATGTGTTAGGTGGAAGTGCCACACTCTTGCTCAAAGTCGCAATAGCCGGATTCCACTCGGATTAGGGACCGCTGGCTGCAATGTTCAGATGAATTTGACATTTTGTCCAAGTATACAGCCCAACTCCGGCTGTATATTGCTCGAATTAGAGAGTTTGACTGGCATCGTGCCATATGTCAGGTGAAAGTGACACACTCTGGCTCCAAGTCGCGCTAGCCGGATTCCACCCGGATTTATGGCAGCCGGCTGCGAAACCCAGCCAGAGTTGGGCCAACCCTCGTTTTGGCGTGCCTATTGTTAGAGATAGATGGATTGGACGATTGATTGATGCATGCCAGGTGAAAGCGCCTCTAACTGACCTCGTGTTGCACGAGGTCCTGTTTCTCCAAGTTGCGTCAGCCGGCTGCCATGCCCAGCCGTAGTTGGGATTTCCCGACAAAATCCCTACTTTGCAACTGTCCTGTCGGTGTCGACGGAGTTCCAGCTGCTCCGACTGGTTAATACAGCCGGAATAGCCGTAGTTCCGCCTTTATCGGCTGGTTAATACAGTCAGAGTAGCCGGAGTTCCGCCGAAAATCTCGCTGTTCCGGCTGCTCCGGCTATTCCCGCTAACTTCACGCTTTTTACTAAATGTTTTCAAAGTTATCTTCTGTAAATGTGTTGTATGCTGAAAAGGGCAAATATACATTTTCTTTTGGGGTTAGCTTTTATATTAATTAGCTTCCACTTCCTCGTGATTTCAAATAGCCTATGATATTTCGACTCTTAAACCACTTAAGCATCATCCAATCTTTTCGGACTGTTTTATCAACATGCGATAAGTACTCAATTAAACCTATCTTATTAACATGTGTGCTTGATCTTTTAACATTCCATGTGATAATTCTTAAAATATACTTCAACCTTGGCCGAATCACATTCTGAATCATTTTGACATTTATTCTCGTGAGAAACTTGTTTCTTTTGTAATTCGAGTACGTTTCGATTGTCCTCGTTCTCGATATCCAATGAAAACGCGCCAATTTGACCTCTACGAGACTTGTGTCGATTACTGCGTTGTCCTATGTACACATGAGAGTGTTGTATCGTCGTATTTGTAAACAGAGCAATTACTTATGTTTTTATCAAACTGAACTTCAAAATAGTAACCTTCTCATTCTCCTGCAACATCATGCTTTTGTCCAGTTCTCGCTTAGCCGTTTTGACACGCTCTGTATAGTCTGGTTGTACATAAAACCCACAATCGCTAGTAAACACATCGCTTACCTTTTCGAACACATACAGATGTACAGTCTTTATACCTGGAAAACTTTACAATGTTTGGCCTTTGTCAGATATTCGTCATTTTACCTTGTATTTCAACTGATTCCGGATCCATATAGGCTAGGTTACCTAGTTTCTGACTTAAGTTTCGCTTACACTCCTTTGTTATCTTTGATTGTTAATACTAATCAATTTTTTGCTTTAAGGATTTAATTTTAAGCTGACGCCTTGGTAACAGAAAACAAATGGCCGTTTGGTAACCGAACCGTTTCGTACCCGGAAAATGTTTGGCTGTTTGGTAACTGATGAGGGTCTCCCAGGGGTTTTGGGGAACAAGGGAACATGGCTATTTACTTTTGGGGAACAAAGGAACATTGCCAATTACTTTCAGGGAACAAGGGAACATTGGCATAATTTTAGGGAACTAGGGAACATAAGCTTCAAAAAAATAAAAAAAATAACAAGAAAATATAAAAAGATTATGGTGATATATTGTACAACAGTAGTGATTATAAAGATAATTCTGCAACCTGTATTCGTGCTCAACATTTACCATACCTAATTTTGATCTCAGTTACTAGATGTTTTTTGATTTGGAATGAAAGCATTACATTTTATGTTGTACAGACTTTAAATGGCATGTTTTCCTGTTTTCTGACATAAATTCTGGGTTTTTGAAAGGAAATGTGCAAATGTTGCTAAATTATTGTGGTAAACTCATCGAAGATTAGTTGTGTTATATACTAATGAAGATACAATAATTTAAGATTATTTAAACATTGTCTCAGCTCCAGTGAATGTTCTCGTTACGGCTGCAATTTACAACAAGAGGACCATGATGGTCCTATATCGCTCACCGAATTAATCAAACTTAAAAAGTTTTCAGTGTTCTTTCCCCTATATGAGTCTATGAAAAACAAGTGACCCCTGCCCGGGGGAGGGGTCATTTTTTACCCCAGGGCTATAAGTTGAACACTCTTGGTAGAGGTCCACTAGATAATGCTACATGTATACTAAATATATTTTAGACAAGAAGATTTTTAAAGTTTTTTCCCTATCTATGTAAAACAAGTGACCCCCGGGGAGGGGTCATTTTTTATCCCATGGCTATAATTAGTACATAGTTTGTAGAGGTCCACTAGATGATACATACCAACTATCAAAGGCCAGGCCCCTCTACTTTTAGACAAGAAGATTTTTAAAATTTTCCCCCTAAATGAGTCTATGTAAAACAAGGAACCCCCGGGATGGGGTCATTTTTGACCCCATGGCTATAATTTAAACAATCTTGGTAGAGATCCACCAGATGATGCTACATACCAAATATCAAAGGTTGGTGTCTCTTCTTTTAGACAAGAAGATTTTAAAAACAATTTCTCTATGAGTCTATGGAAAACAAGTGACCCCCGGGGAGGGGTCATTTTTAACCCAGGGCTATAATTTGAACATAGTTGGTAGCGGTCCACTAGATGATACATACCAAATATCAAAGGCCAGGGGCCTCTACTTTTAGACAAGACGATTTTTGAAGTTTACCCCCTAATTGAGTCTATGTAAAACAAGGTATCCCCGGGATGGGGTCATTTTTGACCCCATGGCTATAATTTGAACAATCTTGGTAGAGGTCCACAATGATGCTACATACCAAATATCAATGAGTCTATGGAAAACAAGTGACCCCCGGGGAGGGGTAATTTTTGACCCCAGGGCTTTAATTTGAACAATCTTGGTAGAGGTCCATAATGATGCTACATACCAAATATCAATTGCCTTGGCCTTCAACTTTTAGACAAGAAGACGTTTTAAGTTTTTTCCCTATATGAGTCTATGTAAAACAAGTGACCCATGGGGAGGGGTAAATTTTGACCCCAGGGCTTAAATTTGAACAATCTAGGTAGAGGTCCACTAGCTGATGCTACATATCAAATATCAAAGGCCTGGGCCTTTTACTTTGAGACAAGAAGCTTTTTCTGTATATGAGTCTATGTAAAACAATAGACCCCAGGGGAGGGATCATTTTGACCCCAGGGCTATAATTTGAACAATCTTGTTAGAGGTCCACTAGATGATGCAACATACCAAATATCAATGGCCTTGGCCTTCAACCTTTAGACAAGAAGACGTTTTAAGTTTTTTCGCTATATGAGTCTATGTAAAACAAGTGACCCCTGGGGCGGGGTAAATTTTGACGCCAGGGCTTAAATTTGAACAATCTAGGTAGAGGTCCACTAGCTGATGCTACATATAAAATATCAAAGGCCTGGGCCTTTTACTTTGAGACAAGAAGCTTTTTCTTTATATGAGTCTATGTAAAACAATAGACCCCAGGGGAGGGATCATTTTGACCCCAGGGCTATAATTTGAACAATCTTGTTAGAGGTCCACTAGATGATGCAACATACCAAATATCAATGGCCTTGGCCTTCAACCTTTAGACAAGAAGACGTTTTAAGTTTTTTCGCTATATGAGTCTATGTAAAACAAGTGACCCCTGGGGCGGGGTAAATTTTGACGCCAGGGCTTAAATTTGAACAATCTAGGTAGAGGTCCACTAGCTGATGCTACATATAAAATATCAAAGGCCTGGGCCTTTTACTTTGAGACAAGAAGCTTTTTCTTTATATGAGTCTATGTAAAACAATAGACCCCAGGGGAGGGATCATTTTGACCCCAGGGCTATAATTTGAACAATCTTGTTAGAGGTCCACTAGATGATGCTTCATACCAAATATCAATGGCCTTGGCCTTCAACTTTTAGACAAGAAGATTTAAAAAAGAAAAATCTCTATGAGTCTAAGAAAAACAAGTGACCCCCAGAGAGGGGTCATTTTTGACCCAAGGGCTATAATTTGAACAAGCTTGGTAGATGTCCACTAGATGATGCTACATACCAAATATCTTTTAGACAAGAAGAAATTTTTTCCCTATATGAGTCTATGTAAAACAAGTGACCCCTGGGGAGGGGTAAATTTTGACCCCAGGGCTTAAATTTGAACAATCTAGGTAGAGGTCCACTAGATGATGCTACATATCAAATATCAAAGGCCTGGGCCTTCTACTTTGAGACAAGAAGCTTTTTCTTTATATGAGTCTATGTAAAACAATAGACCCCAGGGGAGGAATCATTTTGACCCCAGGGCTATAATTTGAACAATCTTGTTAGAGGTCCACTAGATGATGCTACATACCCAATATCAAAGGCCTGGGCCCTCTACTTTTAGACAAGAAGATTTTTTAAGTTTTTCCCCTATATGAGTCTATGTAAAACCAGTGACCCCCGTGATGGGATCTATTTTACCCCTGGGCTATCAATTAAACAATCTTGGTAGAGGTCCACTAGATGATGCACTACACTTAGACAAGAAGTGTTTTTTAAGTTTTTTCCCTATATGAGTCTATGTAAAACAATAGGTCTACTAGATGATGCCACATACCAAATATCAAAAGGCTGGGGCCTCTACTTTTAGACAAGAAGTTTTTTTTAAAGTGTTTTCTCTATATGAGTCTATGTAAAACAATAGACCCCAGGGGAGGGGTCATTTTGACCCCAGGGCTATAATTTGAACATTCTTGGTAAAGGTCCACTAGATGATGCTACATACCAAATATCAAAGGCCTGGGCCCTCTACTTTTAGGCAAGAAGATTTTTATAGTTTTTCCCCCTATATGAGTCTATTTAAAACAAGTGACCCCCGGGGAGGGGTCATTTTTGACCCCAGGGCTATAATTTGAACAATCTTGGTAGAGGTTCACTAGATGATGCTACATTCAAAACTATGGAAACTCTCTTTAAATGAAAGTTTTTATGAGCATTTTTAGATCACATAGAGCCAAAGGCTCAAGGTGAGCTATTCTGATCACTTTTTGTCCGCCCGGCGGCGTCCGTCGTCCGTCGTTAACATTTAGACATTTAGATCATCTCCTCCTTAACCACTTGACCAATTTCAACCAAACTTCACAGGAATGTTCCTTTGGTGGACCTCTTTCAAAATTGTTCAAAGATTTAAATTCCATCGAGAACTTTGGTTGCTGCGGCAACAGAAATGGGGAAAATTGCCAAATCTTAAAAACTCTTCTTGTCCAAAAGAACCGGCCCGATTTGAAAATTATTTTTGCGCAAATGTTCCTTGGGGTACCCTCTACCAAGATTGTTCAAATATTCCCGATCCGTTTAAAAACATGGCCGCCAAGGGGCGGAGCTTATTTTCCTTATATGTGCATTGTTAAAACTTTAAAAATCTTCTTGTCCAAAAGTACTGGCCCGATTTGAAAATTATTTTGCACAAATGTACATTGGGGCACCCTTTACCAAGATTGTTCAAATATTTCCGATCGGTTTGAAAAACATGGCCGCCAGGGGGCGGAGCCTGTTTTCCTTATATGACCATTGTTAAAATTTTAAAAATCTTCTTGTCAAAAAGTACTGGCCCGATTTGAAAATTATTTTGCACAAATGTTCCTTGGGGCACCCTTTACTAAGATTGTTCAAATATTTTCGATCCTTTGAAAAACATGGCCGCCAGGGGGCGGAGCTTGTTTTCCTTATATATGCATTGTTAAAACTTAAAACATCTTCTTGTCCAAAAGTACTGGCCCGATTTGAAAATGATTGTCCACAAATGTTCAATGGGGCACCCTTTACCAAGATTGTTCAAATATTTCCGATCCGTTGAAAAACATGGCCGCCAGGGGGCGAAGCTTGTTTTCCTTATATGTGCATTGTTAAAACTTTAAAAATCTTCTTGTCCAAAAGTACTGGCCCGATTTGAAAATTATTTTGCACAAATGTTCCTTGGGGCACCTTTTACCAAGATTGTTCAAATATTTCCGATCGATTGAAAAACATGGACGCCAGGGGGCGGAGCCTGTTTTTTTTTTTTAACATTTTAAAAACCTTCTTGTCCAAAAGTACTGGCCCGATTTGAAAATTATTTTGCACAAATGTTCCTTGGGGCACCCTTTACCAAGATTGTTCAAATATTTCCGATCCGTTGAAAAACATGGCCGCCAGGGGGCGGATCTTGTTTTCCTTATATATGCATTGTTAAAACTTTAAAAATCTTCTTGTCCAAAAGTACTGGCATGATTTGACAATTATTTTCCACAAATATTCCTTGGGGCACTCCAAGATTGTTAAAATATTTCTGATCGGTTGAAAAACATGGCCGCCAGGGGGCGGAGCTTGTTCTCCTTATATGTGCATTGTTAAAACTTTGTAAATCTTCTTGTCCAAAAATATAAGCCCAATTTGAAAATTATTTTGCACAAATGTTCCTTTGGGCACCCTTTACCAAGATTGTTCAAATATTTCCGATCCGTTGAAAAACATGGCCGCCAGCGGGTGGAGCCTGTTTTCCTTATATGTGCATTGTTAAAACTTTAAAAATCTTCTTGTCCAAAAGTACTGGCCCGATTTGAAAATTATTTTGCACACATGTTCATTGGGGCACCCTTTACCAAGATTGTTCAAATATTTCCGATCCGTTGAAAAAACATGGCTGCCAGGGGGCTAAGCTTGTTTTCCTTATATGTGCGTTGTTAAAACTTTGAAAATCTTCTTGTCCAAAAGTATAAGCCCAATTTGAAAATTATTTTGCACAAATGTTCCTTTGGGAACCCTTTATCAAGATTGTTCAAATATTTCCGATCCGTTGAAAAACATGGCCGCCAGTGGGTGGAGCCTGTTTTCCTAATATGTGTGTTGTTAAAACTTTAAAAATCTTCTTGTCCAAAAGTACTGACCCGATTTGAAAATTATTTTGCACAAATGTTCCTTGGGGCACCCTTTACCAAGATTGTTCAAATATTTCCGATCCGTTGAAAAAACATGGCTGCCAGGGGGCTAAGCTTGTTTTCCTTATATGTGTATTGTTAAAACTTAAAAATCATCTCGTCCAAAAGAATTAGCCCGATTTGAAAATAATTTTTCACAAATGTTCTTTGGGGCACACTCTACCAAGATTGTTCAAATATGTCTGATCTGTTGAAAAACATGGCCGCCAGGGTTGCTGCAGCATCAGAAAGGGGCAAAATGTCCAAGCTTTAAAAATCTTCTTCTTTGAATCTGCATGTCTGATTCCATTATAGTTTGGTAGAAATGTTCCTTAGGTGAGCCTCTACAAAGATCGTTCAAGGCATACTGTTTGGTTGAAAAACATGGCAGTCAGGAGGCATCAGAAAAGGGGCAAAATGACAAAATTTGGAAATTCCATTTTTAGCTCTACTGGCCAAAGGCCAGAAGGGCTTATGTCGTGGCGATTCGTCCGTCGTCTGTGCGTGCGTGCGTGCGTCCGTCCGTTTGTCCGTCCGTAAACAATTTCTTGTTAACACGATACAGTCTTCAAACTTATACAGTAGTTAGATATCTATGAGAGCTCGGTTCTTTTCGAAAACCAGCCAGATCCGCCAATGCATGACTGGATTATGGCTCTTGAAATGGTCAAAATTGCTATAAAAGAGCTTGTTAACACGATACAGTCTTTATTTTTTATTGTATCTCAACCAAACTTATACAGTAGTTAGATATCCATGAGAGTTTGGTTCATTTCTAAAAAACGGCCAGATCTACCCATGCATGGCTGGATTATGGCCCTTGAAATTGTCAAAATTGCTATAATACAGCTTGTGAACACAATAGAGCTTCCATTTACTATCTGATCTTCACCAAACTTAGATGGTATTTGAATATTGATGACATATTGGTTCCTTTTTAAACAAGCCAGATCAATGCCAGTAGAGCATAGGCCCTCATGGGCCTCTTGTTTTAAGTTCTTGTCTGATATTAAGGAAATTGAATATTAATCCTACTTCAATGATCTGTTCAAGCTGTTTTGATTAGTTAAAAAATCATAGCAACCTCGCGTCATCACAAAAGGGGTAAATTGAACTTTTAGCTACAAATGACAACTCCTACCATTCCACTTGACTAATTTCAACGTTACTTCACAGGAATGTTCCTTTGATGGTCCTCTTTCAAAATTGTTCAAATAATTGCATTCTGTGTAGAACCTTTGTTGCTGCAGCATCAGAAATTGAGAAAGCTCTTGTTAGATTTCAAGATAAAAATGGCTTTTACTGATTAACTATTTCTTTAACTGAGTGTCCACTCCTTGCAGTTTCATTTGAACTCCTGATCAAATTTTCACAGATATTTGCAGTTAAATATTTGCTTCTAATTAACTATCATTCAGGTGATCGATTTAGGGCCATCTTGGCCCTCTTGTTTCTTTTGCCACCATTGTCAAACTGTGTCTGCTGCAGATGCGTCGAAGATCGTCTGTATGTGGGAAGGGTTAAATCATGAAATCATAAAACTACAGAAGCTATTCGACAAGGAATATGTACCACGGATCAAGTCAAATCGGGATGACATCCGAAGCGTCCCGATTAGTTTAGCGTCATATATTATATTTTAACATATTTTAGACCTTTTATGCCTTGCAGATGTTTATTAATTGCAGTTGTTTAATTATGTGTCAAATGATCAGAGAATAACGGGGGGGATAATTAATTTTGTAAATAGTCCAAAGACCAAAGATAGCGATAGCAAAGTTTGCACCAATTTCCCTGTGTATTTATTCATAGATAAGTAACATAGTCATTTCTATATATGAGTTTAATACTAACATATAATGCTATTTCCTTGTAAAAGTGACCTTGTTCATGTACAAAGTGCATAGTTTTTGAAAACACAGTGGAAAATGAGATATCTTTATGTGTAAAAGTACTGAATATATTTCAATGAAACTTGAAATATACATACATATCAATAAGAGAGAGTGCATAATACAAGAACCATAACTTTATAGTGAATAATTTTCAAATTATTTCCCTCGCTAGACTTTATATTTCCATGTCAGGACCATAACTCGAAAAAAGGTACTTAAGATATTTCGATGAAACTTGAAATGTATACATATATTAAAGAGAGAAGTGCATTACACAAGAACTATCCGTTCGTCCGTCACACTTTATTTGCATTGAGCATAAATCTAAAAGTACTGAATATATTTCAATGAAACTTGAAATATACATACATATCATTAAGAGAGAGTGCATAATACAAGAACCATAACTTTATAGCGAATAATTTTCAAATTATCTCCCTTGTTAGACTTTATATTTCCATGTCAGGACCATAACTCGAAAAGTACTAAAGATATTTTGATGAAACTTGAAATGCATACAGATATTAAAGAAAGGAAGTGCATTACAGAAGACCCATAACTTATAGTGAATAATTTCAAATTATCTCCCTTGTTAGACTTTATATTTGAATTTCAGGACCATACCTCCAAAAGTACGAAAGTTATTTCGATAAAACTTGAAATGGTGATAGATATTAAAGAGAGGAAGTGCATTGCACAAGAACCATACATAATAAATAATAACAATTAAATCCCTTGTTTTTATTATTTTCTTTTAATGAAGTCTGTATTACGTAAATAGGTATGATCACTAGTTTAAGGTAGTTCTATCAGACAATGCCTATTATTACTTAACAAAGCCCGTATGGGGAGCATCATTCGGTTCCACTGATTCCTTGTTTCTTTGTGAAAGGGGTATTACAAGATGTATGTGATGAAATAAAATTCAAAACAATTCGGTCTTGATTATTGATAGTCTTTGATTTAAACTAAGTTTGTATATTTTCCACCTAAATAAATTGAAATATTTTTAAAAGAAAAATTGTTATTTTCTCTTTAACCAAGGCCAATAATCTTACAATACTCATATGTATATACATGTACTTTTGTTTCTAAAATTTGCTACCTCCCAACTAATAAACGTTTCATCGCTATGAAACAATGCAAATTTATGCAAACATCTTCAGCAAAAAGGAAATTGGCGAAGCATAGCTATGTGAAGAGAATGATCGTGTTATCTATATAAGAAAAATAAGGTTTGAAAATGAAACATTTCGATGAGTAGCCTCTGCTTTTAACACTAAATGTATGCTGATTTTGTTATTTCATTGCTGATTGCAGAGTTCATCCAATCAAGAGATTGCAAATTGTATTGATATCTCTTAGAAGCACATATGTGACATACTGTTGTAAATTTGACCCCAATTATCTAGTTAATGACATCTGCGATGCCCCTTTCTCCAACCATTCATCAATAGTTTCGCAAGCATTTTTTGGACATTTTTTTTTAAGGAAAAAAAAATATAGTGTGACAAATATGAAATGAGATACCATTTTAGATGTATTTTCTACGATATCCTTTTTGGCTCATGTCGTCCGTCGTGCCTTAGGTCGACGCGCGACAAAGCGACACGACGCACGACAAAGCGACACGACGCACGACAAAGCGACACGACGCACGACAAAGCGACACGACGGAAGGGACATTATGTCGTCCGTCGAGCGTCGCCATGGAAGAGTAGAAGGTCGACGGACGACGCACGACATTACGATGCGTCCGTCGTGTCGCTTTGTCGTCCGTCGTGTCGCTTTGTCGTCCGTCGTGTCGCTTTGTCGTCCGTCGTCCGTCGTGTCGCTTTGTCGTGTCGCAATGTCGTCCGTCGTGTCACATTGTCGTGCGTCGACCTAAATAATTTACAACACGATAATGCGACACGACGGACGACAAAGCGACACGACGCTCGACAAAGCGCCACGACGCACGACAAAGCGACACGACGCACGACAAAGCGACAACAAAGCGACACGACATCGCGACATTCCACGGACGACGCACGACATTACGATGCGTCCGTCGTGTCGCTTTGTCGTGCGTCGTGTCGCTTTGTCGTGCGTCGTGTCGCTTTGTCGTGCGTCGTGTCGCTTTGTCGTCCGTCGTGTCGCTTTGTCGTGCGTCGTCCGTCGACCGGTGTAGTATTATGTTTTTATCCATACACGGTGAACATGTGACTGCCATCATTTCTTAAAATGGAAAACAACTTGGATGATTTATTAAGAACTTATTATAATTCAGGCTACTCATATATTGAAATTCAAATGATTTTGGCATTAGAGAAGGAAACAAACATAAGGTATTTACTACACTTCCAAATACACCGTCACGGTGTCTATGATAAAAAGCTACTTCTACACCGGTCGACAGACGACGGACGACAAAGCGACACGACATCGCGACAAAGCGACACGACATAACGACATTCCGTCGTGTCGCTTTGTCGTCCGTCGTGTCGCTTTGTCGTGCGTCGTGTGGCTTTGTCGTCCGTCGTGTCGCTTTGTCGTTCGCTTTTGCCGCTTTGTCGTGCGTCGTGTCGCTTTGTCGCGCGTCGTGTCGCTTTGTCGCGCGTCGACCTAAGGCACGACGGACGACGGACGACATGAGCCAAACAGGATTCCGTAATTTTCACTGTGTTATTCCCAACGAGGACTAACATTAGTATACAGGTATGTGGAAGTTAATCTTGATCTTCAGAATTTGACAAAGGAGACATGATTCAGCGTCTTCTAGATACAACATACCATTCATCATTACAAAAGTTTAATTTTTAATAACATGCCGCCTGCCATCCAAATTTCCAATTACAATTTTCGGTTACGAAACAGCCGATATATGTTCGGGTACGAAACAGCCGATGTTGGTTTGGTTACGAAAGAACTGATATATTTTCGGTTACGAAACAGCCGATTTTTTTATTTCGGGTACGAAACAACCAATTTATTTAAGGGTACGAAACAGTAACAGTTACGAAACAGCCGAACGTGTTTTGGGTACGAAACGGTTCGGTAACGAAGCAGCTATTTTGTTTCGGTTACTATACGGATAGGTTACGAAACGACACTACTTCCACTGAATGATATAACATATATGCGATAACGTAATGTGAGGGGAGGTACCCAATCTATTCGCAATAGTTGTATCATTCCAGACGTCTTAAATAACTAGAGAACGTCGGGTACCACACTAGGGTTAAATAGACGCATATCAGGAAATAAAGCGTCTTTGTATTTTAAGATTTTCTATAGATAAAATCATTAGGTTACTCTTCATATTTTATGTACCCCTTTAAAGCGACTAAATTTCAGATACCCAACTGTCGAAAAAAATATATATTTCCAATTTTAAGAAAATAAGTGTTATTTTTTATTTTGGGGCATTAAAATATGATAACTGACATATTACATACCCCTATAATCGGTGAGATTTTCTTGTTTTCGATACTTTTTCCATCGCAAATTCTACCCTGTCAGTAACGGGGTAAGTATTTTTAAATAGGAAACCCCTTCATCGGGACAATTGAAAACGACTCAAGTTCACTTTATTGATAAAAAACGATACATTTTCTACCCTGGTTTTACTTGGATAACATACAGAATAAAATTTAGGGCGAATTCGATTATTTTTTTTTCGTGCCATCTGCATTTCAGTCGCTTTAAAACGCTAGATTGAGTTGTAAATCACCTTGAACAGTTATTAAGTTATTAGTACGTCTCAATGGTGAAAAACGAACTAGAAATATGAACTAATTGCACTAACCAACGGTATAAGTATCTATATATGTATCTATTATGTATTTAAATATGAGCATTGTTCTGCGAACATCAACATAAACGTAATTATTACACTTGCGTCAAACAAACTTGCCTGCGCATCCATGCTAAAGAACCATATAGACTCTACTATACAGAAGTTTCTTTAACCCCTTCAAGACTTATTGGCGAACAGTGGCAGTGCCATATCAAACTGCTTGAATGCACTGGTTGATCTGAAATTGCAGTCGTCGTACATGCCGGAGAGTTGATTATTCTAGAACGCCGCTCATTATAATTGACCTGCATTATCTCACTATTGGTCACATGTGCGTGACGTTAGCCGGAGTAGCCGGATCAGCCGGGGTAGCCGGATCAGCCGGAAATCCGGCTACTTCGGATGTATCAACCAGCTGGAACAGCCGGAACTCCGACTAATCCGGCTGTATTATCCAGCCCGGAATAGCCGGAATTCAGGCTACACCGGCTGTATTAACCAGCCGGAACTCCGGCTACTTCGACTGTATTAACCAGCCGGTACAGCTGGCACTCCTAGTGCGACTCGGAGCCAGAGTTTGGCACTTTCACCTGACACATGTCAGGATGCCAGTTAAACTCTCTAATTTGAACAGGCCGGGTGCAAAGTCGGGACTTTGTCGGGAAATCCCAACTCCGGCTGGGCATGGCAGCCGGCTGACGCAACTTGGCGAAACAGGACCTCATGCAACACGAAGTCAGTTTGAGGCGATATCACCTGGCATGCATCAATCAACCGACCAATCCATCTTTCTCGAACAATAGGCACGCCAAAACGCGGTTTGGGAGCCACTCTGTCGGCCCAATTCCGACTGGTTAATCAATCGGTGTATCCGGAGTTCCGGCTGGTTAATACAGTCGGAGCAGCCGGTGTTCCGGCTGGTTAATACAGCCAGAATTCGCGCTGTTCCGGTTGGTTAATACAGCCGGTGTAGGCGGAGTTCCGGCTGGTTAATACAGCCGGTGTAAGCGGAGTTCCGGCTGGTTAATACAGCCGGTGTAGGCGGAGTTCCGGCTGGTTAATACAGCCGGTGTAGCTGGAGTTCCGGCTGGTTAATACAGCCGGTGTAGCTGGAGTTCCGGCTGGTTAATACAGCCGGTGTAGCTGGAGTTCCGGCTGGTTAATACAGCCGGTGTAGGCGGAGTTCCGGCTGGTTAATACAGCCGGTGTAGCTGGAGTTCCGGCTGGTTAATACAGCCGGTGTAGGCGGAGTTCCGGCTGGTTAATACAGCCGGTGTAGGCGGAGTTCCGGCTGGTTAATACAGCCGGTGTAGCTGGAGTTCCGGCTGGTTAATACAGCCGGTGTAGCTGGAGTTCCGGCTGGTTAATACAGCCGGTGTAGCTGGAGTTCCGGCTGGTTAATACAGCCGGTGTAGGCGGAGTTCCGGCTGGTTAATACAGCCGGTGTAGCTGGAGTTCCGGCTGGTTAATACAGCCGGTGGTAGGCGGAGTTCCGGCTGGTTAATACAGCCGGTGTAGGCGGAGTTCCGGTTGGTTAATACAGCCGGTGTAGGCGGAGTTCCGGCTGATCCAAATGGTTGATATAGCCGAAGTAGCCGGAGTTCCGGAACAGCGGCTAACTTCACGCACATATTGGTCACTCAAAGTAAACAATCGATACGCCTGTCACATATTTCCGAGAAACGGGCATTTGTAACTGTCCGTTAAAACAGTATGCATGTAGTCTGTTAACCCTTTCCCTAATATAGACGCTTTTTAGCGCCTCTGCAGCAGAAGACTTTTGAAAACAGTGTGACAAAAAATTAAATTGCTCCTTTTAACACAATGTTTCAATTTTTTTCAATTATTATACCTAAACTTATTGGGACTTTCTATGTGTTTTGCCTAGATGTTTTCAAAGTCGTCTGTTGCAGAATTGTTGTATGTGGAGGATTAACAGAAATCCGGCAAAATGCTTCTATGTTTTCTTAGAATCCACCGTGGACGAGTGCTTTTTGGTCGGGGATTAGAAACTGGGCCTCTCCAGTTTTATCCCCGCTGGCTGGAATACCCTTGGGCAATGCAAATTTCATAGCCTAGTACTGGATTGTTTCTAGGAATACGCGTGTCTATTAAAGAAATCATTATCACTGACAAGTAAAACACGTGTGGCCGATATAAAAGTTTAAACGCTTTTGCAAAAGACTTACAATAGAACAAATATAAATTGCAAAACACTATTATGGAACCCCAAAACACGCATCCGGAGGCATAAAAAGCGGCTTTTTATCTTTACTGGTCCATATACTAAAATGTTCAAGTCAATATGTATAAAGACGAAAGTCAAACTTGAACTGTTATCTTTTATCTTATTTCCTATTTCCTATATAAACATTGAAAAATAGTGTTGAAGCATCTTATAGCAATTCTTTGAAAACGATATTTGAAAGCGATACCTTTTCTCAGACATAACAAGTTCCCCTTTTCCTGCACTTTTTTTTAAGTATATAGTTCAATCAGTTCTTTTTTATTTGATTAACTATGTACAGGTAAACCCCCGATTGAGACTGAGCGTATGCACTCACGCGTTCTAACACTTTCCAACATACAGACGATATCTGGCGCCTCTGAAGCAGACGACCTTTGAAAACAGTGTGGCAAAAGCAGACATTGTTTCCAATGAGCAATTTTTCCTTTACCCACACTGTTTTCAACTTTATTTAATAGAGAGGGAGAGAAAGAGAGAAAGAGAGAGAGAGAAATACCACACTAAGACGATGTGCAGAGTGAGAGAGAGAGAGAGAGAGAGAGATAGAGAGAGAGAGAGAGAGAGAGAGAGAGAGAGAGAGAGAGAGAGAGAGAGAGAGAGAGAGAGAGAGAGAGAGAGAGAGAGAGAGAGAGAGAGAGAGAGAGAGAGAGAGAGAGAGAGAGAGAGAGAGAGAGATATTCTTTCGTTTAAAGAGGAGTTTTTTACTATTTTTATCAGAAGGCTTTCAAAGTCGTCTGTAGCAGATGTGTTGTATGCTGGAAAGGGTAATGACATATCGCACGTACATGCAATTTGACCCCGCATTGTCAGACACAGTTCAAGTATGTACCGAATTTAATGAATATGTTCTCTAGTGCACTCTGTTATCTCGGCCCTGTTTCACGAACTAATCTTGAACGTCTATTTTAAGGCACACTCTATTCTTTGATCAACAACCCAGTTTGTCAACCCCTGGTGCTCAATATCACGTGATGGAACCCTGTCTGAATCGAACTTCATAAGTGATACTATGTAGTGTCCGTTTTACTTGAAATGAGGCGAAAACAAACAGTATGGTCTCTCTCTGCGTAATGTATCGATCCAGATCGGCCTGGCAGTCTGCGCAGGCTAATCCGGGCCTACACATTCCGTCTCAGGGGGTTAGAGGCATAGAGTAATGATACCTAAAACAGAAACTCCACAGGAGGCGAAAATTGTTTGTCCGGGTTAACCTGTGCTGCATGCTTAGGTTGATCCGGATCGATATTTTACGCAATATCCACAACGTTGGTTTTCTTGTGGAACGGCTCAAATACTGTAGTCATGAGCACATGTAGTGTCAAATGTGAGCTATTGTGACCGCACCCGTCGTCTGCACCGATCCGTTGTTATAAACATTGCTGGCAGAGTTGGGGATCCTTATATTTATAATCTTTAAACAAAAATCGTTTCACAAACTGCTTAACCGATTTGAAAGCCATTGGAAACAAATGTTCACTTAGTTCATTTAGTCACAATTGTCATTGGAAACAAATATTAACTTAATTCATTTAGTCACAATTGTCATTGAAAACAAATATTCACTTAGTTCATTTAGTCACAAATGTCATTGGAAATAAATATTCGCTTAGTTAATTAATTTGGTTCAATTGTCATTGGAAACAAATATTCACTTAGTTCATTTCGTTACAATATTTTGATTGCTCAAAAAGCATGACCACAAGGGGTTGGGCTCTTTTCCCTTTATGTTTATAGTAAAGTTTTAAAAAAATGCCGGAAAATGCAATCCTAGAGCTTTCCCATTTGATACGTAGAATCATTTAGTGGTAATCTAGCAATACAAATACTAAAGAAAAATGTGGTATCAAATGGTCCCAACCTTGATCCACATGTTTTGCATAAAAATGCGTCACCAAATAATTAATTAACGTTACTGCAGCATGTAAATATGTAAATATGAGACTTGCTAAGTACAGTACATCATAATAATAATTCTACTAAAAGTATGTGAAAATTGAAGACATGTTTAAACCTTTCCCTCATACGACAATTCTGCAGCAGACGACTTTGAACATATTTTGTCAAAATATAGAAAATCTCTATAATTGAATGGATAACCTATGACTAAAAGTGGAAAACATTGTGGAAAAAGGAGAAATTGCTTGTTTTGAGCAATTTCTTCTTTTGTTACTATGTGTTCGAAAAGCCGTCTGCTGCAGAAAGCGTCTATAAAATCAGGTGAACGACAAAGCACCACTCCTCTTGTAAACTTTGTTATCTTTCGTAACTCCGCTGTTCTTGTTTTAAGACGAACTTCTTCTTTTCGGAAATTTCCCATAATTATGTAAAATCTGTGATTTTTATGCGGGGGATTCAGTATGCTAAATACCTCCGTATATTGTCATGCCCAGCTTTCAGGAAGTGTAAATTTGTAAATTATTTGTGCTGCCCTCTGTTTTTTCAAAATGGACAATTTTTCTTGATTGTTAAGGGATCAGTTAAATACGTTTCACAACAAGCTAAACAGTAGGCTATGCACATTATACAAAGTAAACGTACACAATGTAAAGTTTTAATCCATGAAGTTGTATACATAATTTAGAAATTTAAGTTAGACATCTTAAATGTTTCTTTTAAATATATGGAAAACGAGTAGCTTGAAAGCGGGTAGCTCAAAAACCTTTTGAGAAAATCCCTGCAATGAAAAATACGGAAATACGGCTGTCGTGCATCGTCAACATGTTCCCTTGTTAACATTCTACAAGCTACAATTTGCATCGGATCTTCATGAAAGTTTATCAGAACATTCATCTCCATCAAATCTTGAACAAGCTTGAAACTGGGCCATTTGAGGTCAAAAACTAGGTCACTAGGTCAAATTGAAGGAAAATCTTGTTAACACTCTAGAGGTCACATTTTCAACTTGAGCATGTTGAAACTTTATCAGAATGTTTGTCTTAATGATGTAAGTCAAGTTCGAACATGAGTCATGTCGGATCAAAAAGTAGATCACTAGGTCAAATTAAAGGAAAGGCTTGTTAACACTCTAGAAGCCGCAATGTTTACTTCAGTAGTTCGACATTTTGTCAGAATGTTTATAATAATGATTTCTAGGTCAAGTTCAAATAAAGGTCATATTGGGTCAGAAACTAGGTCACTAGGCCAAATTGAAGGAAAATCTTTTTAAAACTGTAGAAGCCGCATATTTTACTAAGGCAGCTTGGAATTTGGTCAGAATGTTTATCTAAATGAATTCTAGGCAGAGTTCGAATATGACCAAATTTAATGGAAATATTGTTAACACTTTGGAGGCCTTATTTTCAACTTGAGCATGTTGAAACTTTATCAGAATGTTTGTCTTGATGATATGTAGGTCAAGTTCGAACATGAATCATGATGGGTCAAAAAGTAGGTCACTAAGTCAAATTGAAGGAAAAGCTTGTTAACACTCTAGAGGCCGCAATTTTTGCTTCAGCAGTTTGAAATTTTGTTTGTAATACTGATATCTAGGTCAAGTTCGAATATGGGTCATATTGAGTCAGAAACTAGGTTACTAGGGCGAATTGAAGGAAAATATTGTTAATGAAATCTAGGCCGAGTTCGAATATGGGTCAAGCCGAGTCAAAACCTAGGTCACTTAGCCAAATTGAATGGAAATCTTGTTAACACTCTAGAGGCCTTATTTTCAACTTGAGCATGTTGAAACTTTATCAGAATGTTTGTCTTGATGATATGTAGGTCAAGTTCGAACATAGATTATATAATGATGGGTCAAAAAGTAGGTCACTAGGTTAAATTGAAGGAAAGCTTGTTAACACTCTAGAGGCCGCAATGTTTGCTTCAGCAGTTTGAATTAATGATATCAAGGTCTAGTTTGAATATGGGTCACATTGGATCAGAAACTAAGTCACTAGGCCAAATTGAAGGAAAATCTTGTTAACTCTGTAGAAGCATTATATTTGGCTACAACAGCTTGAAATTTGGTCAGAATTCTATCTAAATTATAACTAGGTCAAGTTTGAATATGGGTCATGCCGGGTTAAAAGCTAGGTCACTAGGCCAATTAAAGGAAAATCTTGTTAACACTCTAGAGGTCACATTTTCAACTTGAGCATGTTGAAACTTTATCAGAATGTTTGTCTTAATGATGTAAGTCAAGTTCGAACATGAGTCATGTCGGATCAAAAAGTAGGTCACTAGGTCAAATTAAAGGAAAGGCTTGTTAACACTCTAGAAGCCGCAATGTTTACTTCAGTAGTTTGACATGTTGTCAGAATGTTTATAATAATGATTTCTAGGTCAAGTTCAAATAAAGGTCATATTGGGTCAGAAACTAGGTCACTAGGCCAAATTGAAGGAAAATCTTTTTAAAACTGTAGAAGCCGCATATTTTACTAAGGCAGCTTGGAATTTGGTCAGAATGTTTATCTAAATGAAATCTAGGCAGAGTTCGAATATGACCAAATTTAATGGAAATATTGTTAACACTTTGGAGGCCTTATTTTCAACTTGAGCATGTTGAAACTTTATCAGAATGTTTGTCTTGATGATATGTAGGTCAAGTTCGAACATGAATCATGATGGGTCAAAAAGTAGGTCACTAAGTCAAATTGAAGGAAAAGCTTGTTAACACTCTAGAGGCCGCAATTTTTGCTTCAGCAGTTTGAAATTTTGTTTGTAATACTGATATCTAGGTCAAGTTCGAATATGGGTCATGTTGAGTCAGAAACTAGGTTACTAGGCCGAATTGAAGGAAAATATTGTTAATGAAATCTAGGCCGAGTTCGAATATGGGTCAAGCCGAGTCAAAACCTAGGTCACTAAGCCAAATTGAATGGAAATCTTGTTAACACTCTAGAGGCCTTATTTTCAACTTGAGCATGTTGAAACTTTATCAGAATGTTTGTCTTGATGATATGTAGGTCAAGTTCGAACATAGATTATATAATGATGGGTCAAAAAGTAGGTCACTAGGTTAAATTGAAGGAAAAGCTTGTTAACACTCTAGAGGCCGCAATGTTTGCTTCAGCAGTTTGAATTAATGATATCAAGGTCAAGTTTGAATATGGGTCACATTGGATCAGAAACTAAGTCACTAGGCCAAATTGAAGGAAAATCTTGTTAACTCTGTAGAAGCATTTTATTTGGCTACAACAGCTTGAAATTTGGTCAGAATTCTATCTAAATTATAACTAGGTCAAGTTTGAATATGGGTCATGCCGGGTTAAAAGCTAGGTCACTAGGCCAATTAAAGGAAAATCTTGTTAACACTCTGATTACTGCATTTTTAGCTTGAGCATGTTGAAACTTTATCAGAATGTTTTTCTTGATGATATCTAGGTCAAGTTCTAACATGGGTCATGTTGGGTCAAAAAGTAGGTCACTAGGTCAAATTGAAGGAAAAATCTGTTAACACTCTAGAGCCAACATCACCCGCATTTCAGTACTTTCAATACTTTGGTTTTTCCATGCGTTCGTGTACTGGAATCATTGAACTTTGGGGAGATACGCCTTCAATGTTTAATTCTTTTCCCACATACAACACATACACAGCAGTCACCTTTTAAGATATCTAGACAAAATATGAACACGCTATTGTTATTATTGAATAGAGTTGAAAACAATGTGGCAAAAGTAGAAATTGCTCATAATGATCATTTTCTCCTTTTGCCATTATGTTTATAAAAGTCGTCGGTTGCGTAGGCGTCAAGTTGTGTTATATGTTCGAAACTGTTAAGATATGAAATGCGGTTCACATGGTAAGATTAAATATAAAATGAGGAAGCGCGATTCAGGGTCATAGACATGTAGGTGTATTAGCCGGCAACCTTTTTATTGTCTCTTGTATTAACCCTTAACATATACAACACATCTGCAGCAGAATTGTTTGGGTATATCTATGCAAAGATCTGGAATATTTATAATTGATAGTCTTATTATTGATTAGAGTTGAATTAAATTTGAAAACATTGTGGCCTTTTTTACTCTTGCCAAAAGTTGTCTGCTGAAGACGCACCAGAAAGCGTACGTATGTGGGAAAATGTTAAGTATTTTAATGCGTGATATATGAACTTTTCGGAAGAAACTACTGCTTTAACGCAGCTTTCAATAATTGTTCAGTTATATCTCGGCGTGTCCTTGGTAAGTGACCAACAACTGGTCCATTTATCCTGACACGAGCGAGTCCGCCGTAATTCGAACCCTATAACCCGAAATAGATTAAATCACATTTTTACATAAGAATTGTGAACATCTGCAATTTTAAGATAATTCAGCGAGTTAACGTAAAGTAATACGATACTGTACGAACTGTATATGTGATAGATTAAACCTTTGGATCATAGCCATTCTTGCTTTTATCTTCTCGTAAACTGTGACGACTCGCTGTGTCCTTTATATGAACTTAATGTTGTCAACTACATTTTCGATTTTCAAATAGATTTTCAGGAGTATTGATATTGAAAGTGTAAAATCAATCGTTTCCATAAAAAAAATATAATCGTAAAATTTTAAAACCGAAATGTGTCTCATTACTGCTCAAATTACGTTGTCAATATTACCCTAGAATAGTAGATCTGGAAACCATAACCGAATAGTGCAAACAAATAAGGTACACGTTAATTTACTTCATAGTGAACATTCAAACATAACATAAAAACATTAAAGACGCTGTTTGATTCTTGAACACCCCCTCGCACGTGATTGTGTCACTAGAATGTGCGACACATTCATAAGTATAAAGTGAGTGTTCTTCGTCGCGTTAGTTGATCAATACACACCGCAGACATGGGACCGTATACTAAAGGCGACAACACCGAGGTGAAGATTGATGATGGATGCGTGAAATATTGTATTCCAGAACTTATAATAAAGAAACGGAATGGAATCAAATTAAACGCTGATGAAATTAATTGGTTTATTACACAGCTAGTGGCTGGACAAGTTGAAGATGTACAATTAGGTATGCATCACTGTTTCTAAAACATTTAATAAAAAGATAAAAATGACTATAGGTATATGGAAAATGATATATGTTTTAATATATTAATTTAAACCAATTTAACTTTTTCTAAACACGAACTAATTGTTTAGTAGGGTAACCTTTTTGAGTTATTCGACGGTAACTTACCAAGTATTCCGTCTTGAAATAAAAAATGATTGTTAAGTGTGTTGGAGCTTAACGCTTGGTAATATTACGGCGGTCCATTCATACCTCGCATCTGTACTAGACGCAACATTCTTCCCATGTTGAGAAATGAACGAAAGTGCAGTTTTTTTTTTTTATATACAGTAATACTAGAGTATTGTTTTCTGATTGTTTAACATGTCAGGGCTGGCTTGATACGGATCTCTGCATATTGTTTTGGAGAAAGACATATTTTAACGTAGTATACCGTCTGTTATAAAGATGCAAATGTTTGCATATCAATAACAATGCACTAAATACACCTGGTGATTAGGACAACGATGTTTACTTAAATGTGGGCCTTAAAGCGACTGAAATCCAGATGGCACGAAAAAAAAAATCGAATTCGCCCTAAATGTTATTCCTTATGTTATCCGAGTAAATGTATCGTTTTTTATCAATAAAATGAACTTGAGTCGTTTTCAATTGTCCCGATGAAGGGGTTTCCTATTTAAAAATACTTACCCCGTTACTGACAGGGTAGAATTTGCGATGGAAAAAGTATCGAAAACAAGAAAATCTCACCGATTATAGGGGTATGTAATATGTCAGTTATCATATTTTAATGCCCCAAATACAAAAATAACACTTATTTTCTTAAAATTGGATTTTTTTTGTTCGACAGTTGGGCATCTGGAGTTCAGTCGCTTTAACCTCAACATATTACTGTTAACAGTTTTGTAGATTGTGTAAGCTCGTTTCGAGTGTGAAGATATGTTGTAGGGGCGTGGTTCTCTGTTATAATTCGTATTACTGAGTCGTCACAACTTGCATGTAAAATGTTGGTCGAACACTGGTGTCTCTTTGCACAATATATAGGTGACAATGGTTCTGACACATTAACTTTTGTTTAAAGTTTATGTTTATCGGAATATACATTGGCGCAGAGACATATAAACACATGTGTTTATATGTCTCTGATTGACGCCACATGTCAAAAGGCAAATACATGTATACTGATTTCTAAAAAAAAAAATCTGGTTGTGGCCAATTGCGCCAATAAACTGGTATTTGAAAAGTGGGGATGCATTTTAATAAGTTGGTCCTTTCAATACACATATTCAATATTGTTATATAAGAGATGTCTGTGCAAGTTAAGTGTCTGTACTCAAAAAAAAATCCAACATTTCCGAGAACATTATCAAAACAATTAATTTTATTGGGGATTTACGCCATTTTCAACATTATTTCCGTTATATCACGGTCAAAGATCACTTATTCACGATTCACGCACATGGGCACTAAACAGTGACCGCCGCGAATTGGGATCGAACCTGCGACGCCCTGTTCCAAATCCCCGACGCTATGCACTCTGCCATGGCTGATTACACAACTATCAAAACAAAATTCACGTTTATTCTTGTGCTTGCCGATGTAATGGTGACCAGAAAGAAAACATAGCAGCATGGGTGAAATTTCAGCATGTTTCGAATGATAAAAAAACCTTGACCAAAATGTTCTTTTCGTTTATTTATGTATGTATGGAGTTTATAGCAATGCAATATTAATTTAAACGTACCGACGATGAAGAACAATTTAGTTCGATTAGCCTGAAGTTGAAAAACAAGAATATTGTTAATGCTTGTCAGACGTTCTCTACAAAAATCATTTTAATCAGTTTAATCTGACTCGCCACTGTTCGTCAACCTATTACAATTACAATATGTTTATTCAGTAATTTAGGCTTCCGACCCATTATACAAATTTACATATACATTATAAGTCAACACGAGTGACACCACAGTAAAGACATTCAAGTATTGAAAAAATGTCTTTATGGAATTATACATATTTTTAAGCATCATGTCAAGAGAGGAAAGTGTTTTTTATGAATCACCTCTCCATTTGCAAAAAGGCTTTCATCTCTTTTCAATAACTATACATTCAATATTCAATGTTTCTAGATTTTGTCCACATGTTTTTAAACTTGTTTGTTGCATTTGGGTTGCATACAGGAAAGGGTTAACATGACCCGTCCCGCGAGAAAACCATAAGTATGGCCTCTGCGTAATGTATCGACCCAGATCATACTGCGAGTGCGCGCGGACTGATCCGGGCCGACACATTCCGTCTCGGGGGAAAATAGAGTAATGATTCCGAAACAGAAAATCCACAGGATGTGAAAAGTGTCTATCCGGGTTAGCCTGCGCGGCATGCTTAAGCTGATCCGTGTCGATACTTTACGCAGAGTCCACAATGTCGGTTTTCTCGCGGGACGGCTCACTTGTTTGTACCGATTGTGTTGCATTCAGGAAAGGGTTAAAATGTTTTATCTCATACACAGAAGTAAATATTCAGCCAATAGTAAACTAATTGATTTTGCTTTCTATCATGAACAACTTACAAAACATATACAAATACGTGCACGTTTAATCAAATAATATACGAATTGAAAACATAAATTTCATAGCTTGTAATATTGACTCTACCAAAAATGTTTATGCACATCGGCCTCATCCTCCCCCTTGTATATTTCGCTTTGGGCACAACTCCCAAGAACGTAAGTTTTGATCAATGCAACATCGAGAAAGCCTCGATCTGTTCTCAGAGTACAGGGATCAGAGACATAGGCCTATAAATAATTGTATGTATATGTCTCTTAATGGATGTGCGGGTATTAATCGACAATAGTAATGAAAAATACGCTTATCTTGGTTTATCTAAGCATGGGTCAAGTGGGAAAGTAAACATTGCATCAGACTAGACGAGATATAATACTGGCCATACGTGTTTAGGTCTGTTTTTTGGACACTATCACTATATAGTACATGTGTCCCATAGATAAATAGATTATCAGTAACAGGTGGAGTGGCTTAAATCCTTATTTAGGAATATAAATGAGCTGTCCCATGATAAAACCAACATTATGGTATCTGCGTAATGTATCGACCCAGATCAGACTGCGCAGTCCACGCAGGCTAATCCGGGCCGACACATTCCGTCATAGGGGGATAGAGGTATAGAGTAATGATTCCTGAAACAGAAAATCCACAGGAGGCGAAAAGTGTCTGTTCGGGTTAGCCTGCGCGGCATGCTTATGCTGATCAGGGTTGATACTCTACACAGTCCACAATGTTGGTTTTCTCGCGGGACGGCTCAATGACGGATAAAACGAGATTGCTTCTCACATTTTTTGTGACCTACTTTAGATACTGGAACAATTCCAAAATCAAATAAGGACAACAATATCAAAATTGAAAGAATACATAAGTGTCCTTTTTACTCATATTCAGACGCATATTGATGCAATTAGGCTACATTTGATGACGTTTTCAAACGTTTTGGCAAAATGAGAATTTGCTTAAAATGGACAATTTCTCTTTTTCAACTCTATGCAACGGTTCTATTTTAATTCAAGTGTGTTTCCTTATGTTTGCCAAGATGTTTATGAAGTTGTCTGCTGCAGATTTGTATCTTGGAAATTCCATCTGATCTTTGTTTAGTACAAAACGTTTAACATCTCTTAAAATGACATTCCGGGTTTACCATTGACTGGTATAGATTATCGTGTAACAACCCACCAGATATATGTGGTTATGAAACACCGGTATTATATAAATAGTGCATGGCTTCCAGTGTGACAGTAGATATTGTCAACATGAGGAAAATACTGTTACCCGAGGCGAAGCCGAGGTTAACAGTATTTACCCGAATGTTGACAATATGTACTGTCACACTGGAAGCCATGCAACATTTATTTTATTATACCGAACAAAATTACACGTTTATTCGATTTATTCTGTACCTTTGTAGGGGAGGTGAACATGGGTAGATCTACAACAATGTAACACACACATATGAATGTACCGGTTAACAGTATACTGTTACATGGCACGCGCATCTAAAAGGTGACGTTATTGTTTGAAATGACGTCATGCACGTGCATAACCAACATTTTCACGCGCGTGCCATGTAACAGTATACTGTTAACCGGTCAAAAACGTACTGTTAGCATGAGACAGTAAGAAATTGCCCATGATGAGTATATGAGAATTTAACATTACAAAGTCACGTGAGGTATAATACGACAATATGTTGACTTCTGCCATCCTTACCTATTCCCACATGCAACAAATCTGCAGCAGACAACATTGAGAAAACTAAAAAGGAATGACAATCTGTACAAGTTATGGTATTACTGTTGAATAGAGTTGAATATAGTGTGGCAAAAGAATAAATTGCTCATCATGAGCATATTCTCATTTTGCAATAGTCTTTTCAAACACCGTCTGCTGCGCACGCGCCAAAACGTTATTCGAACGAAAATAGTCTATACTATAGGACTACGAGGGATAACCTTAAAATGTCTGATGCGTGGCTTTCAACTGAACAAACATTGTAAAACGTACTATCACAACCTTCTGGACAACCACTGGCAGTTACTACCCAAAATAGATAAGTCCAACATTGAAGTAGGCTACAACAACAATACATGTATGTTTTATTTAACAAAAAAAACAAAAATCTACGTAAGACTTTGAAATATGTCGTAATGACTTTCCCAACCTTGACGCTCAGGATTGTGGGGTTAGCAAAACAATCGACTCGCTAGTGTAAGGTTAAATGGACCAGTATTATTGGTAACTTACCAGGAAACGCTGTGATATAACTGAACACAATAGTGTATACAGCGTTAACCAGCAACACACAAAGCGTTTCTACATACGTGGAACTGCGTTGTCGTGTGTAAAATACATTTAAGGCCAATGAGCTGGAGCAAGAAACCATTTGTGAGTAACAAGGCGATGTTTATGAAAACCTTGAACCGTCCGTTTTTCAACGGCAATTCGGTGAAATTGATACTAAGCCAAGCAATACTACGCAGTTGCATGCTCAGGGCCAGTATTTATCAATCATCCTAAAGACAGTCCAAATCTGATTTTGATGAATATTTTATTTTAAAATAACACTTTTCTGATTGGCTAAAATTTGAATGTGTTACATTGTGAATTAAAATTAGAATTATGGTAGTATTTAAAAGTGTTTGTGGATAACGGCCCTTGAACTAGTTGTTGGACCCATATGTCTTATCGTTGAATATGGCTTGATTTTAGGTCAATTTAACAATTGCGTTTGCAATGTAAATATAGACTTGTATGGCCTTCAATTTGGTCCCACATTCCTGGGTATGGCCTTGTTAAGATCAACAACACTGCACAAACACAACAGCTCAAATATGTGAGTTGTGCTGTTTAAATTCCCAGTTTTAAGGCGTTTGCGACCAGCGTAGAACCATATCAACATGCAATTAAATGTAGGCTGATCTTGCCATAAACATTTAGCCAATGAGATGATAATTGTGAAATCTATTTAGCGTTTTCCCACATACAGGACACTAGAGCAGAATACTTTGAAGAAATTGTATAAGTCTTTATATATGAAAGTATAATTATACAGTATTAGAGTTGAAAACATGATGAGAAGAGAGTTCGGCGATACAGAAGAGTCCATAATGTTGGTTTTCTCGCGGGACGGCTCATACGCTTCAAATATGATGGCGAACAGGGAAGCTCTCAGCTTGTCGCAAAGTCAAGGAAATGTCGGTCGTCGCATAACGTGATTCGAATTATATCGGTGATGTAGGGTCAAGGTCACACTGATACAGCCATTGGGATGGTTTTGAAATATGGTTTAACCTCTTGTTACGGCACCTATAACAAATTATCATCTCTAAAGTCTGATCATATGGACGAACTATTACTTTTTAATACAGAATAATTCGATGGGGATAATTTTAGGAAAAGCATTCATTTTTCGATATGAGTGCATGTTATATCTTCAGTTCATAAAATTCCTTTAATGGTGATCTCCTTCAGATGTGTTGCAACCCGTTTCTATCAAGAAAAACATATAGAGCGATACCCGTTTTTGCCATTTGTTGCTCTAGACATATTTAACTGCGATCAAATTATATGTTAAAAAGGCTTTGACACTGTGTGTACCACTAAATGACGAACGGAGAAGATCGTCAAGTGCACGATTATCTAGATCTTCGCTAGTCGCATATACCCGAGGGACGGTTTTTAATGTACCGTGTTCGATGTGTGTAAATCGATGTTTTAGTATGGCAGGTCATATGGTGAAGATTCCTTGAGTTCAAACTCGGAAGATAAAGCATGTGACTAGGTCATGGTAAAATGTGTTTGTTTACATAGGATTACAAGTGCGTCAAAACGTCCGCGTTCCTTTGGCGGGAACTATTTTCGTTGATATCGAAATGGTCGCTTTCAATATGTCCCTTTACTAAACTGTGAGTAGCAAAAGCCTCTTCGAAAATTACACTTAATCGAGCAATGTTATTGACCCTTTCCCAATTGCAAACGCACTTTTATGCATCATTCCCGTCGAAATAGTGTATCAAAACAACCTTGCCCATAGTGATCAAATGTTTTATTTATAGAGATGTTCCGTATTATGCCCGTGTGTTTCCAAAGTCGTCTGCAACATATGTGTTGTATGTGAGTAAGATTTAAGACAAAATCAATAGTTCGCTCAAGATGTAGAAAATTAAGAAACTGTTCATATTTTTTGCTATACATATATACATGAAAACAAAATTGTTTTCTGTAACCAGAAAACCCAAACGGTAACCATGAATCTGTATTCATAATTAAACACTGTTATTGTGCTATACTGCAATTTCAATACATGTTTTATGTTTTTTGAAAGATGTTTGAAACAGTCATCTGCTGCAGACACGATTTAATATGACAGATGAGTGAAAAGAAAATATTCTCCGTCACTGGGGCTTGATAAATAGAATATTTAACACCTAATCATTCAGCGGTACAATCTATTAGATTAAAGTGTAACTGAATTTTATAATTTGTAAAGGCGCGTTTAAGATATGATAAGTCATGAACTCTTTTTCATCTCTTATTTACTGTGTTCAATTTCAGTCGATTATATTTGTAAATCAGGGCAGTATGTCGAGACTAAATTGACCGTTTACGATAAAAAAAGAAAAGAACGGTCAATAAGATTGCCCTTTTAAATGGTAGTCTGGTATTTTCAAAAAGAGATAAATAGCAACCTAAATATGGGAGGGACTGGTCACACTCTCTCCCAAAATGTCGTATTTCTGGGTTACTTTGATTGTGGTGTTTGCGATCTCAATAATTGTTCAGTTTTATCACGGAGTAATCCATGATAATTTACCAGTATTTATTGTATTTTGATACCAGTAAGTTAATAATGTCAACCCCATACTCCTGGGCTCCAAGGAGGGATAGCAATTACTATCATACTAACAAGTCTTTGGTATGACACGGCCGGGGGACCGAACCTGCGACCTTCCGCACCCGAGGTGGACTACTACATGAACGAGACGGTCTTGCTATCCGTATTACGTGACACCATTCATATTAAGTTATTTCACTAACGGCAATATGAGCCACCTCCTGTACGACAACTTACATTCAGGAATTTATTTGCGGATCTTCTCTGTTTTTCATACAGTGGTAGTCACCACTCAGTGCTTTTAAGAACGCTTATGACCAACAATTCACTGGCTATTTTGCAATAATGTAAATCGTAATTTAGATGGAATTATAAAACCTGCAAAGGTCGGTCAATGACCTTTGACTCAGTTTGAAAATGCATCGTTACCACCCGGGGACATTGGTGTTTCACAAAGCCATCTTGTTTTATTAAGGATCTGTGATATAATCTGTTATCACCTCTCACCGTCTAGACATGCTTTGGACGGAAACCCCAGATTCATGACATTGCCGCGGTTGGTTTAAGCACGTATTGTCTTCGATTATATTTATTAAATCCTTTCCCACATATCAAATAACTTCAGTAGACGACTTCGAAGACTTCTGATTAAGAATATTGCTGATCTCTACAAAATAATGAAGGTATAACCGTTGAATTGAGTTGTTAACGGTGTCGGGAAGAATTGCTCATTGTTTCGAAAAGTCGGTTGCTGCAGATGCGTCAGAAGGCGTCTGTATGTTTAAAAGGGTTTAACAATAGCATATTAGGTAAACTGTGAGTAAATATACGATTTATTAATACTAGATAGCAGTGGGTTAGTTTTGAACTGCCATCTGTACCAAGGTTAACTTATGCCACATTGTTTCGAAAAGTCGTCTGCTGCAGATGCGTCAGAAGGCGTCTGTATGTTTAAAAGGGTTTAACAATAGCATATTAGGTAAACTGTGAGTAAATATACGATTTATTAATACTAGATAGCAGTGGGTTAGTTTTGAACTGCCATCTGTACCAAGGTTAACTTATGCCACATTGTTTCGAAAAGTCGTCTGCTGCAGATGCGTCAGAAGGCGTCTGTATGTTTAAAAGGGTTTAACCATAGCATAATAGGTAAACTGTGAGTAAATATACGATTTATTAATACTAGATAGCAGTGGGTTAGTTTTGAACTGCCATCTGTACCAAGGTTAACTTATGCCACATTGTTTCGAAAAGTCGTCTGCTGCAGATGCGTCAGAAAGCGTCTGTATGTTTAAAAGGGTTTAACAATAGCATATTAGGTAATCTGTGAGTAAATATACGATTTATTTATACTAGATAGCAGTGGGTTAGTTTTGAACTGCCATCTGTACCAAGTGTTATAACTTCTGACACACTTAATTGTGATCCGGTAAAATTACAGTAACAGTAACTATATATATCTAGCAAAGTTTTGATTTATAAATAATAAATATGACATTTTGTTTATGTGTTCGTTCAATACAGCCAGATATGTAGTAGAGTATACGGTTTTGGGGGTCTAAAGGGTTCACGTTTTACTTTTTACCAGCGTGAATTCTCATTTATGTATCTTTGGCTAGTTATTAATCCCTCACCCTTAAGCATTTATTTGTTAAGTTTGAAAGTAGTTTGCATTGTGTTCATTTTAAGATTTGCTACGTGTAAATATAGTTTTGATATGTTAATGCATGTATAATTATAGGTGCAATGCTGATGGCAATGTTTCTCAGAGATCTGGATGGAGATGAAACTACCAACCTAACAAAGGCGATGACCTTTTCTGGTGAAATTCTTACTTGGCCTGATGAATGGAAAGGACTTATTGTTGACAAACACAGTACCGGTGGTGTTGGTGATAAAGTCAGCCTGGTCCTGGCTCCAGCATTGGCTGCGTGCGGTATGAAGGTAGGTGAAACGTGTCACCCTGATCTTCCGTTTAATCCTTAACCTGTTGGACTCCCTGCAACCTACGAGTATATCCCCCTCCCTGATATTGAGGGATTTCTGTTGAACTGGTCACTTAATATTTAGTTCACTTTATAAATTAAAATCAATCTGCAATTAAACGCACGTAAATGAGTCAATTTTGTACTTTTACTTACAATTAGCCATATCTCATACATATGCTATTCAATAATTATACTTTCATTTACATGTATTGGAATTGTCAACATCTGTGTCTTTGTGTTTTCAATTTATTGATGAATTTGAGTCCAACAGTTACATCACGGCGACCCGTTCAACTTACCATGCGTTTCATTGCCTTTTCAAACCAGTTCTCCACTTAAATATTGTTCCCAGGTGCATAGTTACTTTCCAAAAAGACTTTTATTTTATCCCGTTGGTTGTTGAAGACGAATGACGAAAGTCGCAATGACTTACGTCAAACACAAGAAAGATATAATTGCCAGTATTGGAAGATATTTTCAAAGTCGTTGTTAAAGATTGGTTGTAAGATATAACAAGAAACGATACGTTTTTTTCAAGATTATGTATCCAATCCATATAGAAAATATAAATACAAGATGAAAATAATGAAACAAAATATTTATAATGCAACGACCTACCAACATGTGGGAAAGGATTTCAGTTGCAATCAATCAATATAAACCAAAATTACATTCAGGTACCCATGGTATCAGGTAGGGGTCTTGCCCATACAGGAGGGACCCTAGACAAGTTGGAGTCCATCAAGGGTTTTACAGTGTCTCTAACACACAAAGAGATGATCAAACTTCTGAGGGACGTTGGTTGTTGTATTGCTGGACAAACTTCAAACCTTGTACCAGCTGACAAGATCATGTATGCTGCCCGGGATGTTACCGGAACCACGGACAACATTGGTTTGATAACATGTGAGTTGTTAGCTCTACTGGTTATTGGTCAGAAAAGATTATGAAACGATGTTGTGTTCGTTTATATAGTTGTCTGTCTATCTGTCTGGTAAACAATTTGATCGATTTCTTCAAATGATTTCTTTGAAAGATTGTAATGGAATTTAACTGGACGTTTCCTGGCGTTACGCTCTTTCAAACGTGTACATAGAGTGCGGCAGCAGTACAAAATATAACCACCAGTAGTTAAATAGAAAAAAAAGTATTCTTCGCTGAAACCAACTGACCTGGATCTTTTTATGCCCCCGGAATCGGAGGGCATCTAGTTTTTGGCCTGTCTGTCTGTCTGTCTCTTTGTCTGTCTGTCGAAAAAAACTTTAACCTTGACCACTACTTTTGAACCATAACAGGTACGGCTACCATATTTCACATGTGTATTCCTTGTGACATGACCTTTCTGTCAATACCAACATTTTTTATCTTGCGACCTTGACCTTTGACCTACATGTTGCCATTCGGGGGCATCAGTGTTTCACAAACACATCTTGTTTTATTTGGTATTCAATATTACCTCGTTGTACAAATGTTGACCCTCTGGTCACTTGATCTTCATTTTTCTGACTAGTAGTTATGATAGAAATATATAGTAGACATTTAAAATTCCTCTCTTCTGAAGCCACAATGGCTGTAGCTTCTTAATTTGGTAGGTATGGTTGCTTAGTGCTGATCCTTGGGTCAAATATTTTATTTTGGAAATAAATAGTTAATACTTATGATAAGTACAACCTTCCCTTCAGATACTGTGACAGATTGTTTGAGTTTTAATATATAAATGGCCCCTTCCAATATTGTTCAAATTATGACTCAAAATAACTCGTTTGATAGTCAATAGTCCTGTATAGCGATTTCCAGGCATTGCTTTAAGAGAGATGCCAATGGCAGACCTATCTATGAAGTAATGGAATTCAATAGTGAATAAGTATATTTCAAGTCATTGATGCAAAAGAGATGCCAATGGTAGACTTACCTATAAAGTAGTGGAATCAATAGTAAATAAGTATATTTCCAGTTTTTGATTTTAAAAAAAAAATGCCAATAGCAGGCATTTCTATGAAGTAATGGAATTCAAAAGTAAATAAGTTAAAAGGTTATTTATATATAAGTCTTTATATTTTAGCATCCATCATTTCCAAGAAGGTAGCTGAAACGCTTGATTCCTTGGTTTTGGACGTAAAGGTTGGATCAGGGGCGTTTTTGAAAAAAGAAAAAGATGCGAGAGAACTAGCCAATAGAATGGTAACCTTTCTGAAATAATCTGAATATTTTGTCCATCATGAAATTTGTTTCATTATTGTTATTTAACTAGAAGTCTCAAATTACATTTAAGCTCACATGAGCACGAATTGCTATGGATTAGCCATTGTGATCCCTCACCGTCAGGTGTCGCCGTCGTATGTCCATTCATAATTTTCCCAAACAACTTATCCTCATAAACCAATGGAATAACTTCAAAATAGGTTCACATGAGTGTTCTTTGGGCGACCCTCTACCAAAAGTGTTCAAACCATTCTGCTCTGCTGGAGCTGAAAAACGAAACATATTTAAGTTACATATCCTCCTGAACAACTTGCAGACTGTTCCTTAGTGTACCTGAACAACTGCCGGACTGTTCCTAAGTTTACCTATACAACTTGCGGACTGTTCCCTAGTTTACCTGAACACTTGTCAGACTATTTCCTAGTTTACCTGGACAACTGGCCGACTGTTACTTAGTTTACCTGAACAACTGACCGACTGTTCCCTTGTTTACCTGAACAACTTGCAAACTGCTTCATAGTTTACCTAAACAACTGGCGGACTGTTCCCTAGTTTACCCGAACAACTGACTGACTATTTCCTATTTTACCTGACCAAATGAAGGACTATTCCCTGGTTTACCTGAATAACTGATGAACTATTCCCTAGTTTGCCGTAACAACTGGTAGACTGTTTTCAGACTGTGTCCTAATTACCTGAACAACTTGCAGACCTATTCCCTAGTTTACCTGACCAAATGACGGACTGTCCCCTAGTTTACCTTAACAACTGACGGACTATTCCCTAGTTTACCTTAACAACTGACGGAATATTCCTTTGTTTACCTGAACAACTGGTAGACTGTTACTTAGTTTACCTGAACAACTGACCGACTGTTCCCTTGTTTACCTGAACAACTTGCAAAATGTTTCATTGTTTACCTAAACAACTGGCGGACTGTTCCCTAGTTTACCTGAACGACTGACGGACTATTCCTTAGTTTACCTGACCAAATGACGGACTATTCCCTAGTTTACCTGACCAAATGACGGACTATTCCCTGGTTTACCTGAACAACTGGCAGACTGTTTTCATACTGTTTCCTAGTTTACCTGAACAACTTGCAGACTGTGCCCTAGTTTACCTTAACAACTGACGGACTATTCCATTGTTTACCTGAACAACTGATAGACTGTTTCCTAGTTTACCTGAACAACTGGCCGACGGCTTTCTAATTTACCTGAACAACTTGCAGACTGTTCCTTAATTTACCTGAACAACTGACCGACTGTTTCCTAGTTTAACTGAACGACTTGCTGACTATCCTTGTTTACCTGAACAACTGACTGACTATTCCCTAGTTTACCTGAACAACTGGCAGACTGTTTACAGACTGTTCCCTATCTTTGCTCCACCGTACAAAATGGTCACTAGAGCTAAAAATCGGTAATCGGCATATCCTCCTAAATCACTTGCCTAATATCACAATGAAATCATACGAGTGTTCCTTGGGTGACAGACACTCTACCAACAAATGTTCAAACCGTTCTACGCTGCTGTGCAAGATGGTCAACAGAGCTTACAATAGAAAATTATTTAATGACATCAAATGAACTAGTGGCCAAATTTCAAAATGAATTCAGACACAATGTTCTTCATTGTTTCATTACAAAAACATGTTCAAACCCGTTCTGCTCCGACATTCAAGATGACAGCCAAATCAAACCTATAATTCTTAAAATGCCAATTCACTTCAATAATTTCAAACATATTCCTTAAGTGGCCCTTTACTTACATTGCACATACAGTGTTGCATCTCTGTACAAGATTACTGCTAGAGATAAAAAAAAACAACAACAAAAACCCATCAGAACACTATTTGAGCATCGTGTTTTTGTCTATGTAATCAAATAAAACAATATACCTCAGAGTGATATAGGGAAATCATGTGTTCTTCTTCGCACTCTTTCAAAGCCTTCGACTTTCTTAACCCTTTCCCTCATATAGACGCTTTCTGACGCCTCTGCAGCAGACAGCTTTTTGAAAACATAGTGACAAAATAAGAAATTGCACAAAACGTGCAATTTCTCCTTTTGCCACAATGTTTTCCACTTTTTGTCACAGGTTATCCATTCAATTATGGAGATTTTCTATGTTTTGACAAAATATGTTCAAAGTCGTCTGCTGCAGAATTGTTGTATGAGGGAAAGGGTTAATGTCATATCAGACGAACGTTCATTTTTGTTTTGTGTTTTAGGTAAAGGCCGGAAATGGTTCTGGGGTGAAGACTGTTGCCCTGTTGACTGACATGGACGTCCCTCTGGGTCATATGATTGGCAACGCCCTCGAGGTCGCAGAATCCCTGCTCTGTCTCCATGGAAACGGTCCTCCCGACCTTATGGATCTGGTTGTCAAATTGGGTAAATGTTGCTTAAATATATACATGAAGTTTCAATACGGTGTAGCCTCTACAAAATGGCAACTCTTCTGAGCGGAATTCTCTTACAGCGATGTAGATTATATGTTCCCACATCTGGAGAAATTATATGAAACCTTATCGAGAGAAAACAATAAACAAGTATGATGAGATGAAATGACAAACAGTTCGGGAAAGAGAGAAACAGCGCATAACGCGCAGTTTCTCCTTGTCCTGCTTTAATTTCCAATTGTGTCTGTATTAAAATCCATCGAAATGTGTTTTTACCAGGAGAATGATTTAATCTGTAAAGAACAACCCCTCTTCAGAGCGGCTGCATTATTCTTTTTCACCACTAGATGAGGTTCCGGATTATTTGCAATATATTTACACATATAAAAACAAGGGGATTAGTCCCTGTACAACATACAAAACGTCTGCAGCAGACAACTTTGAAATCCTCTGGGCAAAACCAAAGGTATTCACTATAAACAAAAGGCTACTCATTGAACAAAGTTGAAAATATTGTAACAAAAGCAGAAAATACTCATGATGTCAACGGTTTTTTTTTTTAAAAAAAGTCGTCTGCTACAGATGCGTCGGCAAATTTAGAAAGGGAGGGGGGGGGGGGCAGTTTAAAGTATATAGGGGAGTGAGTACTATTATAGCGGCAAGTCCGTTTCTATGACTCCGTAGTGTAGTGATGCGAACGTCCGCCTAGAGAGCGGGAGATCAAGGTTCGATCCCCTGTACGAATCATACCAAAGAAAATGGTAGAAAAGGCTTCTAATATCGAGGGCTTAGCGTGAAACGGTTGTAACTAAAAACCTATTTTGAAAACCCTGGTTTAGGGGCAATTTTAACCCCTTTGTAAACAATGCAAATTTAGGTGCCATTGCTCAAAACGAGCAATGGCACCTAAAATTCCATCGTTTACCAAGAAAAAGGATTTAACGCTTATAAAAGACTTTATGGCGAGGTGATTAACCTTGGTAAAAAAAATACCAATTTCAGTTACAACCGTTTCACGCCAAGCCCTCGAAATGGCTTCTCATATAGGATTGCAATATTGATGTTTCGATTTTAGGATTAAATATGCCGTTAGTACTGGTAATTTACCAAGGAAACGCCATTGTATAATTGAAATACTGTTAAAAACCGTTTAAAAATCCTTTCAAACCTTTTGGTGGAATACATATATTCGACTGATCTGCTTGAGTTCGACTTGTTGAATGGTTATTTAATCGCAACCTAAGAAAATAGATTAAACCTTTTACTTTTAAACGATTTTAAACTGCGTTTTGATTATCACTGTATTTTCTACTTTGAACCAATATCAGCCTTTATATCTATTCGTAATGTAATATTGGCCTCCATTTGTTAGCTATATATGATATATACATATCAAACCAATAAGTAACTTAACAAAAACAAAAACGAGTTTGTTATACAGTGGGTAAAATCACGAGGTATAGCCATTCTCGTATCAAACGTGCATTGGTATATAAATTGTAAAAATTGTATATCACATATACAAGGCTTGAAGCGGTCCAAATGTATGTCACCTCTCGTAACTGTTGATTAATTTTTCATAAAAGTAGCCGTGTTTTTAGCTTTTCGTTGTTGTTGTAGTGGGTTTCTGTGTGACGTAATTAACGTGACGTCACTTCATGTCATCTTATAACAGCCGACATGGGAATTATTTCTATATTATTTCCCCGGATGATACATTTTCTCAGTATATGTATATAACTATATATAAACAATTATCAAAGTCAATTGTGAGGATACCAGATGCATGATTTCAGCAGGGTAATTGTTAAGTTAGTGTCACACGTGTTCTTTTAATAACCTATGGTGTGTTAATTCTAGGTGGTCATCTGCTGTTTCAAGCTGGCCAAACGGACACTCTTCAGGCAGCGTGTGATAAAATTGATGATACATTACACAACGGAACAGCGGTGAAGAAGTTTGCAGATATGCTCAAAGGACAGGGCGTGGATTCAAATGTAGCAGACGAACTGTGTTTAGAAGGGACAGATGTATTTCAGATATTGCCAACATCCAAATTCAGGACAGAACTCAAAAGCCAATATACCGGTACGCCTATAGATGCTTTGTTAAAATCTGCAGCAGATGAAATTGAAAAAAATATAAACAAAAATATGGAAACTAACTATTTGTGATTTTGTTATTATTATTGTTTTAGAGCTGAAAACATTGTGGTTAAAGTCATGTACTTCAGATGCATAAAAATGTGTCCTCAGGTGAGAAAGGGTTAAAGCTTTCAATGCAGATGTCTGTAAAATACATTGTTTTATACAGTTGGAAATGCTTAATCCCTATCCTCTTACATCGACATTGTGACCAAACACAACGATGTCAGGATAAGCTTAACAGTTGGAACAGTCTCTTTACAATAAGAACAACATTCTTAGATGACGACACCACGTAAAAGTTCGTCTCAAATTAATCATGTTCATTTACATGATCATTAGCAGGATCGCATTTTGGTGACCAATGAAATCGCACGATACAACCAACGTTCGGCCATCACTGCTTCTCTACGTCGTTTATTTATATTGGTTATCTCCCCTGTTGATACTTTAAACTCGTTTAGACAACAATATGATTGGCTGTTGCAATGGTCCAGCTTAAACAACCTGTAAAAAGCAGCATAGATTAAGACTGGTTTAATGAGATTTCCAGTTGGTAGTGTTGATAATGTAACAAGAAACGCCATATATCTTAGATGCTGTGGAGATCGACAATTGATATTATTCAAGCAAACAATCCTTAGTCCTTTTTTCTGTACAGGTATCATTCATTCCATTGACGCCATGAAGTGTGCCATTGTGACGTCCAAACTTGGCGCAGGACGAAGTAAGGCCGGTGAAAGTGTCAACTTTACTGTGGGATTAGAGATTATGATACACGTTGGGCAGGCTGTCAAAGAAGGTAAAATTCACATAGTTCTTGCAAACTAATGATTATTGTTAGTTTAACCCTTCCCCACAAGTTTATATTGAAAGACAAGGACGCAATATTCTCTATGTAGCCCTTTTTTTACAAAGCTTTGTTACAATGTTAATACTTTATTTTTAACATATTTTATCGTCAATATACGTGTATAAAAGACAAACACACAGTAGTACAGAAGTAACAGAATATATAGGCAAAAGGTTTGGCTACAAGCTCTCTCAACTTATACCAGGCCATTCCCTTAATAGTAGCGATGGGAACGAGTATCCATATTAGTACTCGGTTATTCGTATAATCATTTGATGGAGTACTCGAATACTCGCAAGAAATCAAAATGTGTTAACTTGTTCATCATAAAGTCTTGTCTCTCGTAATATTCTGGCCATCGTTCACTTCCTTTAAATTGTCTTTTATAAGTACATATGTGCGCTTATGTTGGCCTCAATATTTAATATTGCAAGCAAACGATTTGTTTTTACTTTAAAAGTAAACACTAAATGATTCAACAATTACAACCAGAAATTGTTTTCACGTAAACATCCCAACGCTTGATGTAGACTTTCACACGCTTTTAAAGGCGCATAAATAAATTAAAACCAACAGCTTGTTGAAAACATTGATAAAAAACACAACGCTTAATAAGTGAATATTAATAACTTAAGAAATATAGATCAACAATTAAAGGTTGTTTGTACTTTCGGTTTAACGTTTCGGCCAAAATCGATATCAAGATATCCGCAAGCTGCGGCTTGTGGACCGCAAACCTCGTCTTTTATCTAGAAAAAATGGTTAACACGAAATAGCTTATAAGAATAACTAATAGCCTGCTCCTAAAGCCATCAGATAACTGATACCTTAGATTTTTCGAGAATAAATCTTTAATCTACCTAATACTAGAATGAACTCATTTGTTATCTCACTTAGTAACGATAAAATGATCGATGTTTAGTAGCCCTTTTCCTCATTCAAACACATCTTGAGCAATTTCTCAGTTTGCATCAATGTATTCAGCTCTATTAAATTATCATACTTTCACAAAGATATTTTAATGTTTTGCCTATTTGGCTTATAAGACGTCTAATATTTGTTTTTTATGACATTCGATATATATTTTCTTCAAGACGGCCTTAAGATTATGATCCAAATGGGAAGATCGGGGCAGAGTGTTACATTGATTCTAAGTTTAACAAATACATGTATTGAGAAAATAAAGTAAAAAATGTCTGCCCGGATTATCCTACGCGGCATGCTTAGTTTGATCCGGGTCGATACTTTACGCAGAGTCCACAATGTTGCTTTTCTCGCGGAACGGCTCATATATATGCCCGAAAAGGTCCTTAGTTGATTCATTAAATTATTATTTTATATAGGAGAAACATGGATGAAAGTCCATCACGACAAGGATGTGTTATCGGACGAGTTCGAAGAGATGTTAACAGAGGCTCTTATTGTCAAAGCAGAACCATTCACGCGGTTAACCAGGGTGAACCGTGTGATCGACGTCATATCGTGAACACCATACAGGGGTGGCGGAAAGTGTCGGGTATTTGGGGAGTGTGTGGGGAGAGACCGCTTATTCCCGTCCTTGCAAGAGGAAACTTTGAATAGATAAGCACATGTTTATTCATTTTTTCATACTGATGACTGTTCTAGCCCTTTCCCACATACCACAAATATGCAGCAGACAACTTTAAATACATATACGCAAATATATGGAAAATCTCTTTTCTCAATGAAATTATATTTATTGAATACAGTTAAAAACATTGTGACAAACTGAGTAATTGTTCATGTCACATTTTTACCGTTTGCAACACTGTATTTTCAAAAGTTGTCCGCTTCAGATGCTTCTGCAAGTGAGAAGAGGTTAAAGGTATTGTGACGAAAGAAGAAATTACTAATCGTCTTGTTTTATAATCTCCTTACGTTTTTCAGATAACCTTAGCCGATTGTGCTCATTTTCTGTCCGTCGTTTACTTTTACTGAGCTTCAAACGACATCTCATCTTGAACCACTTAACTTCACAATTTTTCTTCAATGGTCTTCTTTTCAAAACTCTCCACGAGGTTAAATTATATTGAAAATGCTGGTTGCTGCTGAATCGGACAGTGGGAAAATGACCAAAAAATCCGTTTGTCTGCTTTCAAGAGTATTTGGCACAACCGTCCTTTAGGTGACCTTCTACAAATCTTTGATCAAGCCATATTGATTGGTTGAAAAATATACCGGCAAGGTTGCATGAAAATGATGGTTAAATAAAAACAAAATTTCTGCTGAACAGTTACTTAAGTGGCCCTGTTCTCTCACGTCATGTTGATTGGTGAAACAGTATGGTTGCCAGGGGCCTCGGGCTAGCTTCCCTTGCAATGTTTCACTAATCCAATTACTTGTTACTTCTGGTTTTCAGCAGATTGTTAAGTATGCCTATTACAAAAAGATCCTTTCCTGATATAATGTTTTAATTTACACTGCATTCTCCTTCCAATCTTTTTTAAAATGTTTTGTCATATTTTCCACGACGAAAGCAGTTCAAATTCCTCACGTCAAAGGTTTTGGGAATGGGTTAATGCCCTTTTTTTTTATATAATAGACTGCTACAAGTTGTGTAGAAAGCCCAAAGTATATCTTCTTTTTTATGTATGGTTAAGGAATTTTTATGGTCATTTTAAATAATTTAGTATTTTTCTTTGATAATCCAACTGTGATATCATAATATTGTGTTAGAATGTCACTTGATACTATGTATTAAGGATTGCAAAGAAAGAGACTTTTGTTTTTTACTTAAACTCTTTTTTTTGTGTCATCCTTAACATATAATCTGGGTTAATATGACTTTATTAATCCTTTCCCACATACAACAAATATGCAGCAGACGACTTTGAAAACATCTATTCAAAATATGGAAAATATGGATAATACGGAATAAAGTGGAAAAAACATTATGGCAAAAAAAGAAATTGCTTCTTTAGAGCAATTCCTCCTTTTGTCATCATGTATTTAAAAAACGTCGTGCTACAGAATGTGTCAAAATGTGACTTTATGTGGGAAAGAGTTAACTAATGTATATCAGTTTTAATTATTAATGTCTTAATGTTTATATTACCCTGTAAATTGTACATTTTTGTTAAATGATAAATGATATATATATATTTGTATAGCATTCGTCTTTTGAAAAATCGCTATTTCTATGCTCTTTTAAAAAAAAAATCGTTAAATGCTTTTTTCTATGTACATATATATATTATCTGCTCTTTTGAGATATGTTCCAAACATGAAAAAGTTCATGTAATATTTAGGTATATCAATTTATTATCTTCATCGATCTTATTGAAATCAGATTAAAATAGTTCGCTGTAGACCGCATAAAAGGTTATGCAAGAAAGAATTTGGGGGGGGGGGGGGGGGGGGGGGGGGGGGGGGGGGTCATGCATCATGCACAAAGAATTCATCAGGCGAAATGATTACTGTCATTTTGAATCAAATCGGGCCCGGATAAAACCCGTGTTTAGTTTTCTCTACTTTCACTTTCAAACAACTTCAAAAAACTTAAAGTGATCAAATCAATCATTTCCAGTGCATCCTATACACATTTACAATGGATTTAAACTCAATGTCATGTATTCAATGCATTCTGGTGATGGTAAACACTAAATTCTATGCAAACAAAGTTTGTTAAGGGACTATTTGGAACTGCATCAAAGCGGATGTATTTGGCGTAATTTGACCTTTCTATACAATCGCAACAATCAGCAGTCTCGTTTACGTATATCGGTTATCTCCCTTGATGAAACCTAAACAAAAATAATAGATCAAACTTTTGAAATGTTGAAACTTCTGCAAATATTGCTAATTGAGACAACAAAGTGAGTAATAAATAATTCAAAACCTTTTTTGCCAGTAAATGTTGAAAAACAGTCAATTGAATGTCTACCAAGTAAAAATGAAGCATACACAAACACTGATTAGATGTTTATTGTACAGGAAAGAGAAATTATTACCCTAATTTTATCCCAGAATTTTGATTATAATATTCTTAGACAACTTTTGAACAGTTTTAAAACTTGGACTATACATGTACTATCTATAATCTGGTGTTCCGCACCTTTAAACGAGCAAAGAAATACAAATTAAATTTAATAACAAAAATAGAGTTTATAGAAAATTGTATTAATCAGAATGAGGTGTATACTAAATATAAAAAAAAAGCCAATTTGCTTATTTAATATTAAGAAATCATTCTTAGGGACATTATTATGCTTTCTCTCTTATATTTGAATTGATCTGTATATATATATTGTAAATGTATGTATTTTTGCGTCCTGGCCATATTCTTTGCCAGTACATATTAGTAGTAAATGACCACTTGCACTATTGTGCCGACTTGCCGAGTGAAACTGAATTTAATTAAGTTGCGTTAAAATGAAGAGAATTGAGTGGAGTTGTATAAAGTTGATTTTAATGGCGTCAAATATGTAGTGATTTGCTCAATTTTAACTTTCTATAATACAGTGGATTCACGATTACTCGAAACAAAACATAAATTTAAAAAACTCGACTTATAGACATGTTCAGGCGATCGCTGGATTTATCGCTGGATTTATATGTTGTCAGCTTCGTAATGTGTCTATATGTAAGTGTTAAATGTGAAAAGCGAACCAGTGATACAATCCTATGATGTCTATATGTAAGTGTTAAATGTGAAAAGCGAACCAGTGATACAATCCTATGATGTCTATATGTAAATTTTAAATGTGAAAAGCGATCCAGTGATACAATCCGAAGATAAAAACACCGCAGCGGCAGATTTGATTGTTCGTATGAGCAATCAGAACTGTTGTTACACTGTTTGTGAGAAACACATCTGTAAGAGAGCGGGTTCAACGATAAAACAACATTTGGGACTCTGCGAAATGTATCGACTCAGATCAGCCTGCGAAGGCTAATCCGGGCCGACACATTACGTCATAGGGGGATAGAGGTATAGAGTAATGATTCCTGAAACATAAAATCCACAGGCGGCGAAAAGTGTCTGTCTGGGTTAGCTTGCGCGGCATGCTTAGGCTGATCCGGGTCGATACTTTACGCAGAGTCCACACTGTTGGTTTTCTCATAATTCGGCTCATATGAAAATAGTTCAAATTGAACTATATATTCGAGTTATCCAATGTTCGAATTTCGCGAATCCACTGTAATTGGTATAGTTTTCGCCGTTTTAAGTAGCTACCTTAAATTTAGGTAGACTGCAAGCAGTAAAACCTTAAGAAATGATAAACCTTTTTCAACAAACAACACAACTTCAAATGAAAGTCTAATTATTGAAAAGAGCTGATTACATTGTGTCAAAAGGAATTATTGCTCATTTTGATTTCTCTCCAATTGATACACAGTTCCATGAAATAGAATGAAGTTGTTGATTGTTAAATTTGTTGTCATTCTTTTTACATGCATTTTATAGAATATGTAATGGAATTCTTTATTTGTTTTTTTGTTTTCTGATGATTTTCCTCTTATTTTGTACCAATCTAGTGTGTATGCTATAAAGATTTGTTATTATTAAACGATATCTACAATTAAGATGAATTTATTTTGTGATTGTTACTCCTCTAAACAACGCCAGTCTAGCTTATGTTATGGCGAAATCACAGTTTTGCGTGTGTCCGTACGTCCGTCCACGGACCTAGTACGTCCTTTCGTTAATATTCGTTCTCAATCGACCGCTCTTCTATAACCACTTGGCGAATTATGATACAACTTCAAAGGTAATATTCCCTGAATGTCCTCTCATTAATTCCTTCAATAATTTTGGATTCCTGTAACAAATTTCAAAACCTTTCAAAGTCTTCTTCCTTTAAAACTAGTTAGCGTATTTACAAATAAGTTTGTAAAATTGTTCATTTGGTGACCCTCTACAAGATTCCCTCAAAGCCCTGTTTCAAAAACATGGCCGCTATGCGAGAGGTTGTTTTACAGCCTACGTTGAAGTTAAAAGTTTAAAAATCTTCTTGTAAGAATAAACTGGCTCGATTTTCAAAGTATTTCAAAGAAATGTCCTATAAAAAAATCAGTCGTCTGAGGTGCGGAGATAATTACCTGTTCGAATAATTAAATACTTTCACGTATGTTTTCTGCCGTGACCAGGTTTCTCTAAGTCACATATTTTGGACATGGGGATATGGTTGTTTTTCGTACCAGAAGTGGATCGATGTTGGTCGTCTCGTGCCTCTTGTTTTATTTAGTAATCGAGAAATATATTTTGGACGTATTTTGTCAAAACATAGAAAATCTCTATAATTGAATGGATAACCTATGACAAAAAGTGGGAAAACATTGTGGCAAAGGGAGAAATTGCACGTTTTGTGCAATTTTTTCTTTTGTCACTATGTTTTCAAAAAGCCGTCTGCTGCAGAGGGCGTCAGAAAGCGTCTATATGAGGGAAAGGGTTAACCCTTTCTCCTTTTTTCACTCTGTTTTCAATTCGATTAAATGTTTAAAGTTTCATTCATAGAGGTTGACCAATAATGATCGCAGTAGACACATATCAATGTTCACGTTTATGCGGATATATTTCGGTTAAATATGGCTTCAGATCAGATGTTTGCGGATAGTCTAACTATTCTGAATCTACGCTGCTCGCAAACATCATTAAGATTGGTTTACGCAGAACACAGTTCACAAAGTGTCTAATATTGATATCACGTACATCTGATTTAACTTCAAGCATGGTTTCCGCGCAAATCTATTATGCTAGACATCACGACTGAGGAGAATCTGTCACACATGATCTGAATTACTAGAAAACCAACATCGTGGACTCCGGATCAGCCTAAGCATGCCGCGCAGGCTATCACGGACATACACATTAAGCCTCTTGTCGATCATCTGTTTCATGAATCATTAATTAGCCTGATCTGGGTCGATACATTACGCAGAGACCATGACGTTGGTTTTCTCACGGGACGGATTATGCCAGTAACATCTTATTTAACTTCAAGCATGGTTTCCGCCCAAATATATGATGTTAGACATTACTTCTAAACAGTGTCGAGGAGAATCGGTCACATATATTTGATCAGAGGAAGACTACCAATGTCCTGACAGCAATGAATTTGACACGGTGCTTCACAGTTGAGGGCATATCTAAGTCGTATGACAATGCCGATAAAACCAGGGACGTAGATAAGACCAACAACTGGAAAGAGTCATTGACATAAAGTAGCTAGTCATCATCGGTGGATCCTCATCCACAGACTCTCTATTCATCCCTGGAGTACCCGGAGGCTTAGTCTGGAGTTCCTTCCCCTTGTTACTATGTAATTATTAGTACGACGGGAACCAGACTACCGGAGGCTTAGTTCTCGAAGATGTTCCTGTTGTCCGTAAACGACATAGTGCATAACGTTTCTTACAGTAGGCCTATGCGCTATTACTCCATTTTCGGAAACGATTTCAAAATCGTCTGATGCATAAAATGCGGCAAAATGCTTCCGATTGTTGGATAGATCAAGTTTCTGAAGAAATATCCGGTGTTTTATAGTCCTTAACCACGACTTTGGTTAATTAACCCTTTCCCTCATACAGACGCTTTCTGACGCCTCTGCAGCAGACGGATTTTTGAAAACATAGTGACAAAAGAAGAAATTGCACAAAACGTGCAATTTCTCCTTTTGACACAATGTTTTCCACTTTTAGTCATAGGTTATCCATTCAATTATAGAGATTTTTCTATTTTTTGACAAAATACATTCAAAGTCATCTGCTGCATAATTGTCGTATGAGGGAATGGGTTAAGAGCGTTGGTGTTTGTCTTCATTCAAGGCGTCTTTATATGTCTCTTTCGTTTGTGTTAAGACCCTGAATTTTTCTCTTACTCAATGCAAAAGGGTCTGTTGTAAACGGTTATGCCATATATTGCTAGTCAACATATACGATGAATTTGTTGTCCCTGAAAAGTGAATATCCTTTCGACTGAACTATAACACGAATTTGTAAATATACACAATTAATATATGTACCACTTACACATGGTAGTTATGGCTGCCCTCCTTTGCGCTCAATGTTGCAGGATTATTCCCTTTCCCACCTTATTTACCTTGACCTAAACCCCTTCCTACCTGTAGACGCATTTTGACGCATCTGTAGCAGACGGCTTTTGAAAGCATCGTGACAAAATGAGAAATTGCTCAAAACCAGCAATTTATCCGTTTGACACAATGTCTCAACTGTTTTCAGTAATTAAACCTACAATTATAGATATTTTCCATATATTTGAGTAGTCATTTTCGAATTCGTCTACTGCTTGTGGGAAAGGGTTAACGACTGACTCGATGGTATCGGGTTTAATGAACAAGAAATGCCGGTAACATACCAAGAAAACGCCGTGATATAACTGATCATTTATTGAAAGCGTCTTAAAAAACACAAACAAACAAGCGGCATTAGATAAACTTTCCAAAGAAAGATGTATAAACATTACCGGACTTCCCAGGGCTATCGATACCGGATACTAACGATCCATTTTTTAAAGAGTTATTTCCCTTACAAACTCTTCATTTATGTCGAAAACAAGTCAACGTGTTTTGTTAAATTGAGTGTTTGTTCAGGACTATTTCTTTATTTTTATTGCAATATGTCTTCACTCAGAAATGCTCATAAGTCTCAAGCCAAGTCTCATCGCGAAAGGAGTCAGGTAAGACATATGTACACTATTTCATCCGATATACTTAGAGGCTCTGTTCACAATTATAAATTTCGGATATACTTGTTTTCGGATATATTGAGTTTTTATTATTATTTGGTATCCAAATAAATTCTAACATCATCAGTGTTTAAACAAGGGAATGGATTGCAGCCAAATGAATTGCACTTCCTGTATCTGAAGTTTGTGAGCTTAAGCATTCAAAAACTACCCTACAGAAGACTAAACGAATTTCCAGATTTTAATTTTATCTGTTCTTTCTCTATCCACTTATGTCTTGTGTGTGTTAAGCTGCGGTGCAAGAATATTTACAAGTTAGAGTTGTGAAAAGATAAAAAACAAAAGTTAAAAATAAGAAGGAACCAGTTGAGGTTAAATGTAAAAGAAGTTTATTCTCACAATCTAATATTTTCCTGTTGAGATACATATCAACGATTTGAGTTCGGGAGAACTCGTCGAACTGCAAACTCGTCGTACTAGTAATATAGAGTAACCATTAGTTTGCAGTTTGACGAGTTCTCCTGCACCCCAACGGTTCATGCAAAACAGTTGTAACTTCATGCGACACTTGATGCTTGTCTATAGCCTGGCAGAATGGAAGATAATTTAGATATGTGTAATATTAAACGTCTGATTTCCAGTTCCGTCACTTCAGAGTTGTTGAATATCTGTGTGAGAGGTTTCTGTAGATGTTCCATACATCCTACTATGATGTTTAGATGGTCCTTGGGATTTTTGTTTTGGCTCATTTCCTTACCCGTTCCCTCATACAACAATTCTGCAGGAGACAACTTTGAACATATTTTGTCAATAAAAAGAAAATCTCTATAATTGAATGGATAACCTATGACTAAAAGTGGAAAACATTGCGGCAAAAGGAGAAAATTGCTCGTTTTAAGCAATTTCTTCTTTAGTCACTATGTTTTCAAAAATCTGTCTGCTGCAGAGGCGTCAGAAAGCGTCTATATGAGGGTAAGGGTTAATGGTTTTTAAGACAACTTCCCCTGTGAAGCTGGTATCACTTAGAGCTTTTATAATAAATGTAGATTGATTACTATGCCGAAAACTTTAATGTCTCTCAGGACACTCAGTCACTCCTACATTCAGAACAACCCAAATGAAAATAAATGACATAGTCATTGAAATTTTATTTTACAGCCTTCAAGCAGAAAGCATCTTGGAATTTTAGAGAAAAAGAAGGATTACAAATTAAGAGCTATGTAAGTAGAATTACTGGTTTCTGAATATTACTATTAGTATTTAGTAATCACAAACAACCAGTTATTAATAATTAAGATTTGATATAACTGCAGAGCTCTAGATAACAGGTGTTTTACATGTTCTAAAATCCTTATTTGACCTTCAAACCCTATGTTGTGGGTACTCAAAAGAGTCATCTCAGTGAGACAATTCTTTTGAGTACCCACAACATAGGATTTGGTTGAGTAATAAGAGAAATTTGTTGTTAAAGAAAGTTGTTTTTTGTCTTACTCTATTCTGAAAACATGGCAAAAGGAAACATTCAATGATAGTTCTTCTATTTATAGAGAGTTTCCATATTTCCAAATGTTTTCAAAGCAGATTTCTCATGTGTTAAAGGGTTAAGACCTGCAAACATGACTATACCAGAACATATATATGACTGTAGTTTGGCAAAGAGAAGATAACTAGACAAACATGTTTGTTCTTTTTAACCCTTTTCCACATACACAAGACATTATCTGATTCCTCTGCAGCAGCTTAGTCATGACCTATAGATAAAAACAATTTCTCCTTTGGCAACACTGTTATTAATTTTCAATAATCTATTTTCATGTATTGAAATTTTCAACAATTTTTTAGCTCACCTGAGCACAAAGTGCGTTTGAGCTTTTGTGATCGATGATCGTCCGTCTTAATCTGTTTTTCCGTCTGTTTACATTTTTAGCTCTACTGGCCAAAGGCCAGAAAGGCTTATGTCGTGGTGATTTGTCCGTCGTCCGTGCGTGCGTCCGTCCGTAAACAATTTCTTGTTAACACGATACAGTCTTCACTTTTGATTGTATCTCAACTAAACTTATACAGTAGTTAGATATCCATGAGAGCTCGGTTCCTTTCGAAAACCAGCCAGATCCGCCCATGCATGACTGGATTATGGCCCTTGAAATGGTCAAAATTGCTATAAAAGAGCTTGTTAACACGATACAGTCTTCTTTTTTTATTGTATCTCAACCAAACTTATACAGTAGTTAGATATCCATGAGAGCTCGGTTCCTTTCGAAAACCAGCCAGATCCGCCCATGCATGACTGGATTATGGCCCTTGAAATGGTCAAAATTGCTATAAAAGAGCTTGTTAACACGATACAGTCTTCTTTTTTGATTGTATCTCAACCAAACTTATACAGTAGTTAGATATCCATGAGAGCTCGGTTCCTTTCGAAAACCAGCCAGATCCGCCCATGCAAGACTGGATTATGGCCCTTGAAATTGTCCAAATTGCTATAATTGAGCATGTGAACACAATAGAGGCTCCATTTACTATCTGATCTTCACCAAACTTAGATAGTAGTTAAATATTGATGAGAGCTTGGTACCTTTTGAAAATCAGCCAGATCCGCCCATGCAAGACTGGATTATGGTCCATGAAATTGTAAAAATTGCTATAATACAGCTTGTGAACACAAAAGAGCCTCCATTTACTATCCGATCTTCACCATACATACATGCTCTGGATTGAAAAAGACCAAAGAACCATACCAGTAGAGCATAGGCCCTCATGGGCCTCTTGTTAGCTCACCTAAGCACGAAGTGCAATGTGAGCTTTTGTGATCACTCACCGTCCGGCGTCCGGCGTCGTCGGCGTCTGTTAACAATTTCCTACAAATGACTTCTCCTACTAAACCAATGAACAGATTTCGAAATAACTTCACAGGAATGGTCCTTAGGTAGTCCTCTTTCAAAGTTGTTCAAAGAAATTAATTCCAAGCCGAACTTTGGTTGCTGCGGCATCAGAAAAGGGAAAAATTGCCAAATCTTAAAAAATCTTCTTGTCCAAAAGTACTGGCCCGATTTGAAAATTATTTTGCACAAATGTTCCTTGAGGTACCCTCTACCAAGATTGTTCAAATATTTCCAATCCGTTGAAAAACATGGCCGCCAGAGGGCGGAGCTTATTTTCCTTACATGTGCATTGTTAAAACTTTAAAAATCTTCTTGTCCAAAAGTACTGGCCCGATTTGAAAATTATTTTGCACAAATGTTCCTTGGGATACTCTTTACCAAGATTGTTCAAATATTTCCAATCCGTTGAAAAACATGGCCGCCAGGGGGCGGAGCCTGTTTTCCTTATATGTGCATTGTTAAAACTTTGTAAAATCTTCTTGTCCAAAAGTACTGGGCCGATTTGAAAATAATTTTGCACAAATGTTCCTTAGGGCACCCTTTACCAAGATTGTTCAAATATTTCCGATCCGTTGAAAAGCATGGCCACCAGGGGGCGGAGCTAGATTTCCTTATATGTGCATTGTTAAAACTTTAACAATCTTCTTGTCCAAAAGAACTGGCCCGATTTAAACATTATTTTGCACAAATGTTCCTTGGGGCACCCTTTACCAAGATTGTACAAATATTTCCAATCCGTTTAAAAACATGGCGGCCAGGGGGCGGAGCTTGTTTTCCTTATATGTGCATTGTTAAAACTTTAAAAATCTTCTTGTCCAAAAGTACTGGCCCGATTTAAAAATTATTTTGCACAAAATGTTCCTTGGGGCACCCTTTACCAAGATTGTTTAAATATTTTTGATCCGTTGAAAAACATGGCCGCCAGGGGGCGGAGCTTGTTTTCCTTATATGTGCATTGTTAAAACTTTAAAAATCTTCTTGTCCAAAAGTATTGGCCTAAAAAGAGTAAAAACTTTGAAAACTATTGTAGTTCTATCAAATCAGGTGAGCGATATAGGGCCATCATGACCCTCTTGTCTTACAAACAACTTCTCCCCCTAAACCAATGAACCAAATTCAAAATAATTTCATAGGAGGTGGAGGAATGTTCCTGAGGCGGTCCTCTTTAAAAAAGCAGGCCCGATCTGAAAATAATTTTGCACAAATGTTACTAGGGTGACCCTCTACCATGATTGTTTACATTTTTCTTATCCGTTGAAAAACATGGCTATCAGGGGGTGGGAGCTTGTTTTCATTTTATGTGTATAGTGAAAACTTAAAAAAAATATTCTTGTACAAAAGTACTGGTCAGATAAGAAAATAATTTGGCAAAACTGTTTCTTGCATGACCTTCTAACAAGAATTTTAAAAAAATTACGGAACAGCGGGCAAGGTGAGCTTTTGTGATCACTAACCGTCCGTCATCGTCGTCGTCGGTGTCTGTTAACAATTTCCTACAAATGACTTCTCCTACTAAACCAATTGACAGATTTCAAAATAACTTCACAGGAATGGTCCTTTGGTGGTCCTCTTTCAAAGTTGTTCAAAGAATTTAATGCCACGTAGAACTTTGGTTGCTGCGGCATCAGAAAAGGGGAAAATTGCCAAATCTTAAAAAATCTTCTTGTCCAAAAGTACTGGCCCGATTTGAAAATTATTTAGCACAAATGTTCCTTGGGGCACGCTTTACCAAGATTGTTCAAATATATCCGATCCGTTGAAAAACATGGACGCCAGGGGGCGGAGCTTGTTTTCCTTATATGTGCATTGACGATTGTTAAAACTTTAAAAATCTTCTTGTCCAAAAGTATTGGCCCGATTTGAAAATTATTTTGCACAAATGTTCCTTGGGGCACCCTTTACCAAGATTGTTCAAACATTTCCGATCCGTTGAAAAACATGGCCGCCAGGGGGCGGAGCTTGTTTTCCTTATATGTGCGTTGTTAAAACTTAAAAATCTTTGGGAACCCTTTATCAAGATTGTTCAAATATTTCCGATCCGTTGAAAAACATGGCCGCCAGTGGGTGGAGTCTGTTTTCCTTATATGTGTATTGTTAAAACTTTAAAAATCTTCTTGTCCAAAAGTACTGGCCCGATTTAAAAATTATTTTGCACAAATGTTCCTTGGTGCACCCTTTACCAAGAATGTTCAAATATTTCCAATCCGTTGAAAAACATGGCAGCCAGGGGGCGGAGCTTGTTTTTCCTTATATGTGCATTGTTAAAACTTTAAAAATCTTCTTGTCCAAAAGTACTGGCCCGATTTAAAAATTATTTTGCACAAATGTTCCTTGGGGCACCCTTTACAAAGCTTGTTCAAATATTTCCGATCCGTTGAAAAACATGGCCGCCAGGGGGCGGAGCTTGTCTTTATATGTGCATTGTAAAATCTTTAAAAATCTTCTTGTCCAAAAGTATTGGCCCGATTTAAAGATAATTTTGCACAAATGTTCCTTTGGGGACCTTCTACCAAGATTGTTCAAATTAATACGATCCATTGAAAAACATGGCCGTTAGGGGCGGGGCTTGTTTTCCTAATATGTGCATTGTAATATCTTTAAAAATCTTCTTGTCCAAAAGCACCTGCCTGATTTAAAAATGATTTGGCACAAATGTTCCTTGGGTGACTTTCTACCAAGGATGTTCAAATAAACCTGATCCGTTGAAAAACATGGCCACCAGGGAGGGTTGCTTGTTTTCCTTATATGTATAGAGTATAAAACTTTGAAAACTACTGAAGTTCTAAATCAGGTGAGCGATATAGGGCCATCATGCACTGGCCCAATTAGAAAACAAAAATGGCAAAACTATTCCTTTGATGACCATGTAAGATGATTGTTCAAATCTGATCTGTTGAAAAACATTGCTATCAAAGTCAGGGCTTGTTTTCCTCAAACTTTTTTTGTAATAGCATTGAAAACTTTTCAGTTTCATTAAATCAGGTGAGCGATATAGGACCATCATAGTCCTCTTGTTTTTGTCTAGACCTTTCAAGTCATTTGTAGCAGACTTGCTGTATGTGGGCAAGGATTAATATATACCAAAATGTTAAATAATGTCCTTCTGCAAGGGGTGTATGTTTTGTATTCTTCCCGATTGATCTTCATTTTGACATGTTTGCAGTAGTCTTTACCCTTTAACCCTTTCCCAGATGCATATAACATCTGATGACGTTACCGCGAACAATTTGAATCAAAATTGTACTTCCAATTTATAGACGTTACCGTATTTTCCCTCTGGTAACATATGATCTGCCATATTTCTCAAGCCTGAAGTAGACCATTTTAACCCTTGCCCTCTCATATTGGCTTTTTGAAAACAAAATTGTTCAAAACAAGCATTTTCTCCTTTTCTCACCATGTTTTCGACCCTGTTCAATTATTGTACCAGTACTTTCATTTAAAGGGACTGAACACCATAATGGTCCAAAATCGTTATATTTTATACTTATTCTAATTAATCCAAAATACGTCGCTATATATGTATGTTGTAGAAGCTGTATAAAGTCTTGTTTTTCATTATTTCATAGGAAATAAGCAGTTAAAAAAACGTCCGCTCCGTGTTTTCCCGTTTAAAAATACCGTGGAATTTCCTCTTGCTCATTTGAATTTGTGGATTCAATTCGGCATTCTCTAACACTATCGACTAATACATTCATGTATGCGTGAGTGTAATTATATTAGGAACAACAACTCTGGGAAGGAGATTGTCAATTCGGTTGTAAATAAATATACAGCGATCTTTTTAGATTTACTGGGTTACTAACCCAGTATATTTTACAATGCAAAATAACGAAAAATCTCCGCAATATTAATAGTGTGCATATATTGTAGTACATCAGTCAGCAAATCTCAATGCCTTACATGCAAAAACATCAAGGTAATAGCAACTTTTAACAATTTTCTTTTTTTTTCGCTTTTTTCTCATATGGGATTCAGTCCCTTTAAAGGGAGTTTCCAAACAAATTCGGGTATGTTTTTAAAGTCGTCTGCTACAGATTTGTTGTATGTGGGAAATGGTTAATCCTTCACAGTCTTGACTGAGATGTTAGATTCAGTCTCCAATCATGTTTTCATTGGTTGAGTTTGTTTTTGTATCTTTTTTGCAAATAAAAAAGTCTAATTTCAGCATGTCAGGAAAGAAGTGTTAAGAACACATTTTCAGGGGACTAGATAAAAAAGATTAATCTTGCCTTGCTTCCATGATATCTCTGTAAGCATTCATTAAAACCTATGATGTTGGTACTCAAAAGAATCGTATCACTGAGACGATTCTTTTCAGTACCCAAAACATTGATTTTGAAGGTCAAATAAGGATTTTAAAATATTCAATACATCCTTTTTCTGGAGTGCATGCACATTTTGTTTGAAATGCTTCATATTTTACAGAGATGTACAGAAAAAGAAAAACACACTAAAGTACCTAGAACAACAGGCCCTAAACAGGAACCCTGATGAATTCTATTTTAACATGGTGAAAACAGTTAAAAAGGTACAGCTAACAAATTGCTACCAGCTCAACCTAAATGAACCGTAACAGTTCCTGAAATACATTTTGATTCAGCATTAGATTAAGCATTTATAGCTACTTGACCTTGTTTAACCTTTGCACATAGGTCCATATCTTAGACACTTCTTGTCATAAGTAAATGAAATTTCACAAGCGATTCCACCTTGATGAGTATTAATTTCATTGCCAGTATCATTCAGTGACTTGGCTTAACCCTTTCCCTCATATAGACTCTTTCTGACCCCTCTGCAGCAGACATCTTTTTGAAAATATAATGACAAAAGAAGAAATTGCTCAGAACGAGCAATTTCTCCTTTTGCCACAATGTCTTCCAGTGAAGTTCCACTTTTAGTCATAGGTTATCCATTCAATTATAGAGATTTTCTGTTTTGTGACAAAATATGTTCAAAGTCGTCTGCTGCAGAATTGTTGTATGAGGGAAAGGGTTAAGATTAATGCAAAAATAACTTTAGTTCAGGCTTAAGTTGACTTTGGTTAACCTTTTACCTCATATCTATAGTCGTTTTCTGATGCCTCTTTTGTAGACAGCTTTTTGAAAACATGTCAACAAAAGAAGAAATTGCTCAAGACGGGCAATTTCTCCTTTTGTCACCATGTTTTCAACTCTATTTGATTATTGTTCTTTCATTTAAAGGGAGTTTCCAATTTTTTTTCGAATATGTTGTAAAAGTCATCTGCTGCAGATTTGTCGTATGAGGGAAAGGGTTAACTTGTTATGTCATCTGTTCATGTGGTGTCAATGTTTGGTTAACCCTTTCCCTCATATAGACGCTTTCTGACGCCTCTGCAGCAGACGGCTTTTTGAAAACATAGTGACAAAAGAAGAAATTGTACAGAACGTGCAATTTCTCCTTTTGCCACGATGTTTTCCACTTTTTGTCATAGGTTATCCATTCAATTATGGAGATTTTCTATGTTTTGACAAAATACGTTCAAAGTCGTCTGCTGCAGAATTGTCATATGAGGGAAAGGGTTAACTCTTTCCAACATGAAAACAATCTGTAGCAGATACCTTTGAAAATATCTAGCTAAAAATAATGAAAATTTCCACAATTGAAAGTATTATATATGTTAAAACTTAGTATTAAAATTTAATGATATTGAATACATTGTGACAAAATGTTTCAAACATTGTCCGCTGCAATCGCATCAAAATGAGTCAAGTACTAGAGTATTTCAAACCAGACGACTCTTTCCCTCATACATCAGATCTGCTGCAGACACAATTATTGAATAAAATTGTAAAAATTGTGCCAAATGGAGAATTTGCTCATTAAGAGCAATTGCTCCTTTTTACCTCAATGTTTTCAAAAGTCATCTACTGCAGAGGCATCAGAAAGCATCTATATATGGAAAAGGCTTAAAATACCATCACAGTTTGAGACTATTACATTTGTGTTGAGTAAGTTATTTTATTATGGAACCCTACAGGATGGAGTTCACATGCTCAGAGACTCCGCGGACCCCGAGACCACAGATGATCAAATCAAACTAATGTACACACAGGATCACAATTACATCAACATGAAGAGATCCTCAGAGTTGAAGGTAAGAACCCTCCGTTCAATGACGGCCTCACTGGCCGGGTAAAACCAAAGACTTTAATCATGGTAGTTTTTACCTCCGTGGGGATCAGGATTGGGAAGGTTAGCATTAACAATAAGACTGGTGTCCGGATAAATGGACCAGTAGTACTGGTAACTTACAAAGAAAATGCCTTAAAATAACTAAAAATTGATGAAAGTGACATTTTAATACACCATTCAAACATAAAACTGTTTTATTTCGTGACATTTGTATTGTATTTCGACCTATACACCTTATAAATAGCCGGCTTTCAGTTCATGTTTACCCTTTCCCTCATATAGTTGCTTTTTGACGCCTCTGCAGAAGACGGCTTTTGAAAACATTTGAGCAATATTTTCAACTTTTTTCAATAATGAATTCTTCATTTATAAAGATTTTTTATGTTTTTGCAATTGTTTTCAAAGTAGTCTGCTGCAGATTTGTTGTATGTGGGAAAGCATTAATCATGCTCTATATCTGCCTCCTTATGATGTAAGCATTACAAGTGCCACATGTGTGGAAAAGTCCCAAATGACGAATCCACTCAACGCAGATTGGAAACCTTGGAAATTAGCAGTAGCAAGAAGCAACTTTGCTACTTTTCGCTTGATGTTTCTGTTCCTATCTGTGCATAGTCCAGTTTAATTACACTCTCTTTTATCAATTTCAAAGAAACAAATTGTACATGTAATGGTGATTGATTAACACATTACATTACTAAAGCCAATAAGAACTTCAAGCGTGTTAGTGGCTGCACATTAATTATCGGTTTCAAACAAGTAACCTCAGGTCATAAGATTAATAAAATTGAAGGTAAAAGCTTGCTTATGTTTGTGTCTATCTTGCTAATGCCACCTGAAAGATGAATTTGCTACCTGCCAAAAAAGTTAATTTAGAAGCCTGCCTTGACCTTTTGGACAAATGGCTGACACTCTACAAGTACAACTGCACCGATTTCTTCAACACGTTAAAATAAATATTAGATATCAATGGTATTATTGATGGATCTTTAATTTAATGACAGATACTCGATAGTGAAACAGTTTTTCTACCTGCTACAATGACATTAGGTTACCTGTGTTATCCAAGCAATATCTAGTTAGTTTATTATTGGGGACTTTAGGTTTGGTCGATTCTGTCAGTCCGTCAGTCAGTCCCACCTAACCTTGTCCAGCCCACATCTTAAACATCCATCATATGATTCCCAAGAAACTTGGCACAAACGTTCACCATGATGAGGCGGTGTGTTGAGCACAAGAACCAGGCCTGTACCTCAAATTTCAAGTATCTTGTCCGGCCCGCATCTTAAACATCCGTCAAAGGATTTCAAAGAAACTTGGCATAAACGTTCACCATGATTAAGCATTGTGTTTCCTGTAAGACCCAGGACTCTACCTCAAAGTTCAAGGTCACACTTAGAAGTCTGAGGTCAAAATGAGTACTGTTTGATAGGACTATACTTTGTCCGGCTCACATCTCAACCTTGCATCATAGGTTTCCAATGTTACTGGGCACACATGTTCACCATGATGAGGTGACATGTGGCACACATGACACAGGCCTGGCTGTACCTCAAAGGTCAAGGTCACACTTAGAGGTCAAAGGTCAAAATGAGTACTGTTTGATAGGACTACATTGTCCTGCTCACATCTCAACAATGCATCATAGTATTCCCAAGTTATTGGGCACGCATGGTTACCATGATGAGATGAGATGTGGCACACAGAACACAGGCCTGTACCTCAAAGGTCAAAGTCACATTTACATGTCAAAATGAGAAATGTTTGATAGGACTGAATCCAAAATGTATGCAGTGCATTGCTGTTTTTGTCCAAAAATACACATACAATACACAATGTGCTGTCCTAGTCCGGCAGGTCACTTTTGTATTGCTTGCATTAACTAATTTCAATCAACATAAGGCCTCTGTATATTAATAAAATCAAAGTTACAGTTTAATTTGTGTCTCTAAAATCACTCTTGCATCTGTTGCTTTCACAATCAGTCATCAACTGATGTATAGAATTACATAGTTTTATTCATTTTGCTTTGATCATCGCTTTGAATTATATTCTTTCATGATGTTCTAGATACCAATGACTTAATTACTTTGGTTGTGGATCTTTAAATTAATTTAATGACAGATATCAATAGTATGATATCTATTATGGATCTTTATTTTCAGAAAATAGAAAGACTAAAGTCATCATTACATTTGATAGATGCTACTGATAAACCTGTGAATTCCCACACTATTTTTGTGGATTCTAAAAAAGAAGGTAAATACAAGGACATGTATGCATGTATGCACAAACATGACCATTGGTAAATAAGCTGCACTATGGGATAATTTACCAAAACATATTTAACCCTTTCCCTCATATAGACGCTTTCTGACGCCTCTGCAGCAGACAGCTTTTTGAAAACATATGACAAAAGAAGAAATTGCTCAAAACCAGCAATATCTCCTTTTGATACAATGTTTTTGACTTTTAGTCATAGGTTATCCATTCAATTATAGAAATTTTCTATTTTTTGACAAAATATGTTCAAAGTCGTCTGCTGCAGAATTGTCGTATGAGGGAGGGGTTAAGATGAGTTATTCTTGTAAAATACCTCTCATTTCCAATCAGTGCTGATACAAAAACAAAATTATTGTTTCATTAAATGTGTTTGCTAACTGCAAGGCCTGCTAAACAGTTTCCCAAATGCAGACACATTTTGAAGCATCAACAGAAGGAGTCTTTTCAAGTTATTTTGGCAAATGGAGAAATTATGAGCAATTTCTCCTTTTGTCACAACAAATTCAACTCTATTCAATAATTAAACTTTTACTTATTTAGATTTTTGCCTAAATGGTTCAAGGTCTTCTGCTTTAAATTTGTTGTATGTGGGTTAAGGTCAATAGCAACAATATTTTGATCAATTTGGCCCTGCAATAAGCTATTATATATTAACCCATTCCCTCATACGACAATTCTGCAGCAGACGACTTTGAACATATTTTGTCAAAACATAGAAAATCTCTATAATTGAATGGATAACCTATGACTTAAAGTGGAAAACATTGTGGCAAATCTCGAGCAAATTCGTCTTTTGTCACTATGTTTTCAAAAAGCTGTCTGCTGCGTCAGAAAGCGTCTATATGAGGTTAAATTAACACTACAAATTTAGCTCAAGACTAATTTATTTGCCTTGGTCTGTGCGAGATTGACAGTAATCCTAATGCTGCAGAGAAATAATTTAACCCTTTCCCACATACGACAATTCTGCAGCAGACGACTTTGAACGTATTTTGTCAAAACATAGAAAATCTCCATAATTGAATGGATAACCTATGACAAAAAGTGGAAAACATTGTGGCAAAAGGAGAAATTGCACGTTCTGTGCAATTTCTTCTTTTGTCACTATGTTTTCAAAAAGCCGTCTGCTGCAGATGCGTCAAAATGTTAAACCCTCTGATGATATTTCTTCCCACATACAACAAATCTGCAGCAGATGACTTTGAAAACATCTACTCAAACATATCGAAAATCTCTATAATTGAAGGTATTATTACTGAAAAAAGTTGAAAACATTGTGGCAAAAGGAGAAATTGCTCATTTTGAGCAATTTCTCCTTTTGTTACAATGTTTTCAAAAAGTTGTCTGCTGCAGATGCGTCAAAATGTGTCTATAGGTGGAAAAGGTTAAAACTAAATTAGTTAAAGCTACATTGTACTTGTATAACTCTTTATAAACACAGCTAGTGCTTTCTGGATTTGACAAAATCTTTGCCACAAGGTGTTGTGCTACATTTACACTCTTTTGTAAGATATTCTTTTTAAATCTGCTGATTGGAGATGCAGGGTCCTAAAAGCTGTGTGCGATACATACCGTACATTTTACTATCAACCTTTACCTGAGGTAGACACTGACTGACGCCTCTAAACTAGATGACTTTCTAAAACATAATGAGCAATCTCTCTTTTTGCCACAATGTTTTCAATCTTATTCAATAATTGTTCTCCAATATTTTTGGCCTGATTGCTCTAGCAATTCCAGGGTTTAGATTGGCTATGTCCGTCTGTCTGTCTGTCTGTCTGTATGTCCGTCAACATTTTGGTTAAAGTTTCAGGTTAAGGCAAAATCTCAGCACTGGAAAGGGTTACAAACTTGAAACTTTGCCTGAAGGTAACCAGTAACAAGTTCTATTGATTTCTATGGTTACTTTGACCTTGACCTTGGTTTGTCGATTTTCAAGGTCTAATTGCCAACAATTCGGCCTTACCGTCTACCGCGGTTTCTTGTTTACTTATTTGTTTAAACGTCTTCTGCTGCTGAGTTTCTGTATGTGGGAAACTGTTATTCTTATCCTTGTCCTTTTCAGCAAACAATTTTGATGCCGCAGAATATTTTCAGACCCACCCAGCATTGTTAGGGCGCCGTTTTAATAGACCGACCCTTGATAGGCTCCAGAAAGGGGACTTTGTTGGTTTGGAAAAGAAGATGGATGAGGTAATCTTGATTGATTGGGATTTTCAACGTTATTTCAATTATTTCAGAGCAGCCGGTTCACATAATGAGTAACTTCTGTCTTTCTCGCAACAATAACCCAAACAGAATTTCCAGGTAACTGGCTGCCTTCCCACATCGTCTGCTGCTATTGCATCAAAATATGTCTGCAGGTGGGAAAGGGTTAACCCATTGGCGAAATATGCTAGTCACAATGATTTTGGTCAAGCAGTAAGCATGAACGGCAGAGCTCACAATGTTTTTACAAGTTGTTTGCTGCAGATACTTCAAAATGCGTCAGCAAATGGGATTTTTTTTTTGAAAAATTGCTGTTAAACATAATTGAATAAAGTTGAAAATACTTTGGCAAAAAAAGAAATTGCTCGTTTTGAGCAATTTCTCCTTTTGTCACAATGTTTTCAAAAGTCTTCTGCTGCTGAAGCGTCAGAAAGTATCTATATGAGGAGAAGGGTTAAAGTATTTAAATTTACTTATCTTATTTCCTTACTGCATGGTTTTAGCTGATCCGAGGTTTCCTTTTATAGTATTTTTGAATTGTTCCCAGCTTCTTGAAGCTTATTTGTATAATTATAGTACCCTCTTCAAAGAAGATGTGGTATATAGGAGTCACCGTGTCGGGCTGTCGGTCGGTCGGAAGCCATATTTTGTCTGGCCTATTTCTTACAAACCACTTGGTGGAATTCAATAAATTTTACATGAAGCTTCTATACCAAGAGGAGATGTGCATATCCTAAAGGGGTTACAATGGCATGTTATTGTACAGAGTTATGGCCCTTTTACTTATTAAGTTATGGTGTAGGTCAAGGTGCTGTTTAGGGGGGTATTTATCATCTTCAGTGATAGTTCTAGTTTCATTTTACTACAAAACAGTGCTATAAAACTCAAAAAGGAGAGTCTGGAAAAGGAAAACATAGCAAACTATGACGTATAACTACCTTAAGGGCGCACACTTTGGGAAACCAATCATTTAGAATTGATGAGAAATGTTTTACAGTTAGACTTGTGCATCTACTCTGTTGATGTGGTTCTTCATTGTTCTTGACAACCTCGTTGTTGTAGTGGTATTGTGACTGTCCTGGGTTTGATCCCCGATCGGGTCATACCAAATACTTTTAAATTTTAGTTATGGCTTACCCTCCTTAGTGCTCAGGATTTTGGGGTTAGCATTACTGACTCCCTGGTGTTATGATAAATAGACCAGTAGGACTGGAAGTTTAACCATGAAATAACTGGAAAATTGTTAAAAAGCAGAGTAAAACATCATACAAGTAAAGCTGCACTGTTTGCATATTGGTCATACTAAGAATATTTTTATTTGAAATATTTGACTGTCCACGGTAGCGATGGGTGCTGTCAATCCAGGGATTGTGAGTCTGAACCCCAGCTCGGCCAACATTCTTTCTCACGTTTGACAAAAGTCACTGTCACTGTGGCAAGCATCCTTTGTCTTCCACCAATGGGCAAACAGTCTATGTGGAAAAGCAGACAGTTGCTTGGAAAGATTGTCATGTGGAGTACTGGTGTGAGAAAGGCAGGAAACACATGAGTAGGTGAACTGGTAGCAGCGATATGACTTAAAAATGGTTGAAAATGGCGTTCAGCCCCAACCAATCCATTATTTAAAATATTTAGACAGCAGAAGCCTCAAAAAGAAGTAAATACAGTGAGCTTAAGAAAAGGATAGAGAGGGAACAGCAGCTGACCGTCACGGCACAGAAAATGGAACGGAAAAAACAACTGGTGGTATGTAATATCAATCAATGTCCCACATGCAGATACTTTCAGAAAACTCTGCAGCAGAAGATTTTTAAAAACATTGTGGTAAAAGGAGAAATTTCTCATTCCTTTTGACACAATGATTCCCAACTTCACACTATATTCAATACTTTATTTATAGACATTTTCTACTATTTTGACTAAATTGTTCAAAGTTCACTACAGTAGACTTGTTGTATGTGGGGAATGGTAGACTTGTATTTATCCATTTACCTGATAATATATTTGTAGTTATCTGCAGAGAAAATATAATAAAAAAAAATTGACAACTGGAAAGCCGAGCCCCGGTAGCTCAGTCGGTAGTCACCAGGGCTGTCAATCCAGGGGTTGTGAGTTTGAATCCTGGCTCAGCCAACTTTCTTTCCAACGATTGACAAAAGTCAATGCGACATGCGTCATTCGCCTTCCACCAATGGGCTAAGTCTATGTGGAAAAGCAGCAGGTGTGAGAAAACAAGGAAATGCATGAGTAGGTGAACTGGCCGCCGTGATATAACTGAGAAATTGTTAAAAACGGCGTTAAACTCCAATCAATCGACAAATGGAAAAACTGGGAGTTTACTTTTGATACAAATTTGTAAACAATATTTTCAAAAGTTGTCAGCTGCAAAGTCATCAAATAGTTTCTGTATCAGCGAAAGGATTGAGTTTATTGCGTCTGAAACTTTAATCTTGGTGTAATTTTTAGCTCGGCTATTCTACTCAACCTGCTGTCGGTGTGCACGTCACACTTTGGTTAAGGTTTTGCATGCAAGTACATGAATTACACCATAGCTCAGTAACTACAATATATATTGCATTGAAACTTTCTACAATGCTTCCCAACTGTTAAACCCTATGTAAATAATCAAGTTTGATAACTTTATCCTACATAAATTGCAAGTTATGACCCTTTTTAACTTAGAAATTCTGGTTAAAGTTGTGTGTGCAAATATATTAAATCTCCATATCTCAGTATGGACTTGATGCATTGCATTGAAACTTTATACAACCCTTTCCAACCATCACACCTACAGTCAAACTTGCGAGCAGACACCACCTAAGGGAAAACATCAAACTGGCTGCTAATCACAAACTTCATTACTTGGTCGGATTTGTTCAAGTTTTTATCAGTTCACACCTTATTATATACATTTTCTAGAAAAGTTATCATTTAAATTACAAATAGTAAATTTGGATAAAACATTTATGGGGAAAAACAGACAGTGAATATTCAATTTATGATTATCAAAGTAGACAAAAGTAAAAATAATTTCCCCATTTTCAACAGTGTTTTAAAAAATAAATCGTCTACTGCAGACAAATGCATACGTATTTGGAAATTATTCAATTTGTTACAATGTATTGCTGTTCATTTACAACATATTTCACAGCAGTCTGACTTGCCCCCTTCTGCCAAGAAAAAACATTTGTTTTTAGAGCTAGACTCTATATTTAAACATTGTTATGAATAATTGTATCTTTTTTCTATAAATTATTTCATTGTGCGGTCTATTCTTTTTTAGTTTAAACCGATGTGCACAACTAACTTGACTATCAAATATCTTTTACTTCACTTTGAAATTCGCCGTACAACGTATCTGGGAAAGAATAGTGTCAGAATATACGTCTACATTTTGCACAAGTTTTATCAGATGATCTTTCAATTTATAATGTACTATATAATGACTAGCTGATAATGCTGGGATCAAATTATTACCACTAAAACATTGCTGAAATGTTTACATTTATTTCACCACCAAAACTCCACACTGAAGAGTATCCAAGCAAACATAACCCAACAATAAACAATAACCAAATAAGGCCACAGGGGTTATCTCTCTTAGACCAATAGAATACAGTGATTAACATTAATTATACTTTTCTTTGTATGGCTATACAATGTGAAGAAATTCCAACTAACAAAATAAGTAACATGTGAAGAAAAACAAATTGTAACAAAATATAACTGTCATAATTTGATATCAGAGATGTGAGTCTTGTTTACACAACTGTTCTCATTATAGATAAAAACTGTCTATATGTACTCATCAATCATCTGTCCATTCTGAAACACATTGAGTAACAATAATCCAGATGCACCTTGTTTTGTCATGCAATTAGCCAGCTGATTTGAACTTTTACACTACAAAATGTTTTTTATCTCATTTTTATCCAGAGCTTCTTTGATAGCTAGCTGCTATATCTATTCTGAGTCTTTTATCATCAACAAGCTTTGTTGAGGACAAAGTCTTAACTACACTTTTATTGTCAATATAGGCAATTATTTTTACAGAAATGGGATGGAGACCTAAAATGTCTTCCAGAATCTCTCTATAATAATAACCGAGCTCTAACCCTTCTTGAAGACTAAATGCCTCTACAGCAATGGTTGATCTAACAACTATTTTGATTTTGTTTGCTTTACAAGCTATTGTACAACATTTCCCTGTATTGTCAGCTAACCACAATATATATCCACCTGCACTTCCCATACCATCATTAATGTTTCCAAGGGACCCATCAGTAAACAACAATAGCTTCAAACTTGACATGTTCTGACAGAGATCAGGAAACATCAAAAATGAGTCCATGTCTTTCAACCTGTTAACCTGCTTAATTGCTCTGACAATGTCTCCTACTGTAGCTTGTTTCAGTTTTGTACTCAGATAAATCATTTCAAAGGTCAAACTGGTCAAGTACCCTGTATTTTGTTCTCAGTTTGGAGAAAAAACACAGCTGGGTCTAATTTACACTCTTTGAAACCAAGATTCATTAGTTTCTCTTTAACACTTGGATAAAACTGGCGAGTTCCATCTTTCAGCCTGTATAACCCCCGTTTAAGTTTCCAAACTTTTTCTGTTGGTGTTTCACTTTCCTCAAGATGTTTTCCTTGTAAAAAAAGCAGGCTTTATATCTGTTGTCTTTACTTTCCACTTTTTAGATCACCTTAGCCGAAGGCTGAAGGTGAGCTATTCTGATCACTTTTTGTCCGTCGTCCGTCGTCCGTCTGGTGTTAACTTTTAGCTTTAAACATCAACTCCTCCTAAACTCCAAGGACAATTTTCGTGAAACATCACAGGACTGTTCCTCTGGTTGGCCTCTTTCAAAGTTGTTCAAAGATTTAAATTCCATTGAGAACTTTGGTTGCTGCGGCATCAGAAAGGGGACAAAATGTCCAAACTTTAAAAATCTTCTCCTCCGAATCTGCCTGTCAGATTCAAATATAATTTGGTAGAAATGTTCCTTGGGTGACCCTCTATAAAAATTGTTCAAGCCATACTGATTGGTCGAAAAACATGGCAGTCAGGCGGCATCAAAAAAGGGGCAAAATGACAATACTTTAATAAAGCATCCTTATAAAAGTGCTTGTCTGATTTAAAGATAGTTTTGTAGAAATGTTCTTTCATTGATCATCTACATACTTTGTCAAGCCATATTGATTTGTTGAAAGGCATAGCAACCAAGCAGCATCAGAAAAGGAGTAATTAAACTTTTTGCTTTAAATGACATATGGTTATTAGATTTATGGTCTAAGGGAGGTAACACTTGGCAGAGTATTATGCAAGGGCAATCTCCTTCGCAGAGTTGTCGTTCCTTACACTCACCATACATGTATCAGAACATGAGTAAAACGACCAAACTTTAAAATCCTTTTCCTCCATAATCTGCTTGTCAGACTCCAAGATAATTCAGTAGAAAGAATCCTTAAATGCCCCTCTAAAAAAACTGTTCAAGCCATATTGGTTTATATTAAAAACAGATCAAGAAAGGTGCAAAATGACAAAAACTTAATAATTCATTTCTAATTGAAGTTCTTGTTAGATTTCAAGATATAAATGACCTTTACTTATAAGCTGTTTCTTGAGAAGTGTTCACTCCTTGAAGTTCTAATTGCACTCCTTGATCTTTTTCCCAGATATTTCTACTAATTTACTATCAATCAGGTGATCGATTTAGGGTCATCTTGGCCCTCTTGTTTAATGACACTATGACTAGAAATAAGCAAATACACCCTTTCCCCACTGTGGAAGCGTGCTCGGCCCATAACCCTGAGGTCTGAGGATCGTAACCTTGCTCCGCTACCATTTGATAACGCTGGGATCAATTTATTACCTCTAAAACATCGCTGAAACATATGCTTTTATTTCACCACCAAAACACCACACTGATCAGTATCCAAGCAAACATAACCCAACAATAAACAAATAAGGTCACATGGGTTATCTCCCTTAGACCAATAGAATACAGTGATTAACATTAGGCATTAACTTTCATTTAAATATCTAAATTTACTGTCTAGTGGTCTTAAACACTCATAAAACTCTTTTCTAATTTTGTCCGATGAGTTTAATAGAAAACAAACCAAAATCGCAACTTCTTGTTGACGAATCGTGCAATGATCATTCAGCACTCATTTGCAGATTTCGGTACCCTACATCTAACATGTAAACAGTTATTACACACATATATGGAAAAATCGGATAATTTCTTGTCACAGTATGTTTGATTACCCATATGTATGTTACACCTATAATTTTACACCTGACTAAATTGGGTCACGTGTTGTTTGAACGTTGTACACAAGCGGATTACAGTTAATCTTGACCAATAAGTGGGGCTGTTGGGCGCGTTTTAAAGGGGACCGCTGATCAAGGCTGTTTATAGTGTATAATTGGGGAGGGGGGGGGGGGGATTTAAATTGACCGCTTGCACAAGTTGACTGTATATAGCTTATTCAGATAGATAACTTTGCATTTAATGCAAGTTATGGCCCATTTTTGACTTAAAGTTGGTTAAAGTTTTGCATGCAACTACATTTAGGGTCCATATTTTAGTAACTACTTGATGCCTTGCATTGAACCTTTATACAACCCTTCACAACCATCACACCTATGTAAACAATGAAGTACAATAACTCTATCCCACATATACTGCAAATTATGGCCTTTTTTTCCTTAGAAATTCTGCTTAAAGTTTTGCATGCAACTACATATACAGTCCATATCTCAGTTACTACTAAAAGCAATGTATTGAAACTTTATACAAACCTTCCCAACTTCACACACCTATATACACAATCAAGTAAGATAACTCTATCCTACATATAATGCAAATTATGGCCCTTTTTTACTTAAAAATTATGGTTAAAGTTTTGCTTGTAACTACATTAAGAGTCAATATCTTACTAACTACTTCATGTATTGCATTGATACTTTATACAACCCTTCCCAACCATCACACTATTTAAATAATCGAATAAGATAACTCTAACCTGCATATAGTGCAATTTATCACTCTTTACGAAATTTTGGGTAACGTTATATTTTAAAGACTTTGTATGTAATCTACTTAGTGTAAATTGTGTGTGATTTAGGAACCACACAACTTTTTTATCTCATACATATACAAATCCACATGCACATCCATGCAATCTAATTCAAATAACCAATGTTTGTCAGATGTTTCTTTAAACTTTTGCTTAGTAGTTGGCAAACAGTGCAGGGGCAGATTAAACTTCACATTTGCGCAGGTTTATCAGGATGTACCGGTACACTGTTTGTAAATGCCCTCAGGTAGGATTTCATAGAAAAAACACTATTTTTTTTGCAGCGAGATCCTGAGTTAAAGAAAAGGCGGGTTGCCAAAGAAACCAAAGGGAGCGCTGCACAGTACAAATGGACATTCAAAAGAAAAAGATGAAACTAGTTTGTTAAACTGACTTATTTTGTTTCTTACTGTCAATGCTTGTTTCATGTAAAATTACATAAAGACATCTTATAAAACAGTTATTGACAGTATTTGGTTATGGTTAAATATTCATTTCTTTTCTTGTCATCGGAGCCCCGGCAGCTCAGTCAGTAGCATGAAGGCTTTCAATGCAGGGGTTGTGAGATCGAAACCAAGGTCAGCCAACTTTCTTTACAATGTTTTACAAAATTCTATGCAATAAGCGTCATTTGTCTTCCACCAATAGACTTACATTATATATGGTAAAGTAGCCAGTTTCTTGGAAAGACAGTTGATCAGGGTTTATACTTGTCGTACACAATCGGTCAAGGAATCACACGAATTTAGGCATCACTAATTCACTATACATTGGTTCTTAAATGATAAAGAAGGAAGCAAGTGGACCAAGTTGGTCCTATATAGCTTACCTGATTTGATATATAAGTACTTACTAACTTAAAGTGTTCAATGTTCTTACTATATATATATACTAGACCCACCCCCTGGTGGACATATTTTTCCAACGGATCAGAATAATTTGAACAATCTTATTAGAAGATCACTAAATGAACATTTGTGCCAAGTTATTTTCAAATCGGGCCAGTACTTTTTGAGAATATGATTTTTAAGGTTTTATCTCTCTATACATATAAGGAAAACAAGCCCCGCCACCTGGTGGTCAACGGGTCGGAAAACTTTGAGCAACATGGATAGAGTGTTACCAAAGGAATATTAATGCCTTTTTAGATCACTTAGAGCCAAAGACTCAAGGTGAGCTATTCTGATCACTTTTTGTCCGGCGTCGTCTGGCGTTAACTTTTAGCTTTAAACATCATCTCCTCCTAAACCTCAAGACCAATGTCATACACACTTCACAGGAATATTCCTTTGGTGGCCCTCTTTCAAAAATGTTCAAAGATTTAAATTCCATTTAAAACTTTGGTTGCTGCGGCATCAGAAAGGGGGCAAAATGTCCAAACTTTAAAAATCTTCTCCCTCTACAAAGATTGTTCAAGGCATACTGTTTGGTTGAAAAACATGGCATTCAGGAGGCATCAGAAAAGGGGCAAAATGACAAAATTTGGAAATTCCATTTTTTAGCTCCACTGGCTGAAAGCCAGTCGAGCTTATGTCATGGCGAATTGTCCGTCGTGCGTGCGTCCGTGCATCTGTGCATCTGTGTGTGCGTTAACTTTTTCCTTTAAACCACTTCTTCTCCCTAACCACTTGGCCAATTTGGTTGAAACTTCATAGGAAGCATCCTCTCAATGTCCTCTCTTAAATTCCTTCAATTGTTTTTGATCCATCCATAATTCTGAAAAAAAATAGTGAAAACTTAAAAAATCTTCTTCTCCGAAAGTGTCGGGCCGATTTTCAAATAATTTTGTAGAAATGTTCCTTGGGTGACCCTTTATTAGATTCCTTCAAGAAATGTTGATTGGGCGAAAAACATGGCCGCCGGGGGCGGGGCTATTTTGCCTTATATAGCTATAGTGAAAACTTAAAAAACTCTCTATCAGATTCCTTCAAGCCATGTTGATTGGTAAAAAAAACATGGCCGTCACAGGGCGGGGCTATTTTGCCTCTATGAGTCTATGGCTATAGAGAAAACTTAAAAAATCTTCTCCTCCAAAAGTGTCAGGTCGATTTTCAAATAATTTTGTAGAAATGTTCCTTGGGTGACCCTTTATTAGATTCCTTCAAGAAATGTTGATTGGTTGATAAACATGGCCGCCAGGGGGCGGGGCTATTTTGCCTCTATGGCTATAGGGAAAACTTAAAAAATCTTCTCCTCCAAAAGTGTCAGGCCGATTTTCAAATAATTTTGTAGAAATGTTCATTGGGTGACCCTCTATCAGATTCCTCTAAGCCATGTTGATTGGTCGAAAAACATGACGCCAGAGGGCGGGGCTATTTTGTCTTATATGACCATAGTGAAAACTTAAATAATCTTCACCTCCGAAAGTGTTTGGTTGATATTCAAATAATTTTGTAGAAATGTTCCTAGGCTCTATCAGATTCCTTCAAGCCATGTTGATTGGTTGAAAAATATGGCTGCCAGGGGGTGGGGCTATTTTGCCTTATATGGCTATAGTGAAAACTTAAAATATCCTCTCCTCCGAAAGTGTCAGGCCGATTTTCAAATAATTTTGCAGAAACATTCCTTGGGTGACACTCTACAAGATTCCTTTAAGCCATGGTGGTTGGTCCTCTTGGGCCTCTTGTTTAAGTTCTTGTCTGATATTAAGAAAATTGAATAGGAATCTTATTTCGTTGATCCTCTACTTAATTTATTCAAGCCGTATTGATTGGTTTCAAAATAGCAACCTCACGTCATTACAAAAGGGGTGAATTGAATTTTTAGCTACAATTTACAAATGACAACTCCTTCCATTCCATTCCTTCCATTCCTTCCATTCCACTCAACCAATTTCAACGTTACTTCACAGGAATGTTCCATTGATGGTCCTCTTTCAAAATTGTTCAAAGACTTAGATTCTGTGTAGAACTTTTGTTGCTGCGGCATCAGAAATTGAGAAAAATGCCCAAACTTTAAAAACCTCCATCTCCATAATCCATTTGTCAGATTCCAAGATCATTTGGCAGAAATGTTCTTTGGGTGACTCTCTACAAAAACTGTTCAAGCCATATTGATTTCGTTGAAAAACAGGGCAGCAAAGCGGCATCAGGAAAGGTGCAAAATGACAAAACTTTATAATTCCATTCTTATTAAAGGGCTTTTACTGATAAACTATTTCTTTAACTGAGTGTCCACTCCCTGCAGTTTTTATTTGAACTCCTGATCAAATTTTCACAGATATTTGCAGTTAAATATTTGCTTCTAATTAACTATCATTCAGGTGATCGATTTAGGGCCATCTTGGCCCTCTTGTTTGATCACCTGATCCGAAGGTTCAAGGTGATCTATTTTGATCATTCTCTGTCCGTCGTTAACTTTTAGCTTTAAACATCATCTCCTCCCTATCCACAGGACCAATTTCAACCAAACTCCACAGGAATGTTCCTTTGGTGGCCCTCTTTCAAAATTATTCAAAGATTTAAATTTCATTGAGGACTTTGATTGCTGCGGCATCAGAAAGGGAGCGAAATGTCCAAACTTTAAAAATCTTCTTCTCTGAATCTGTTTGTCAGATTCCAAAATAATTTGACAAAAATGTTCCTTGGGTGACGTTCTACAAAAATTGTTCAATCCATACTGATTGGTTGAAAAACATGGCAGTCAGGCTGCATCAGAAAAGGGTAAATTTACAAAATTTAAAAATTCAATTTTTTTTAAAGTGCTTGTCTGATTTTTAAGAAAATTGAATACTAATCTTTCTCCAGTGATCATCTACTTAATTTACAAAATCATAGCAACCAGGCATCATCACAAAAGGGGTAAATTGAACTTTTAGCTATAACTGATAACTCCTTCCATTCCACTGGACCAATTTCAACTTAACTTCATAGGAATATTCCTTTGCTGGTCCTCTTTCAAAATGATTCAAAGACTTACATTCTGTGTATGGTTGCTGCGGCATCAGAAAGTGAGAAAATTACCCAAACTTTAAAATCCGTTTCCTCTATAATCTGCTTGTCCGATTGCAAGATAATTTGGTAGAAATGTTCTTTGAGTGACCCTCTACAAAAACTGTTCAAGCCATAATGATTTGAAAAACACGGCAGTAAGGCGGCATTAGGAAAGGCGCAAAGTGACAAAACTTTATAATTCCATTCTTGTTAGATTTCAAGATACAAATGGCCTTTACTGATAAGCCATTTTACTATTCCTTTAACAGTGATAACATTTTCATAGATACTTTCTTCTAGTTTACTATCAATCAGGATGTTTTCAAATCGGCCCTGTTATTTTGGACAAGTAAATGTTTAGTGTTTAAACCTTTTATACATATAAAAACAAAGCAAGGCTGGCCTATTGGCCATGCTTTCAATGACTGTTAAGATAAATGGTGAACAGACGGGCGGCGGACAATGGAAGGCAGACGATAGCCGATGAGTGATCACAATAGCTCAACCAGAGCACACATACTCAGGTGAAATTGAATGAACAATTAAATCAAAAGTAAATTGTAATAAATCTTTAAAAAGTTTAATAGTTTCCTGATTTTTTTTTCTTATGTTTCAGAAAAGAATCACAAATGCCGCAAATTATATTGAAAAACAAATTGATTGAACGACTTAACAAAATATAAAAATAATTTAAAACGATAGAATGATTTAAACAAATTCCAATACGAGATCATCGGAATTTTTCTTTGCCTCCCTCCTCCTCTTCCTGGCCTCACTATCGATCTTTTTTGCAGGGCCATCTGTTGGACCAGTCTGGGTGTTATCACTTTCCCATGCTTGCTTTTTGGCAGTAACCTTTGAATCGTCTTCATCTTTTTTTTCATTTCCTTTGCATTTTCTTGTCTTCTTATCATCACTGAATTCTCGGACCCTTTCTTTATTGTATCTAGCGGACTTTCTATCGGTTTTCTTAATACTCTGAACATCCTTGACTAGATCGGCGGCCTGTAGCTTAGCAACGTTGCTGGCGGGATGGAAACCTTTCTTCTTTCTATGCAACAGTCCGTGAAATATCTGGCCGAATGCAAATCCGTCCTCATTAGGTGGTAACAATTGGGTGACATGTTCGCCTGCGAAAAACAGCAACAGAAATATAAGATGGACGTTGACTTGTATTTTAGATCTTGGTTAACCCTTTCCCTCATACGACAATTCTGCAGCAGACGACTTTGAACGTGTTTTGTCAAAACATAGAAAATCTCCATAATTGAACGGATAACCTATGACAAAAAGTGGAAAACATTGTGTCAAAAGGAGAAATTGCACGTTTTGTGCAATTTCTTCTTTTGTCACTATGTTTTTAAAAAGCCGTCATTTAAAGAATTATTGGGAAGCCATTATTATCATAAAAAATGGTAGAATACGTGAGAACAACGCCATGCAATCGATTTTAAAATCTCACTTTCATATGTTTCTATGTGATTTTTGACAATGCAATCAGTATCGAATTGTATCTACATACATACAGATAACATTGTTTATTTTCATTATATCGGATATTGATTTTTTTTGTCGTCCGTGCACTAGTACGTATTTACTTCATACAATCCCCTGAAGCAAAGTGGAGACGCGTCAAACTTATTGCTCAAGTTCGAACCCAGTCCATTCGTCCCAAAAAAGGAGTTTCGTTAGACTTTTGAGAGATTAGATTTCTGATATCCATGGCAAGACGTATCAGTATTATCAAAAAGAAAATCATTCAACCTTTTACCCCATTGGATATTTAGAGTGGTCTGCTGTGAAAACATCGGAGTAAAAATGTTCTATCTTCAACATTTAAAAACAGATCAATTGTAAAGAACTGAAATATGTTTGGAGATTTGATCGTCTCAAGCAATATCTCCTATCCCCCACAATGTTTAAAGAAACCGATTTTGTGAAGCCAGTTTTGACCCGTATAGAGCCAGGCCAGCGGGCACTTCCGCACCGTATGATCAGGCTGCTAAACTAAACATTTTTTTTATCTTGATATTCCAAGAATTGACTACGGACTCTTCTAAATGCAAAATTATTGAGTCCATTTATTTGTTAAAGTGAACAAGAGAAGGGGTTAAATAAGAATATTAAATGTAATTGCCTTCCATTCCGAAACTCACTTTCTTTTATAGATTCAGCTTTGTGTGGAATCTTATATATATATAGAGAGACTCACCGAGTTTCAGGTTCAGCTGATTTCTTTTTCTTTTTTCGTAAGCCTTCACCACAACATATTCCGTAGCCTTTGTTATGTCGCTTAACCGCTTGTTTACTTCACATGTTCTCGTGGTGTCTTCTGGTTCGTCATCTGTTTGGTACAAGAGAATCAAGATGCACGGTGTAACTGTTTAGGAATGTTTTTCTTTGAAGAAATGAAAATGGAAAATATCTCTCAAATGATAAATCTAATTATCTTAAATGAGTTGTTGTAAAATCGTACTAAATTCCTCAATGAATATTTCTTTCGGGCCCATGAAATCTTAGACGAAATCAATGCGCATACACGTGAGTGATAAACACTTTACAAACAGGCTTAAAAGAACTTTGGTGTAGTGTAGCTACATTTGAATTTTGTTCTGGGTAACACTTGGTTATAATTGAGTGAAATATTGGATGAGCGAATTGAGATATAAACTAAATATCGTTAGCAAAATAAACGACTATTTTTACAAAGTTAAAACAGAACTTACACACAAACGATGTCTTTACAACAGTTCAGTGTAAAGCAACGTTCGGCCACATACGTCTGGCCAATTACAATTACGATTGAAATAAGGTTAGCAAATTAAAATACTTTACAAGGTTACTTAAATATAATACGAATGTCATACGACTAGAAAATTACAATAATACACACGTTTAGCAAATTAATATAAGACAATGTCAGCAGAAACCCTTAAAGAAAAACGCCGCGTAAAAAAAGATTGTGATATTACCAGAAAGCCGATTCTCTGTATGTGTGTCTTTAACAATAAGTTCTGCACGTGCTGCCTTGTACATGCCGTCTTTGTCGCTCTCACCCAAGTACTCCTATAATGTAGTAAAAAATGAATTATAGAAACGTGAATAACCTTTAAGGCTAATGCGGCATGTGTAGATCCAGATCTGCATTTGGACGGTTCGCACATTTGTCTCAGAAAGTTTCAAGAATCTTCTGTAGAGCAAACTGTTTAGCATGGATACGCATGTAGGTCTTTTTCCCACACGGAAATTACTAATTAAAAGTCTCGGTTGGTTTTCGCAGAGCAGTACTCATATGTCTATATTTCTGTAAATTGCATTCTTCAATAAGAAAGTAGAGTATCTTTAAAAAAAAAAAACATACATCTACGGATACCATGACTAAAATGTGAATAATGTTATCGGTATATTGATGTAGTTGTAGGTTCGGAAAAAAATGACATGTGTACGGACTCATGCTATCGAGTATGATATATGTTTCACTTTGATCAGAAACGTATACCTCCTCTAATTTTCTATAGATATATAGGTAAATAAACCTCTTTAATAGTGTATTATGAATCCAAAATGGATTATAGCCTTCTACATAAAATGAAGGAACGATAACTCTTATTGACGACTAAAGACACTTTGCTTCGTTATTCAAATCAATGAAGACTTTAAACATTGTAGTAATGGGTGCACTCATTGGCGCTCAGGATTGCAAGGTTAGCTTTAAGACTGACTGGCTGGTGTCAGGATAAAGGGACAGTAGTACGGGTAACTTATCCATGTTATAACTGAACATTTGTTGAAAGCTGCGTAAAAAAAACAAACAATCAAATTATTGACACCTTATATTCACGAGAAATAACAAACTATTTAAAATATATTTACCTGAAAAGTCGGAGCATTGATGGTCTCCCGCTTTACAAGACTTTCTTTGATAAATATTTTCTCAATGATCTGAGAGAAAGCAGCTTCTCTGTAAAGTGAAGAGAATATAGATTGTCAAACATTTCTAAAAAGCAGACATTTCTTCATTGAGAGACAAAGGCCGATATACATGTACATGTATACATTGTCAGGTTAATGTTCTTTGTCTGAAAATAGCACATCAGATATTTACACCTGTCATTAAATGTTCATAGTTACATGTGTTACTTCATGTTGTTCTTAATACTGCCCTTGTGTGCAATACCTATACATTGTGACGTCAAGAGTACAAATCTTGAAACAAATCACATTAAGACACTAGTGTGACTCTGTTTGGCTTACACAAGAAAACAGAATTGGAAAATATTTGACAAATACCGGATAAAGAAGGCTAATAAATGTCAATCAAATAAAAGAATAAAGTGAAACTTGTGCGATAATGCAGCATTACCGTTTAGCATAGTTTCCTGCCATTGTCAAGTCGACTCCATTTTGTAAGGCATTCAGAATCACCTTCGCACGAGCCTCTTCTCTTGCTTTGAATGCATCCTCGAAGTCATCAGAAATCTGTAAAACAGTTTGTGTGTTCACATGATTATCCTTTCCAACAGGCAGAAACGTCTGGCGCAACTGCTGTAGACAATATTACAAATAAATACTTTCTTTCATAGAGATTGACTATAGTCTTGCTTTGCTGTGTTTTCAGATTTGTGTTTGTTGGTACGGGCTAAAGATGTCCAATATTAGTTCATATATATTTGTCATATCTGGAGATTTGGCGTCTTATTGCCTCCGGACTGGCAACATTTTGTGTTGTATTGACGGAAAATTAATGTGGCAAAACTACTCGTGATTTGTAAGAAGATAAATTTAGGTCTTTATGACACGTAGGTGGACAGTGAAGACATTGATGAGACTGTATCGTAGATGCACGGCCTCACCTGAATCTTGACTGTACGCTGAAGCAATAAGTTCCCAAATGACCAGACGCGTTATATTATATGTAACAGCTAAGTCCCATCAAACTTCTGTCTGATTTGAGCCCGTACATGGTTTTATGTTTTGTTCCCTTATGTTTAAGAAGGAGGTGACACAGGACCCAGGAGCGGTTGGACTAGTATGACATAAGTGAAAACACAAGAATAGGTTGAATGAAAAAGGGCATTTTAATTGTAAATGCCGAATGGAAAATACCACATAAGAGTGGAGAATGGGCATTTAATTGAAAATGCCAAATGTAATTTTCCACATAAGAAAACAAATAGTTATGTCATATCTGGGCGACAAAAACCCGCCAAAAGCGAAGCGCGCCGCCCAGAGAAAACATGGTTAAATGTACAAGTTGGAACTGATGAACACAGTTTGAGGATTTAAAAACAAGAAGATTACAATGTTTTAAAGACTTGCCTGTGCGGTAGTTTTCAAGTGGGGAAGGGTACACTTTATTGAAAGATAAACATTATTTAAAGAACTAATAGCGTACCTTTCTCAAATCGGCGATCTTGATGTTCCATTTCTCTAAATGTTTCGTGTATTTATCTCTCTGTGCTTTAATCTTCTCATTCAGTTCTTCGATTCGTTTCTTTGTGTCATTTATCACGTCGGGTTGGTAGGCCATTCTTAGTTTAATGTCAGTTTTCTCCTTACTGAATTCCAGTTTGTGGAACAGCTGTAAAAACAATAGAAAATGGTTTCTTACTTCCGCTGTAAATGTATTTATTTGGTTTTCCCCTATTATTGAACATAGCTGCGTTTTCGTTGTGATATCAACGCTCATGTTAAATATGTATAAGGCATAATCTTATTATTCTGAAACGATTTGACAAAATTATCATTCGGGTAAGATTCAATTGTAAAAGAACGTCTTTCTTGAGCACGTTAACATATTTACTGTTAGCTTTACCACCGTATACATTAATATTAATAGCATTGCTATTCCCTACCTTTTTCTGGGTCTCCACTGTTTTGGTTTGTTCGTCTTGCTTTGTATGGCGTAATTCATATTTGTGATCGATTTTAATGACTTTACTATTCGACTTGTCTTCAAAACTGAAAGTAGAATTGAGTTTTTATTTAAAATCCTTTTCTCGGAAACCGTTTAAAAAACATGTGAGTAATTATTAGTCGCCGGGCAGAAGCCCGCGACTTCTATTTTTAATAGGTTTTCGGAAATCACATGGGAGGAGGGATTATTATTAGAAACAAACACATTTAGATGTCTTGAACATATTACAATTGTGTTTGTTTAAAAACACTAAGTAATGACACATCTAAAATGAAATAAATATTCCGATGTTTTAGGTATTTTCAGTTTCTTTATTTTGACTCGCATTTATGTTTTGTTGTTTTATTTACGAAGATAAAACAGTCCCTATTAGCTAGACTGGTATACTTTATTTTTACACTATATACTACATGTACTCAAAAGGCGATAACTACAAACCTTTACGTCGCAGTCTAATTTGTTTACATACGCGCACCTGCTTGAAGCGTGACTCGCGAATACCAACTGCGTAGATCAATCTCCTTTGCAGAGAGCCGTCTCTTTACACTCACTTACAAATAGTAAATCGTAGGTGATTTAAAATGTTTATTTGGTTCGAAACAAATGAAGAAAAGAACAAACCGAGATAAAAACTAGTTTTAATAGAAAAATTACTTTGAACGAACACTCTCTGCCTATAAAGAGAGTTTCAAGAACGACACCTCTGCGAATAAGAAAGAATCGAGTCTTTCGTACAAAATTATTTCGTCCTTGACAATTTTAAATGTGTCATTTAATTCCCTAAAGGCATATTGCTTCCGATCTGCATATTGTTATGGATCATTGACACAAGGGCGCTCATCATAATATAATTTTAAAACATGAGTAGTTTTGTTATTTTCATTATAAAAAAGGAAGGAAAGAATTAAAATAAATTAACATGTTGTAGGGCTCAGTTTATGTTCGAAATTAAGTTTAAATTATACAACAATTTCAATGAGATTTAACTGTTTAGTTGATATTATATTTCGAAGGTGGTCTAATTTATAAATATTGGACTACATTTCAACATTTGTTAAAAGTATGATATAATTAGGATGCCAAGCTAATATCATTTTGAGAAAAAGTGAAAACTCAGCGATTTAACCCTTAACTCATTATTTTAAAAGTATATTGTTGCAAAGGTTTCCACTGTTGACTTTAATAGAGGAAAGGTAAAATGATGTGCTATTGCATGCAAATCCTAAATTGTCTGTTTTGTGGTTTTATTGAAAAATAATAAAATTCAAATATTCTGACAAACATCTTGAAAAGTGTATGTGGAATTCACAAATCTTATAATTATTCCTTAATGAAAGCACTGTATACATACTAAGACTAATGATTGGCAAGATTTCTCATTTCCATTACTGTTTATGATCAATAATGAGTTGGTTGTGTGTCTAGTCAACCTACTTTGGAATGGAGATTGATCATAAACAATGAAAGGCTTCAATTATCATTCACTTCGTTGACAAAACAATGTAAGTTATGATACATTTTCACTTGATCCCACCCCTGATATTCCAATATGCCCCTCAGTTGATAACTGTTTATTCAACTACTATAATGTTAGTGTTATGCATAACTGCACTATGGATATCCGGCGACATTGATGCATTGCATCAACTTTCTCTTGTACACTTATATATATATAGGTAAACATTTACCAGTAGTCATTGGTCCTGATGCGTTCGCGTACATTGACTACTCAGATAATCCTGACTATACACTATGATACGGATAATAAGCGTAGGAATAGTCGAGTCCACTTTCTTACCGACATCTCTTGTTACTATTTGTAAACGGACCAAAGCCTCTAAGGTTATTTCGCAACACCTGTATATTAGAATATGTATATGTCGATCTTGATTTACACTGGTCAAAAATGCCTTATCACTACTCCTCCTGTGACGGTATTCAGTCATATTTTGCCAGATTAAGTTGTGATTACCTTTTCAGTGATTTCTCAATCTCCATGTACTCATTAGCGTCTGTCCTTAACTTGTCTAGCTGTTCAGTGTAGATGATGTTGAGGTTTCTAACTTCACTGAAGAATATATTCTCATCTGTAAGAGAAAAATGGAGGCTGAAATTTGTGATACAATAAGACACTCGCGGGAACAGCGCAACCAGTACTACATATTTGAGTCGTCCCGCGGGAAAACGAACATTGTGGACTCTGCGTAAAGTATCGACCCGGATCAGCGTAAGCATGCCGCGCAGGCTTACCCGGATAGACAATGTTCGCTTCCTGTGGATTTTCTGTTTCAGGAATAATTTCTCTATACCTCTATACCCCTGAGACGGAATGTGTCGGCCCGGATCAGGCTGCACGGACTGCACTGGCTGATCTGGATCGATATATTACGCAGAGGCCATAATGCTGGTTTTCTCGCGGGACGGCTCATTTTATGATAATTATGATATTGGACTTTGGTATTTGAGAAAAAATAATTAGAAACAAAATCCTGTTTGGCCTTTCCAACCTGCAGATGCATTTTTGACGCATCTGTAGCGGACGTCTTTTGAAAACAATGTGGCAAAATGACAAAATGCTCATGATTAGCAGTGTGTCCTTTTTCAAAAATATTCCCAACTCTCTATATAATATCAATAGTTTAATTTACAGACATTTTCAAATTTTGTCCAGACATTTTCAAGATTGTTTGCTGCAGATTGTTGCTTACATGTCGGAAGGTAAGTAACGTGTATGATGCCCACGCACTGATAACGCATGACACCCACTACTCATGTTACTATATAGCCCACGAATATTGTGTTGCGGAAGGGTGCTGAAAAGAACATGCATATAAAAGAAGGAAGCATTTTGGAAATTAATTACAAATGGCAATGATAAAACATGACAGGGGACGCATGAATAGTCACCGATGATACTTGACTTAATGCTAATTCAAATACAATGGCACATTAATCTGATAGCTATTAGACTAAGTTTTAAATTGCCATTTTAAAAGCATATGTTGTGTAGCCTATCTTTGCAGGTTGATCTATAGCGACCATTTATTTCACCGTCGGTTGCCGTTCGTCCATCATGCTTTGATAAACATGGCAAACGCCACCTGTGTTCCTTCGAAAAATTAGGTAACACGTTCGGAAATGACAGTTGGCTGAATGTCCGAAATATCCTCGTTCTGTGAAAGAAAATGTGAATAAGAGTGCATATTGATGGGTCTCAATATATCGAGAAAGTAGATCACATTTCTATTCTCGTACGTGGAAAAAGATTGATGTTACTGTTTTATCTTACCATTTCCCTGAAGACCTTTCTCTTCCATTTTTTCTAAATACGTTGTCTGGTTGCTGATCACTTTCTGTACAGCACGAATGTGTTCACAGTTGCCGTTAGCAAGCAGGTTGTATTGTTTGATCCAGAATGGTACATCGGTCATCATACTGTAGGAAGAAACAGATATAAATAAGCCTCGTTTATATATATATATATTAATGCATCCAAGTACAGGTTCGGACTCGGGCGAGCATTTGCATCTGCACAGTCTCACTAGCATCTTCACTGTTCATCTACATGTAATTTAGTACTAGCTGCATCTTTCGACCACAAACTAGAAATGAAGACCAATTAGTGTTACGCCAGTGCCAGAGACTTAGTTATTGGGAACCTGTGAATACCAGTGAAGTGTCACTCGCCCGTAGCTAACACTATAACCTGCATTATATTATCATTTAATATAATATAACGGTTTTGAGTGTTCTACACGCCAGCTCGTCTTTTTGTCCCCCAGCGTGTCTACTCCAGGGCATCTTCGAATCTGTCTCAGCTGCTCGTCGGCTCGTCGTTTTGTCCCCCAACGCGCAGTGTTGATCCAAACCAAAGCCTCCCTTGAACTGCATTGTCTTTGAAGCAGCCAATGGAATCGCCTCACCACTTCTCCGGAAAAAGTGGCCCACTGAGCCTCTACTCGCTTACAATAGGTATAGCCACCACAAGGTAACTCTTCAATCTTTACATGACTAGAATAGTGCGAACACATGTCGGCCATAGGCTTCCTTGATGATAATGCATCCGCATTCCCATGCACTTTTCCAGGTCGGTATTTAAGAATCATATTGTACTGTGATAATTCTTCCAACCATCTTGCTAACTGCCCCTGTGGTTCTTCATAGCCAAAAATAAACATTACCTCAATCCTTTCCCAGGTCAGTATCTCCCAGAACTGTGTCATCTGCCACCGGCTCGTCTTGTTGTCCCCCAGTGAACAGAGACCATTTACCAGAGTTACTTCCCTGCTACCTTGTCTTAGGGTTCTGCTTTCCCAGGTCAGTATCCCCTAGAACTGTATCATCTGCCACTGGCTCGTCTTGTTGTCCCCCAGTGAGCAGAGACCAGTTACCAGAGTTACTTCCCTTCTACCTTGTCTTCTCCGCCGGCTTGTCTTGTCTCCCAGCGGGCAATGACCAGTCCCCTGCTATTGAGGCATGCTTGAATCGTTTTCAGTGTCATAATTGGTTGCTGTACCAGTACTGTAAAATCCCTCAGATTTCTTTCCTGTCAGTTAACAAGTGGTTAATAGTCATAGTCATCCCGTCATATTAACACGGGTCCCCATGACCACCAATCCACAAGTTAATGGTAGATGCGTTGTATCATCACTGTAAAATCTTTCGGAATTCTTTCTCGTCAGTTAACAAGTGGTTAATAGTCATAGTCATCCCGTCATATTAACACGGGTCCCCATGACCACCAATCCACAAGTTCACAGTAGATACGTTGAGCCCTTGTCACACTGCACTTGGAAAATGAAGACTGGAACAGTTGGCATTGTTCATTTCAACTTCTTTTGATTACTATCATTATTTCATTTGCTTCGGCAATATCCAGTACATCCGCAGCTGTAATATCCATGCAAGCGTCATGATACTATTCGGCACAGTAATCGCATTGTATCATGACACGTCCTTGTCATGGGCTTCTTACAGTGGCACTGAATTACCTTAGCTATTAAGGATATCTCTTAAACCTAAAATAATGACAGCAACTATGTTTGTCAGGACAGTTCAATAGAATGGAAATAGTTGTCTCTTTTACTTAACTCCTACACCCCCCCCCCCCCCCCCCCCCCCCCTCTTTCTCTTTTTGAGCTTACATTAGGCCTTAATTTGTGAAAACAAAAATACCCTCAGTCTCGTGCATTTAAACGGCCTGGGCATTCTTAAACACAGCCTATTGATGCCCATTGCAATAACACAGGCGTTGTTTGTAATACGCTCGCTATGTACACATGCAAACCAAGCACTGCTACGGATGAAAAACACATTTTCGGTGGCTAAAATACAATTCCAAACAAGTTTCCAAAATTATAATAATAAATAAATGCTAAAAGCTGCCTGACTATTGGTTACAGGGACCAATTAACTTTGAAAAGCTTCATTGCAATTATTATCATTTGCTTGGTCTTAAAGAGTCTTGTCTGTCTCAGTCATCAGTCTAAGTCAACACACGTCTGTACTGCTTAGCTGCCTTGGTCCAAGTGGGCCATGTAAAAGTCACATGGTTGGCTGGTTCCTCTAAACTGGGAACCAGAGTTTTCTGGACATAAACAACTGACCAAAAGGAATGGTCTAAAACACAAAGGACGAAGTAGACTTTCACTACACCAGTTTTGTTTGTTTATCTACATGTATATGTTGTATATACTTTAAAAAAAGATATAGAATAAACAATAGAAGTGTAACAACACAACTTGTACACCAATGTAAATTTAATTGATTGTAATCAAAGCAGAACAATAAGAACCAAACTATACTAACATCGTTAATTATACTGCAGGGACAATATGTACACACGTTTTCATTTCGTCGATATATTAGTACTATTTGCAATTTACTAAGTTGTGGCCACAATATAAATAAAGTGTTGCGGATGTCACCTCAGTGCCACCGTAGAATCATTTTCAAACTTGTATCAATTTAAATAATAATGATTTAAAAATAAAAGATAAAACTTAATCCCATCAATAGGTTTGCAGAATATATCGGTCATCATGTTGAAGAATCGAGCAAATACTGCTAGTAGAATTTTAAGCGCAATTTCCTGACAGAATATCCAAAAATTACACTAACTGAGATGCCTTCCGTATGTCTTGCACTTTAAAGATCTCGATTAAAGTGTCCGTTGTCATTTTCTGCCTTTATTTCGTGTAAAATAAATTTATTTTCTGAGAGCGAAAAATAGCGTGACTTTTCGTATCGCAACAATGGTTGTTACGACGTTACGTTACTGCGTTACGACGTCAAATAGACGTGGGCGGAAGTAGTAGGCCCTGTAATTTCTGCGTAAATGAAACTATGCAAGAGGCCCTGTAAAACTATAAAAAGTAATAGATTAGTTAATTATCAAGCGGATTTTAAAAAAAATAGAAATCGGATAAGAAATTTAAGACTGTTTGATACCAATCCACTGGTATGAAGGAACCTACTTGAAACACAAGTAAAATATAAAAAAAAAAAAAGTATATTATTAGATATGATCGAGTATAACTTTCGGACCTTCAAATAGCCTTACTCTGAATACTGGGGTGTATTCGGATGGTCCCAATACGACTGAAATCTCGATGTGTTAAGACAATCTGAATTCGCACTCTGAGTGAGTATTAATCTAGAAAGAAAATATATAGAGCGATTAAAGATACCACACTAGATATAATATGTTAATAGGCAAAGCCTAGGTCGTGTGAAATTTTGAAAGCAAGAACAAATTAATTAAGCACTGTCTGTCCCCCAACAAGAAACAAATTAATAGGCAAATTGTAGAAAGTTACAAAAACAGAATTTGAAAAACATATTGAAAAAAACGAAATTTAGCATGCATTTAAGTTTAATTTGTACATATATATCTGTTTTATTTTTTATTAGGTCAGGATTGTAACAGACTGTAAGATTTCCAAGGATGTTGATAGAAAACAACACTAGAAGGCATTGAAGAATGTTCTGATTTATTTTTACAAATGCCAGTTATTTGTAAACTAGTAATACATATAATTGGAAACTGACTCTTACCATGGTTGATTGAATGACTTGCGCTTAACATTACTTTCAATGGTACTTCAGTTCACCTAACATTTTCCCCTGGCTTTCTAGAATACTAAAATACTCCACACAACAATCTTGCAAGGCAGATGGCTAACTTTGCATGATCTGGCTGAATGTATAATCTTGAGACAATTTAAGATGAGAACACTATGCATACAGACTGAGAAAACTAATTTTTGACAAATATTTTCAAAAGTCCCATTTATAATGATGTATGTTGGAAAGGGTAAAGTTTAGCCCCTTGTCTGATGTAAATTACTTGTGACTAATTCGAATACATTGTCGGAATGGTGTAATTGATCCAAATTGAACATATCCAAAATGAACAATATGTTCCTATTTAACAACATTTTCACTTTGAATACCTATCTCCTTTTCTGGTTTTTAATTTGTAAAACATGAAACAGCATCAGATTATTTGTTAATATTAAAAGTACCAGACTTAGTGTCAACAACAGTTACTGATTATATATACATGTATCTGAAATATGTTATTTGAAAAAAAATGGATAATGAAAGATCTGATCAATATATTCAATATACATTTTACTGCATAAAACAATAAACAGTATGTTTATAGCAAATAAAGAAATTATAAAAAGTACAAACAGAGAAATGGATTTTCCAGAAGAATTTGCAATAATTTAACATTGTTAGTGATCATGTTAAAATTGCTCTATTATAAAAATATGATGTATAAATTTCGTTAAAACTTTGATATTAGAACGGTTATCAAAGCTGGATCAAACCTTGAACATGTACAGATTCTCAGAGTTATCAATGTTGATAACCATTCCTTTTTTTAATTGTTATTGCTCAATTATAAAAGCTTTTGAAAAGGGTACAGGGAGTAAACTATTTTCACTAGAAGCCTGGATAAAAATGTAAAAAGTGTTTAAGTAAGACAACTCCCCACAACATAATTGTTTCATGTATACATTGTTAAGTTTAGTTGCTTCTTTCAAAACATGTACCTGCTGAGATTTGATCTTAGAACTCTTGTCAGACCAGGTGTTTTAGCATTAAACTACAGTATAGGTTTTTATTTTGAGCAGCAGTTCATGAAAATATGTGTAATTTTATTACCAGTAAAGTATAAGAATTTTTTTGTTACAATGAATGTATACCAATTTAAATTTTACCATTTCTATTGTATAGATTATACAATTTCACACAGAAAAATGGATTTCACAATAAATTACATAGAAAACAGATACATTTCCGTGGTATTTCAGTTATATCAGAGGACAGAACACTTATGTGAGGTCACTGGATGACTATAACTGACATTAATTATGAACTGCCGTATAGCCTTTTTCTGTTGAAAAACAGATTAAGTTTTCTTTATTTTTCAACCAAAATGTTTATACAAATTTATTTGAATAAAAAGTATTTTGAGTGTTTGTTGAATTTAAAAAGAGACTGATCCTCTTTATAGTCTACAGATTTCAATGCTCAGTTTGTTTTTACCTTATTTGAGTTTGATATAGTTAGTGTACATTGTCCTGTTTCATAGACGGACCTAAATCGGTGACCGTAAAAGGCTTTTATTTTGCATTTGCTCTTCAATTTGAAGAGTTCTATGACATCATTGGTTGTTGTGCTCCCAAGTATGAAAATAGTGCTGTCAATAGATGTTGAATCTTTTTTAAATGTTGTTTGAATACATACATGCAGAGTATTTAATATAACCTAGTGAAAATAATGTTTAAATTCTTAGTACCAAGTTTGTCTAATCTGATCAATAAACACATTTTGGATAAAACAAAAAAAAATGAAACTACTAGAAATTCAGCCTGTTGAAAAAAAAGTAATGTGTTTTACTGATAGCCCCTATATGACATCATTTCTTTTAAACAATCATGACTCATTTGAGTTTGATCAATAAACAAATTCTGGTTAAAAAAAAGATGAATCTACTAGAAATGCAGCCTGTTGAAAGACTAGTAATGTGTTTTACTGATAGTCCACATATATATGACATCATTTCTTTAAAACAATGGACTCATTTGAGTTTGATCAATAAACACATTTTGGATAAAAAAAAAAGGATAAATCTACTAGAAATTCAGCCTGGTGAAAGAAAAGTAATGTGTTTTATTGATAGCCCACATATGACATCATTCCTTTAAAACAATGGACTCATTTGAGTTTGATCACTAAAGAAATTTTGGATAAAAAAAAGATGAAACTACTAGAAATTCAGCCTATTGAAAGAAAAGTTATGTGTTTTACTGATAGTCCACATATAACATCATTTCTTTAAAACAATAGACTCATTTGAAGGCATGAAAGTGTTTTCCTCTCTTTCAGGTTGGAGGATATATGGCTTAAGACATTTACTATGTATATCCCAAAACCAGGGTGAACTGATTCTGCATACTTTCATGATTTGACAAAGACTAGGTCATAGACATAAACTGTTAAACTGTACAATGTAAAGATATAAAATCCATGAAATAATGATGACAGGTACAAAAGAATAGTCGACTTAGCCTTCATAAAGTCCTTCCAGTGAATGAAATCCATTTGTGACGAGTCAAACTATCTTTTCCTACCATTCCTGTCGTTTTCCTTTTGTTATTTATTTATTACTTGCCTTACAATGACCTTACTTTTCGTTGCAATGACGTCACATTTGGATGTATTTACTTCCGGTTGAGAAAATATTATTTTCAAAATAGAAAACGAGTGCAATTACACGCAAATTATCACACATATCAGATTCCTTGTTTTCATTCCTTTATCGAGAATGAATTTAATTTAATTTTTCTCTCTAGTTCTAAGTATTTTTTGATTTGTCAAAACATACGAATATCGTGTTTGTGGGTTTTACCGGTTACGAAATGAATAGGTTACGATAATTTGTCCGTCCAGTAAGACCGGAAGCAAAATGGCCGAAAAAAACTGCTATGGGGTTGAGATTTGATATGTGAAAAACAGTAAGATTGTACTGAATTCTCGTTGTTTTGATCTCGTATGATGTGTTCGTACGTGTAACCTATAGGCGTGCTTCGCTCGAGCCTTCGGCTCGAGCTTTCACACGTATTAACGAAAATGTTATGTTGATGTCGCTGCCGATTTTGTAATTCATCTGTGAATTCATCTGTGAACATTTCAATTTCTGCCAGGGCAATTCCAAGTGAAAATGGCTCGCATTCAATAAAACGTTATGGAAATGGCATCTTCTTGTGAATATGAGATGTGCATATTATTAGGCAATTACCTTGTTCCCAATCTACATTATCCATGGGTAAAGCTACAAGTCCACCCAATCTGATAAAGGTGTATACTGTTCACAAATTAAATACATGCACTTTAGGCTTTTAAACGATTTTTCCGACTTGTGTAGAGTATGTTAAGACGTAGCAGATGAAAAAGCCGATCTGAATATACAATGTTTAGAAATGCCATCGTGTAGCTTTATCCAAGTCTAGTATTACTTGTTTTTTTCCCTCTCAGCTATTGACATTTGAGCCGCCTCGTGTGATTTCCAAAAATGTGGCAAATATAACGCCACACATAAAAGCGTGATTAATCTTGACGTCATTTTCGAGCTCAATGCAATTTTAAATATATGTATGCTTCCACATTGGAAACTTCAAATGTAAACAGTTCTGATTAATAATATATTTGTTGTTCATTTTTGGCAACTCTACTGCTACTACGTTGTCCTACCTTACAACCTACAGTACTTACTGCTTCTACCACAGCCTACCCTTCTAACTCACAACCTTATACTAACTAACACCTTACTCTCTATACTACTACTTACTTACTTACTACTTATTCTCTATCTATACTGCTACTTGCTAATACTTGCTACTGCTTTAGCTACTACTTGCTACTACTTGCTACTTGCTACTACTTACTACTTACTACTTACTTCTACTACTGGGTGAGTGGGCCTATAAAATTGTAAGCGATGCATCAGTGACTTGACGCGTTCGCTTCATAATTCGGTTATTTTTAAAATCATTTACTTTGATCTTTTATTATATCACTAAATAACTATACATAGGAATTCGAAACAGTTCCGATTAAACAATTACTTCAAGTAATAATCGAATAAGTTTTAAGAATTAAACAAAAATGAGTCCTAAACCATTTAAATATTTGATATTTATTGGTGATTCTTGTATTCAATATAAAACAATTTAATTTTTGAGACACATTTAAGAAGGAAAATAGAAAATTACCTCCCTCTTAAAGTCATGCCATTTTCTTTTTTTTAATACATTTTTACACCTTCATATAAACAACAAAACATGGCCGAGTGGGCTTAGACGCTCGGCCGCATAACAACAATGCTTAATACCATGCAAATACGGCAAGGGTTCGAATCACACCAAATACTCCCTTTTTGTAATACACATACTTTTTCTCATTTATAATATTGGAAGTGTAGAAGGTAAAACATTAAATTAGTTAGTATTTTGTTGTTCTAATTGATTATTTTTAACATTACTGGAACGTAAATACCCCCATTTAGTTGTGCGCTTTCTGTAGTAGGAATTGCTCGTTTAGATCTGATTACTTCCTTTAACAGGTCGTTTCATATTGATCTGATATACGTACAACGAAGTATTTTGTCCGAATTCGTGTAGCTTCAGCGACAGTATAACTCTGACCCATCTCGTCTCACACTTGCTCTGTGGGCAATACTCGATAGAAACAGAAGATCAGGAAAATACGTCGACGCTGTTTTGTCTCATAAAACTGATAACAGTATCATGGTAAAAGCTTATAGATTCAGAATATGCAAAGAAGTGAAAAGGTCAAATTTTACCACATTGTTGGTTTTCTCATGGTTGGCTCATATATTCAATGCATTCTGGTGATGGTATACTCATTTGTACGAAAACCTAAAATGACAATATTTTGAAAAATTTGATATTTCTCAAAGGGGACCTTTGTGCAGTGGTTTCCATTTTCTTATTTTCACAATCCTTTTGTTTGTATCAGCACGTTGCAGAGGTTGCAGAAGGCAAACGTTTACATTAATCATATGATAAAATCATTCAACAAAACAAACAAATTAATGATGAAATGTATTTCTAAGAAAGAAAATGACACGACTTGACCGGGATTCGAACCCGCGCACGTTTTGTGCAAAAAAGGTTCTTGAACCAGGTGCGTTACCAATACACTAAGCGCCTACAGTTATTACATTATTCAAATTTCCGGTCTATTTCGATAACTGGAAAAAACACGAATCTTATTTAGTTAACCAGTTAGTATGTGACATAATAAGTAGTTAACTAGATAGGATTTCAGTTGTACGTTAATGGTCGTATAAGTCTCATTTTACAGCATGAAAAGGTAACTGGTGGCAGTTCTGTGCACTTTCATGCCTGTTTTTAGTCTTACGTTTCGAGAATTTCAAATAAATGGTAACACGAATCTTATCTAGTTAACCAGTTAGTATGCTACTTATTAAGTGAAATTCGCAAATCCTAACTAGATAACCGGTTAATATTGTACAAAACATTAACTGGTTATCTTACGGCAGTAATATGCCACCATAACATTTATTTAGGAGAAAGTACACCAGTGTGATACCCAAACTGATCGCAAATGTGCGTATTCCACTTTCGTTCCGCCTCGCAAACATTTAAAAGTAGCCCGACGCTAGGTTGTTTTTTGCATTTGATGGTAGAAGAAATTATCTTCTATCTAACCATACCATCGGTTCGTCTTAGATCACTATATTCAAGAAAAAGACCAAGGCCCATTCAAATATTTTGATATACCTGTCTCACACGAGTACTAATTAACTTTAATGAAAATCTAATCGCATTGCAAATCTTCATATAAACTTAACATGTACATATAGCTGTACATATGAAACAAACGCACACACGCACACACACTAACACACAGGCACGCATGCATACACATATAGACAGACAGACAGACAGAAAGACAGATAGGCAGGCAGGCACGCATACACATATAGACAGACAGGCAGACAGGCAGGCAGGCAGGCAAGCATAGACGGACATACATATATACACAAACATAAAGACAAACATACAGATAGACATAGATTCATATAGGCATAAATTCAGAGACACGTGAGTAAATGCAGATATACATACATAAGGATAGACACACACACTGATAGAGACACGATGATAGACATACGTGATGATAGGCATACATAGATAGATAGACATACAAATGCATATACATATAGACTTACAAACGCTCAGACAGATAAACATACAGATTGAACCTCACACATGGATGTACATGCATAAAGACAAACCGGTATATTGAAAGTTACGCCAACAGATACACGGAGAGATAGACGGACATACATGTACATATAAAGTTTGAGTAATTGTTGGTTAAATCATTAGAACCATCCTCTATCATTCGTATCTTTTTGAACGAAAGGAAAACAACAAATTTATAACCATGCCTCGTGCTAAATCCGCCTTCTGGAAACATTTCAAACGCACAGCAGACGACAAGTCAGTTAAATGCATGCTATGTAGTGCAAATACTACGGACACCGGTGAAATCGAAATCCGAAAGAACAAAAATATTCAGATTGTTGATTTATATTCCTTATTTTCACTGATGATAAAGATATTCTTTTATTAAATGTATTGTTTATCATTCTTGGTATTGTCTTCCTTTCACCGTTTGACTTGCATTACTTTTGCGACTTTAAAGAGATAAACAGCCGCACGTTTGGATGTTTTCGCCAAAGCAAATTCTGAATGTATTTGTTGAATTATTTTGTTTTAAAATAAAACAACTAGTTTTTCTTCAAATATCAAATATTAATGTAGAGGTGAAAACAAACGCATGTTTGTTCTTATAGAAACGATTCAAATTTAGTGCACGGAGGCAATACTATTCCGAGAGACAAGACGTTTGATAAACGAATCAATACAATGCGATTATCTGCGAGTACCCGAGTACTCGATCGGAAGAATTCACGAGTACCCGAGTACTAATATTGGTACTCGTTCCCATCCCTAATATAAACATAAACATAGAGACATAAATACAGATAGACATACACTCCGATATACATACATACATACATACATACATACATACATACATACATACATACATACATACATACATACATACATACATACATACATACATACATACATACATACATACATACATACATACATACATACATATACTGATAGACACTCATGATGATAGACATACATGCTGATAGGCATACACAGACATATAGACTTACAAACGCGTAGACAGATAAACATACAGACTGACATATACATGGATATATTTGCATACAGACAGACAAGCGGATTGACAAGTTACACCAACATATAGACGGACATACATATCTACATAAACAAATACATACAGATAGATATACGCTCAGATAGACATACATTCAGATAGGCATACATTCAGAGACACATGAATAAACACAGATAGAAATACATAGTGATAGACATACATAATGATAGACACACATGATGACAGCTGTAAAATGGGGCTGTTAACAACATGTTTGGACTTCTTCCGGAGGTTACGCACTGGCTACACACTCGACCCGTGTGACCTACAAGTGAGGTCTGGTCTGCGGTTTTTAGACATCTTATTTTTTTGTTTTTAGACAAATTATGAATTTTGAGACGTAATAGGACATATCTGCAGCATGTTAGATCATAATTTCCTCAAAATGGGATTTTTTTTTTTAAAGAGAAAACAACATTGCAAGGAAAGGAGTGGTTATAACATTTTGCCAATTGAGAACGTCCTCATTTGGCAGTAGTGTCCTTAGTCGTTGCTGTTATTTCTTACAAATGTCTTCAGTTGGCGGCACATGCAAGATCACACACACACACACACACACACACACAGCATATAAAACATTCATGATCAATTTAGTGAAAAGACGTTTGCTGCGGATGTGATTTATATGCATCGAGCTAAACAAATGACGTCAAGTTTATTCACGCTTTGTGAGAAGGTATGCGCTGGATTTTATTGCATCGATCTCGAAAATGACGTCAAGATTAATCACGCTTTTCTGCGTGACGTAATATTTGCGACATTGTTGCAAATCCCACGAGGCGGCTCAATTATGACATTGAGTTTAAAGTCATTGTAAGTGAATATAGGATGCACTGGTAATGATTGATATGACCATTTTATAAAAAAAAAAATAGCATAATGCATGACCCCCTCTCATTTTCTTGGCATTGTTTTAATGCTTAGAGGTAACAGTTTTCAATGATATAGGCCGACATTGACAATTAAGGGGTGAAACTGGTCGATTTTCATTGAAACAAAGAAGATATTTATTTGGTGTATTGTAACCTCAACCCCGTTCCTTAACCAATGCATATGGCTTGATTTAATGTAGTTACGGTTAACGTTAGGAACTTCTCTGCCAAATTATAAATCAGAGAATTTATTAAAAATTAACATTTTGCTTAGAAAAAATACAGTGTTCAATGCAAAATTGAATGAATTAGAACTAGTACGGGTGTGGTTCGAACCCACGCGGACATTCGTACATTGGAACTTAAGTCCTTAAACCCTCGGCCACCGTACTCTCATGACGTCATTCTTGTATTTGTAACATTTTCCAACATAAAATAAATCTGAAGACAAGTTTGAAAACAATTGAATCGAAAACATTGTTGAAAAAAGGAGAAATTGTTCATTTTTGAGTCATTCCGATTAACGAGACGTGTCATGTAAAATGAGAGTGTAAGATTGACAATTGTAACAACATGTCTTCTTTATATGAGTCTTTCCACGAGAAAACCAACATTGTGGACTCTGCGTAAAGTATCGACCCGGATCAGCCTAAGCATGCCGCGCAGACTAACACGGACGGACACCTTTCGCCTCCTGTGGATTTTCTGTTTCAGGAATCATTACTCTATACCTCTATCCCCCTTAGACGGAATGTGTCGGCCCGAATTAGCCCGCGCGGACTGCGCATGCTGATCAGGGTCGATACATTACGCAGAGTCAATAATGTTGGTTTTTCTTGTGGAACGGCTCATTTTTAAAACGTCTTTCCGCTTGACGTTACTCGATTATTCTGTACTTTGGTGAGTGTTTGACCGCGGACACATTACTATTTCATTTTGATTACTTCGATCAGAAAACAGGTACTAAAATTCCTAGTAATGCTGACATTGGTGAAGGTCCTACCGTATCTATCTGTGTTCGAATACAATTATGGCAAATTCTAGGAAATCGCGGCCATCTCAAATTGCTCAAGGGAAACCAAGCCGACATATATTGAAAGAGGCCAACTATAGCCATACAAATCAGTCGAACAAAACACTAATTAAGAAATATCCAGGTTCAGCTAAAAGAAATCCCATTTGGCAACCGAATTAATACTTCGGAGACCTTCATGGGTTCTATCGATATCTCGTTTACATCAGTTACCATCTTAACCATTGCATTATAAGCATATGCTTTGTATGTGTCTGCATTCTGATATAAGAGATAGCTTGAAAATTAGTTTGTTAATCTATATGAAAAAAAAAATGATATCACCTGACCGGAATCGAACACTGTCCTTACACTCTAGAGGCAGACGCTCTAACCATTACACCACCGAAGCGGTGTCTTACTTATTGACACCGCGTGGAAGCGCGACGTCGGTAATGAAGAGGTTTTAATTGTGTACGATGAGGTGACGTAATCGAAAAGGGAGCAACCAATATTACTATTGTTAAGAAAAACTGTATTATATGGTTGAAAAAAACAACAACTTTATGAATGAATAAAATTGTTTCTGATTTAAGAAACAACAAGATACAAAACACGTATGTCTTCTTCCGTTATTACAATACTTTAGACACATTTAATTTGTATTTAATAACTTTTCCCCCAACTTCCTAGGCTACGCTTGTTTAGCTCTACTGGCCAAAGGTCAGAACAGCTTATGCGATGCCGTTGTGTCCGTCGTACGTGCGTTCCTCCGTCCGTAAACAATTGCTTGTGAACGCAATAAAGTCTTCTGTTTTAATTGTACCTCAATCAAACTTATACAGTAGTTAGATATCCATGAGAGCTCGGTTCTTTTCGCAAACCAGCCAGATCCGCATATGCAAGACTGGATTATGGCCCTTGAAATTGTCAAAATTGCTATAATAGAGCTTGTGAACACAATAGAGTTTACTATCTCAACTTCCCCAAACTTAGATAGTAGTTAAATATTGATGAGAGCTTGCTTCTTTTCGAAAACCAGCCAGATGTGCCCTTGCATGACTGGATTGTGGCCCTTGAATTGTAAAAATTGCTATAACACAGCTTGTGAACACAATAGAGCCTCCATTTACAATCCGATCTTCACCAAACTTAGATAGAGTTAAATATCGATAAGAGCTTGGTCCCTTTCGAAAACCTGCCAGATTTGCCCATGCATGACTGGATTATGGCACTTGAAATTGTTAAAATTGCTATAATACAGCTTGTGAACACAAATGGACCTTCCTTTTCTTTTCTGACCTTCACCAAAGTTAGATAGTAGTTAAATAATGATGAGAGTTGGGTTCCTTTCGAAAACCAGTCAGATGCGCCCATGCATGACTGGATTATGGCCCTTGAAATTGCCAAAATTTCTATAATACAGCTTGTGATCACAACAGAGCCTCCATTTACTATCCGAACTTCAACAAACTTTGATGGTAGTTAAATATTGATGACAGCTCGGTTCCCATCAAAAACCAGCCAGATCCGCCTATGCATGACTGGGTTACGGCCTTGAAATTGTCAAAATTTCTTTGTTGCCCATACATGTACATACATGCTCTGGCTTGATAATGACCAAAGAACCATGCCAGTAGTGCTAAGGCCCTCATGGGCCTCTTGTTTAATAGTTTGGTTTACGGCCCTGACCCGATTCTTCAAAGCTCAGAAAAAAATTCACTTTTCCCCCATCTTCCTAGGCTACGCGTTTTTAATTGTTTGGTTTACGGCCCTAAAAAGAAAGAGTTTCGGGGGATGTTTTTGCCTATTTATAAAATTTAGTTGTATTTCTGAATCTGAATTCGAATACTTTTTTTCATGTTCACATCTACTGTAAGTTTACATTGAGAATAACATGTTAGTATGTCAAATGTAAACAGTTTGAATGTGTTTAAGTTGTATTTAATCCCGAAGACAATTGCATAAAAGAGTTTCGGGGGATGTTTTTGCTTATTTATAAAATTTAGTTGTATTTCTAAACTCAAAACGTTCCTCCCAATACAGTTCTTCATTCAGACCATTTTATACTTGCTTAAGTTATTTATCTTGTAACCGGTGTTATTTATCCTACAACTGGTGTTAATTATCATGTCACCGCTGTTATTTATCCTGTCACCGCTGTTATTTATCCTGTAACCGCTGTTATTTATCTTGTAACCGGTGTTATTTATCCTACAACTGGTGTTAATTATCATGTCACCGATGTTATTTATCCTGTCGCCGATGTTATTTATCCTGTCATCGGTGTTGTTTATTCTTTCAGCGGTGTTATTTATCCTGTCACCAGTGTTATTTATCCTGTCATCCGTGTTATTTATCCTGTCACCGATGTTATTGATCCTGTCACCGATGTTATTTATCCTGTCACCAGTGTTAATTATCATGTCAACAGTGTTATTTATCCTGTCACCAGTGTTATTTATCCTGTCACCGATGTTATATATCTGTCACCGATGTTATTTATCCTGTCACCAGTGTTATTTATCCTGTCACCGATGTTATTTATCCTGTCACCGGTGTTATTTATCCTGTCATCAGTGTTATTTATCCTGCCATCAGTGTTATTTATCCTGTCACCAGTGTTATTTATCCTGTCACTGATGTTATTAATCCTGCCATCGATGTTATTTGTCCTGTCACCGATGTTATTTATCCTGTCATCAGTGTTATTTATCCTGTCATCGGTGTTATTTGTCCTGTCACCGATGTTATTTATCCTGTCATCGGTGTTATTTATCATGTCACCGATGTTATTTATCCTGTCATCGGTGTTATTTGTCCTGTCACCGATGTTATTTATCCTGCCATCAGTGTTATTTATCCTGTCATCGGTGTTATTTGTCATTTCACCGATGTTATTTATCCTGTCACCGGTGTTATTTATCCTGTCACCGGTGTTATTTATCCTGTCACCGATGTTATTTGTCCTGTAACCGATGTTATTTATCCTGTCACCGATGTTATTCATCCTGTCACCAGTGTTATTTATCATGTCATCAGTGTTATTTATCCTGTCACCACTGTTATTTATCCTGTCACCAGTGTTATTTATCGTGCCACCAGTGTTATTTATCCTGCCACCAATGTTATTTATCCTGTCACCGATGTTATTTATCCTGTCACCAGTGTTATTTATCCTGCCACCGGTGTTATTTATCCTGTCACCGGTGTTATTTATCCTGCCACCGATGTTATTTATCCTGTCACCGGTGTTATTTATCCTGCCACCGGTGTTATTTATCCTGTCACCGATGTTATTTATCCTGTCACCAGTGTTATTTATCCTGTCATCAGTGTTATTTATCCTGTCACCGATGTTATTTATCCTGTCACCAGTGTTATTTATCCTGTCACAAGTGTTATTTATCATGTCACCGATGTTATTTATCCTGTCATCGGTGCTATTTATCCTGTCATCGATGCATCAGTCGTAATGCTATACCCGCAACAAAGAGTGCCACGGACGGTAGGTATTACCATTCTTTCTACATTCTTTGGCAGGTGCGTACTCGGGTATACGCACGTACGCAAATGCGTAAAATTCGTCAGAAAAGGTAAACGTATAAATGCACTAACAACTGAAAAGGCTGAGAGTGATAAGGGTTGCTCTCGTCCGAACGTGTCAATACATCTGCATGTGGATATAGCTTGTTGATTTTTATTGGTATGACTAAGAAGATAATTTGAGTACAACATCTAAACTGTTAGTTTTAATAATTTTCCTTACGGAATATTCTCGGACCCTCCCTCACCTGTGTGTATACTGCATTTTCACCGGGGTACGCTCCTGTTTGGTATGAACCGACCGGCACCACCTAGACATCGCTGAATAAAGTCTTCTGTTAACCCTGTCCCTCATACGACAATTCTGCAGCAGACGACTTAATTTGTCAAATAATGGAAAATCTCTATAATTGAATGGATAACCTATGACTAAAAGTGGAAAACATTGTGACAAAAGGAAAAAGTGCACGTTTTGTGCAATTTCTTCTTTTGTTACTATGTTTTCAAAAAGCCGTCTGCTGCAGAGGCGTCAGAAAGCGTCTATATGAGGGAAAGGGTTAAACCGTTACCTTAATCCTTTCCAGACGACATATGACGCTTTTACAGCAGACGAATTTTGAAAACATTCTGGCAAAAGGAGAAATTGCTCATGATGAGCAATTTCTCCTTTTGCCATAATGTGTTCAACTTTAGTCACTAATTTAACTTTTATAACATTTAAAGAGACTACCAATTAGATGTTCTAGATGCCTGAAAGTTGGTCTGCTTCAGATTTGCTGTATATCGGAAATTGTTAAATGTATGTTTTGAATTTACCAACAGCAAGTGTCGCTTTCAAAAGTCTTGATCTCCAGCGGCATCGAGATTTGCGTGTTTCAAGACTTGGATTCTCATATATTCAGAAAAACTAAAATTGAAATTTCGGTAACTTTTATTCCTTATTTTTTTCAATGAAAACTTTAACAAAACACAAAAGAAACAAGTTTAAAATGAGGTAACTATAAAACACCCGTCCGTCAATGTCATTCGTGTAATAATGTTCTTCACTATCACCAAAATAAAGAATGCAGAAACTATGTTAGCATTCTTTTTCGGACCTGAATTGTGTGAATAAAACAATGCAGGAACAGTCGGTGAATACCAAGGCAAAGAAAATTTATGTATTGAACTGAAAAATTGTAGGGAAAGAGGACGCGGAGTAATTTCTTATTTCTTATGTATAACAATATGTTTGAAAATCGCCAACATGGCATTTAAATCATTGTTTATGATCTCGTTAAGCAGCTGAACCCTTTCCCGCGTACACTAAATCTGAAGCAGACGACTTTGAAGACATAAGTTGATACATGGTAAATCTTTGTATATGAAAGTAGAATTTTAGAATGAATTGAAAAGCGTGTTACACAATTGTCATAAGTTGACACCTACTGATGCGTCAATATGAGCCTGCATTTGAGAAATAGTTAACATATCGAGGGCTTGGCGTGAAACGGTTGTAACTAAAATTGGTATTTATTTACCAAGGTTAATCAACTCGCCATAAAGTCTTTATAAGCTTTAAATCATTTTTCTTGGTAAACAATGTAAATTTAGGTGCCATTGCTCGTTCTGAGCAATGGCACCTAAATTTGCGTTGTTTACAAAGGGGTCAAAATTGCCCCTAAACCAGGGTTTTCAAAATAGGTTTTAAGTTACAACCGTTTCACGCCAAGCCCTAGATTTGAGCCGTCTCACGAGAAAACCAGCAGTGTGGACTCTGTTTATAGTATCGACCCAGATCAGCCTAAAGCATGCCGCGCAGGCTTACCCGGATAAACACTGTTCGCCTCCTGTGGATTTTCTGTCTCGAGAATCATTACGCTATAACTCTAGATACCTGATACGGAATGTGTCGGCTCGAATCAGTCTGCGCAGACTGCACAGGTCGATACATTTCGCAGAGGCCATAATGTTGGTTTTCTCGCGCGGCTCATTTCAATTTTATTACGATTATTGAAATAATTAAGGCAATAATGAAGACATTCTCTATGAATGAAAATATATATTCTAAATACAGTGTAAAACTGACGGGCAAAGGGAGAGTATTGTTCATTATGAACGATTTCTTCTTTTGCCACAATATTTTCGTATGTTGTTTGCTGCAAATGCGTAGAAAAGATCATACAAGTGCGAAATGGTTACATTAAGAAGCAAGCATCATCAAAAATGACAATCCATCCTATATATAGAACGGAGGGAATGATAAATGACGTAATACATTTATCTTCATGTCCTGGGTTGTAATTCATTCTAAATTTAGAAAGATGTAGTTGATGTGACAGCGACAATTGGTTTGTACTTAAACTCGTCCCCACACGCGTTTTGACGCAACAGCAGCGGACGACTTTTGAAAACATTGTGGCCAATGGTGAAATTGCTCATGATGAGCAATTTCTCCTTTGGCCACAATGTTTTCAACTCTATTTAATGTTTTAACTCTCATTTATTGAAATATTTCACATTTTTGACAATAGGTTTTTAAAGTCGTCTGCTGAAGAATTGCCGTATGTAAGAAAGGGTTAAACAGTTGTTTGATTGGGGAAAACTGTTAAAAAATGTCCAGTTTAATCCTCCAGAATCATTGTCCTAATGTAGATGCATTTTGGAATACACTGACAAAATAAGAAAATGCTCACCATGAGCTTTTTCTCCTTTTACTACAATGTTTTGCATCACTATTCAATAGTTTTACCTTCATGTATAGAAATGTTGCAAGCTTGAACAATAAAACTGATATAAAAAATGGAAGAAGAAATGGTGTTTTGCGCCGCTATCAACAATTGTTCGGTTATATCATGGCGTTTCCTGGGTAAGTTACCAATACTTTTGGTTCGTTTACCCAACGAGTCACAATATTGAGAGCTAATATGAGGGGTGGGGGTCGGGGTGATGCAATCACGACCATGTTTGACCCGACCATATTGAACCTGCTCCCGAGGCGAACGCTCTACCACTAAACCAGCGGGCGGGTTTTGTAAAGTTATGGAAATAATTGTTGTAAGGTGTATGAAGGCTGGTTCGAACCATCACTATTTGAATCTATCATTTATGAAGTTTGCATTGTAGATGGCATTTTCTTTTAGATGATAAACAATTACGAACGAGACGAATGATATCTGTGGAACATAAATAACACGTATAATTATTTACAACTTAAAGGTGAAATGTAAGTTTCCTTCAAAACAAGAAAATGGAGGGCACCTTTTTTATATTTTCACTTAAATAAGTGAACAGCAAAATTTATTATTTACACGAGCGGCTATGCTATTTGTGAAAGTAACTTTTTTGTGTTCAGAAATTGAAATATATAAATGGGCTCTGCGAAAACCAACCTTATTACCTTTGCGACCAGTGATAAGCCAGATCAACCTGCGAATCTGCGAAGCTTGATTAGGATCTGCACTGTTCGCAAATATGTCATAGGTTGCAACAAACTTCTAAAACTCGTAAGCCAGTTAAACACCATATAGCATGTATACGGATCTTTATTTACACGTGTTTGTTTTCTGTGAGCACCGTTGATATACAATTAAATTATGGTAATTATCTTCAATATAATACAAAAGGTCGTTTTCTTCGCCAAATAGTTAATTCTACATGGCTTGCGTAACTGAAAATAAAAATCACAATGATCAGGATACAGTTCGTTGGAAAGGATACAAACCGGCATTTCTGAACAGAATATGAGCCGAATTGTGAACAACCAACATTCTGGATTATGCGTAGTAAAGTATCGACCCTGATCAGCCTAAGCATGCAGCGCAGACTAACCCGGACAGTCACATTTCGCCTCCTGTGGAATTTTCTATTTCGGGAATAATTTCTGAAGATTATTCTATAATTTGCTTTCATAGCTTGACCGGCAAGTCTTTAAAACACTTTATTAAAAGACCATCCTGGTGACAATACTATTTGAATCGACCATCAGGGGCGTAGCTTGGCAATAATCAATGTGTAGGCCTTCTCGTGAGAAAATCAACATTGTTGACTCTGCGTAAAGTATCGACCCGGATCAGCATAAGCATGCCACACAGGCGTACCCGAATATACACTTTTCGCCTCCCGTGGATTTTCTGTTTCAGGAATCACTACTCTATTTATTCCCCCTAAGACGGAATGTGTCGGACGGATCAGTCTGCGCGGATAGCGCAGGCTGATCTGGTCAATACATTTCGAAGATGTGTATAACTGCAGCTGCATTTGGGGGCATTTTTAGAAAAACTGTGAAGGCACGGGCCTACAGTGCCTAAAGGGAGCTACGCCCCTGACCATATATCTAGTGTATAACCTATAAAGACAATTTTAAAATCATTACTAGTTCTTCCTCCTTTCCTTAAGATTATAACTTTTGTTGTATTTGTATTTACTGTTAACCTCGACGTGTCGCAATAATTTTCGAGTAATATTAAACGGTTGTCTAAGCTGTCTTCGGTTTCAGACATAATTACAATATCATCAGCATATATAGCAAAAGAAATCCTTTCATAATACCTATATCAATTCCATCATACCCGTTTAATAATAAGTAATCTTCATTGAAATGTCATTTAAATACATAGAAAATAAAACGGTGAAAGCAATTATCCTTGAAGTGCTCCCAATAAACATATAAAATCATCACTTAATGTATTATTATATTTCACATTTGACCTAAACCTTTCATACAAAGATTTAATAATCTCTAACATTTTACCTCTTATCCCTAACCTGTAGAGTATATCGAGGGCTTGGCGTGAAACGGTTGTAACTAAAATTGATATTATTTTACCAAGGTTAATCACCTCGCCATAAAGTCTTATAAGTGTTAAATCATTTTTTTCGGTAAACAATGGAAATTTAGGTGTCATTGCTCATTCTGAGCAATGGTACCTAAATTTGCATTGTTTACAAAGGGGTCAAAATTTCCCCTAAACCAGGGATCTCAAAATAGGTTTTAGTTACAACCGTTTCACGCATTGAGCCCTCGATATACCAAATATTAACCCTTACTAAATAATCAAAGGCCTTTGTCAAATCTACAAATACTGCAAATATTTCTTTGTTTATTGTGCAATAAACGGTTCATTACACCATGAAGTACAGATATATTATCTACAATGCCCTATTTTTTCTAAATCCAGCCTGGGCATCAATATAAACATGGTATTCTTCTGCATATATAACTTACATAAGGTTGTAAGAACCTCTATCAAGTCGTGTGGATTTTGATGAGAGCAGATGTACACAATATTCTGACTACACGGTTCAGATATGCCTTTTCTCATACGCTGGCTCATTTAATATAGTTCTATGTAAACTGACCTTGTTGTGTATTCATCATGCGACAGGTCAATTGACGCGGACTATACTTACTGTAACTGATGACATACAGAGATGGGTTAGGACTGTGTTAAAAGTGAATATTTTCACTTGATAAATTCACGGTTTGAAAAAAAAAAATAGTTTCTCAGGATGCTATCCAGAGTTATTTGTCAAAAGCTCCCCTGAAAGGCGTGCAATAGAATAGATATATGACAGCCGTATATACTACTTATTTTTAACCCTTTCCCACGTACAACAAATCTGCAGCAGACGACGAATATATATATGCAAAAAGATTAAACACCTCTGTTATTGAAAGTATAAAAATTGAATATAGTTGAAAACATTGGTGCAGAAGTCTGCTCATTATTTCACAATATTTTCAAAATTAACCTGCTTTAGAGGCGTCAAATTGTGTCTGTAGGAGGGAAAGGGTTAACATAAATATGACATATGTCACTTCTATGAATAATTGACGATGGTAATTTCACAGCTTTGCAACCGTCAGAATAAAACAGTGCATATCAAAATCAAAATCAAAATGTGCTGTCTGGGTATGCACTGGTCTAATTTCCCCTAGGATCGGGTGTTTTGTGTGAAAATGCTCAAGTAGCTATGGCAGTACACCAATGTTCTAATACGGTCATACCAATAACCTTTACAAATGGTAGAAGTGGCCTCTCTCATTGGCACACAAGGTTGCGTAGATAGCATTAAGACGGATGCGTCGTTGACAGGCGGAATCAGACCATTAGTGCTGGTTAATTACACAGGAAACGCCGTGATATGACTGACATACTGTTGAAAACGGCATAAAAGACCAAACAAAACAAAACATCAATATTCTAAACATAAACTTAGATACTACTTAATATTTTCTCGTTGCATTCGACTTGACTCAACATTTGCTTATAAAGATATACCTTACTATAAATAACAATTACGAACAACGAAGACCAGCTTGCATATTCGTATCTAGGCCTACATTGTCCTCATCTTCTTTGTTCATATAAACACATTATATAGACATAAGCCTGTTAATAACTCTTCATGTACATAATCAAACCTATTTGTACAGTAGCCACATATATAATCAGACCTATTTCTAACAGTGGCCACATATATATTCAGACATATGTTTACAGTCGCCACATACATAATTAAACGTTTTTTTCTAGCAGTGGCCACATACAGAATCAGACCTATTTCTAACAGTAGCCACATATATATTCAGACCTTTTTTTTACAGTGGCCACATACAGAATCTTTTTTAACTTTTTTGCCCGTATACATTCTATACCTTTTATAACAGTGGCCACATATATATTCAGACCTATTTCTAACAGTGGCCACATATATATTCAGACCTATTTTTACAGTCGTCACCTACTGAATCAGACCTATTTCTAACAGTGGCCACATACAGAATCAGACCTATTTCTAACAGTAGCCACATATTAATTCAGACCTTTTTTTACAGTGGCCACATACAGACTCATCTGAAAATCGGCTATATGTGCTAATAAATTGATTCAAATCTGAACAGATCGTAGTTCTTCTCAATGCCATATATTATACCATAAACCTTATGCCATATATTATACCATAAACCTTCCATGGTGCTTGAATGGCCAAAGTGTAACAAACATAATAGAAATCAAAGTACTGAACGTACTGGTAACGAATTATTTTGAACATGTATTGTAAAATCTAATTTATGAATGCAATTGATCATGCTATTGCACAATTTAGTCTATTTTATTATTATTAATATTTTTGTCCAGAGATTTTTTTTATCAGTTGACAGTTTTAGTAAATGTAGCATTTCAACGGCGATGCGAGCGTTTAACATGCACACTAACTCTTTCACTGAGCTCTGCGTAAAGTCTGTCAAAGCACCCAAGGCATATTTGTGAGATTTACATTGTTAGTTCGATTTGTTTTCGTCACCAGGGGCGAATCCAGGATTTCGGCTTATATTATAACTATGTTTCATGTGAGTGAATTAATTATTATAAATCTATAATGTTTATCAAATCGCATAAAATAAGAATTAAAAAAAAAAAAAAAAAGAACAGTTCCAATTGGGACTCGAACTCACGTCCATAAATAGTCCAAGATTAGTAGTTCTACACTCTCTCCATTACACTACGGTACTTTAATACAATGTCTGAGCGTTACTTTCGTATATATATTAAGCTAACTGAATGCGCGCGTATGTAAACCATGATCTATAATTAGAAAGCCCCTTTGATCATCGTTATCATGTTGAAATATTATGACTTCACTGTATTGAAATAACACGTAGAAGTCATTTTAATATCGAAAAAATACTAGGACTATTTAGGTGCAGCGAATGTGTATTCTAAGCGGAAGTGTAGTTTAACCGTGACTTCCGGAACCAAACACGATCGCGTTAACTGTATTATTTTTTGAGAAAAAATAATTCGTTAAAAACGTGTATAGAATGTATACGGGCACAGGATGATCATCATATTCAATGGTTGCACAATTCTGAAGGTCATTTATCGTGTGGTGATGCTATATTAACAATAAATAGTTCTTAAAACGGGTGACTCTGAACACATTCTATTTGATCAAGAGAACCATGGTAATTAATGTTATAACATAATGTTTATCATAACGGTTTGAATGCATCTATGAGGCTAGATACGCAACACTTCCTATCTATACGAGATGCATCTGACGAACTTGGGTTTTTTGCTTGTTTTTATTGAAGTCTCATGTGAGCTTGTGCATACACACAGTCTCATGTGGACCTTCACTGTCCGCCTTTTTGTTTATTAGACCTAATTGAATCGTGTGAAAAAAAAAATAATATAAGTTTAGCGGAAGAGTCCCACCGAGGGCCTCACTAACAGTTAACGTGTTTTATGCACTTAAATGCATCTCTAATCTGGCAAACGAACTACATTGTAGAAGCTTGGCCCTACTAATTCATGCCATTGTATTTGAGCTTTCTTCGATAAAAACAACATTATGGACTCTGCGTAATGTATCGACACAGATCAGCCGGGCCGACACATTCCGTCTCAGGTATAGAGTAATGATTCCTGAAACAGAAAATCCACAGAAGGCTAAAGGTGACTGTCCGGTATAGCCTGCGCAGCATGCTTAGGCTTATCCGGGTCTATACTTTACGCAGAATCCAAAATGTTGGTTTTCTCGTGGAACGGCTCATATGTATTTATTGCTGAACCAGAGAGTGTAGTTATAAAGGTAGTTAAAACTGTGGTTCATTTAGACCACTATCTGTTTTCCTGAGTAAAGCTAACAATAAACAGTACCGTTCAGGTCACTCTGACATATAACGGCTCGGAAACGACTTTCGTCCCTGATCTTGCCTCACATAAATATCGGCTCTCGTCCGACTTTGAAACGTTCTGTAACAACACGACCTGCGCCGAGTCATAGCGCCCGATGTTGAACACGTTCCCGGTTATTGTTTGTCTTTTCCCACTATAGTCCAGTTTGATGATAGAAGTACGTGGGGCGGGATTGCCGAATGCGTAGCACCAAATGGCACCGACCGGTTTTTTAGTTACGATCGTAAATCGTGTGCTTTTATATAGCGGAAGAATTGCAAGGCTTCCGGCCTGAAACGGAGCCTTCGATAACCCGGGGACATCCGGTACCACGTACATCGTCTTACCGACATGGATCTGTAATACGGCACCGGACATTTTCTGCTCCACAATTCGAAGAGAAACCATTCCGCCGATCCTAACCAACGATGTATCGAGTTCGACCGTCCACTTGAATCCACGTGTTGTGTTTACAATTTCATTTTGTACTCTGGAATCGGACAATTGTAAATCCAGCAATACGTTTGGTACAGTCGACGAATCGATTCCAATAAAATTTACAAAAGAAGTTAGCTTGTCAACATTTGTATCAATATATGTAGTTATCGTCGCATTACGACGCGGACTGGCTATCAACATTTCCGGTTTGGGATCATCACTCCACAACTTCATTGGAGAAAGTTGGGCGCTCTCCCCAGCTAAAACGGACTCTTTATTGAAGAGCAATGTGACTTCGGAGAACTCGGATAAAATCTTCAGGTACAACAGTTCTATATTGCCCAAGTCATCGGCCGCTATGTATAAATGGGTCGTGAATTTTTCGTCTGCGCTTTCTGTCCTCACGGAGGAGTATGGGTCTCCCTCTAGAAGAGAAATGTATAATAGTTTTAGCAGAGACGGACAAAAAAGGAGAACAATGAACAATGCGCGAACAAAGATGGACGAGGCGATTTTCACAAGAGCACATTTAACATACAATGAGTCAAATCAATAATTATAAAACGAAAAGCAGCTGAACAAGTTTAACAGCCCATATCCATTTGATAATTAATTCAGGAAAATCAACATTAAACGTAAATATTATACGCGTGGAAAAAGACCTTCCTGCGCATGCATGCTAAGGATCCAATTAAATACTGCTTTACCTAGGTTTCATGAAACCTTCTATGACTCATTGACCAAATGTACAGAGCAAGATCAGACTGCGTGGATGCGCCAGCTGATTTGGGTCTACACTGGTCGCTAATGCCATATTGTTAATAACGCTGAGCGCCATTCATTTATTGGACGCTAAACTGTGGATTCAACCAATCCTCTCTTTTCTGCTGCTACGACTCAAATTTACATTTTGACACCATACGAAATTTTAGAGTCGTCTACTCATGAAAAACAAAAACAAAAAACTGAAGCGTAAAATATAATGTTTGGATATTATCGGACAAAACTGTTGAATAAAAAATATTATAGGCCTAAATATGCGCATTAAAATAATGCGTCACAGTTTAAAATGTGTTAAATTATATTTGCATTACAATGAAATAAAAAATGTCATCACATTTCAGTAAATATTGTAATAAGGGTTAGACGGCAGTGACAGAATTTAAAATATAAACACCTGCTCCGTCACTCGCGTCAAAAAAATATTAATACTTGGGCACGTTTAAAACTATTTTAGTGGCGCATTTCCTTTTTCTTACAAAATTTCTGTCTTTGTTGAACGTGTCAGGCAAAACGTGGTCTTTATAATGGAGCGGTGCTTCAGAACAAAACAACCTTAGCGTACTTATTACAATTGTAGACAAATATTGAGCGGTGCTCCAGAAATAATGACCTTAGCGTAGTTTTTACAATTGTATACACATATTGAGCGGTGCTTCAGAACAAAACGACCTTAGCGTAGTTATTACAATTGCAGACTAATATTGAGCGGTGCTCCAGAAATAACGACCTTAGCGTAGTTTTTACAATTGTAGACAAATATTGAGCGGTGCTTCAGAACAAAACAACCTTAGAGTACTTATTACAATTGTAGACAAATATTGAGCGGTGCTCCAGAAATAACGACCTTAGCGTAGTTTTTACAATTGTAGACAAATATATTGAGCGGTGCTTCAGAACAAAACGACCTTAGCGTAGTTTTTACAATTGCAGACTAATATTGAGCGGTGCTCCAGAAATAACGACCTTAGCGTACTTATTACAATTGTAGACAAATATTGAGCAGTGCTTCAGAACAAAACAACCTTAGCTTAGTTATTACAATTGTAGACAAATCTCGAGCGGTGCTCCAGAAAAAAAACGATCTTATCGTACTTATTTCAATTATAGACGAAGATCTGCCTGCGCAGTGATCAATGCTAAATAATTCAAGTGGATACTGTTTTTCTGTGACTTATTGGTGAGCAATACAGAGCCAGATAAGGATGCGTGGATGCGAAGATTAATCTGGTTCTGCAATGGTCACACATTGATTCGTGTACATGGAGGAAGGCTTATAGAAGCAACGTATGGGTACTTCTGGTTACCATTCCGAAAAGGACTCCCTTTTCGTTGGGTTGTCTAGGTTAATATAAAAACCTACATAATCACATAATAATGATATTTATTTATGTGTCCGCCCCGGCGTTCCGGTTTTTATACCATGATAAGGTTATATGTATTTCGTGTCATATTTTTTTATCATCAATCACAAAGCGATATAAGATACAGTGCGAGTTGCGAGAGGTTGTTTTTTTTTTTTGCTTATAATTGACACTTTGTGGAAGACTGAAATATATATCTAGTTCATGCAATAGATGCAATTTTCTCACTTCTTTGTTTCAAAATAGTATATACAACATACAAGTTCTTTTCTTATTTTCTTTATTTCTTTTTGTTTTGGATGTTTGTATTATACTATGATTTATTTAACTATCTCCCACATGTAGACGCTTTTTGAAAATATTGGACTGGTCTTAAACTATAATGTCAATCCATTGTACAGCATCATTAACATAATGATATACAGGTTAAGACAAAACGATAACTAAAGTTTGAGAATTAATGAAGGAAAAAGTAGAAACAAAAAGGAATATTGAACCGTTCCACCAGAGAACCAACATTGTGGACTCTATTCAATTATTGTACTTAAATTTAAAGGGAGTTTCCAATATTTTTCAGGTATGTTTTCAAAGTCGTCTGCTGCTGATATGTCGTATGTGGGAAAGTGTTAACCAACCTTAACGTAGTTATTGCGCATGTGCAAAAAGACCTTCCCTGCGCAAACATGGTGAATTATCCAAATGAAAATTAATAGACATAAATTTCTTGCAACCTTAAAGATGCTAAACTTCAGATTATAGATAGTTAAGTCAAAGTTTTAAAACGTTTATAAAGTTTTCTTGAAATATTATGATCATGATTCTGGGATAAAATTTTAGTAATTATTTCACTTTCCAGTACAATAAACATCTAAATATTGACCTTTTATGCTTCATATTTACTGGGTAGACGTACCAAGTAATCCAAATGTTGTACTTTTTCATGACTTTCAATTGACTGTTTTTCAACATTATTGCCAAAATTAAGTTTTGAACTATGTATTTCTTACTTTGTTGTCACTATTAGCAATATTTGTAGAAGTTTCAACATTTCAATATGTTGATCGTCATCTGGAGTTCAAACATACACTGTTTAGAAATGCCAACTTGTACCTCAAATAATATCCGCGTCTTTCGATTTTAGGATTTTAATGACACTCAAATTTATATCATTTAAACTACATATGAGCCATACCGCGAGAAAACCAACATTGTGGACTCTGCGTAAAGTATCGACCCAATAGGCTCATATTGGCCTAACACTAGTGATACTACACTTCCATTGTTTTGTCAGAACCAAATTGCATGTGTAAAGACAGTGAAGATGATGGTGAGACTGTGAGGATGATGAGGCCCGTCTGAATCTTCACTGTTCGCAGACGTATTAAGACCCCAAATAGTTAGACGTAGCTCGTACATATATGCAGATCGTTATTTGGTGTTTCTCAGACAAGTGTTAATACAGACCAAATGGAATTCCTTATTATTGCGCGGGTGCATATATTGGTTGTGAAAAAAACTGTCACTGATGCAATGGGCTTGCGCATGCGCCGTATTTTACCGTCAGCTCTCGGATATTTCCGTAGCAGTTCGTCACTAGACTGGTTCTCGTTGAGTTTGTATGCGAGTAGTTTTTTTATAATTAAAATGTAAATTAAAACCATAGTTTAACTTGTACCGGCGTTAAGCCATCGCGGATCACCCATCCAGGCACTTACCTCGATGAACGTTGCTTAACTTTACGAAAATGTCAACCACTCTACCAACGCCACTATAAAAGCCGACTTCCAAAGCAATGCTGTAGAAGTGATATTTATATCCGTTCCTGTTACATTTCTCCCTCTTTTCTCTTGACTTCGACCCGAAGTCACACAACTGAACACAAGCAGTATACCAGATCATATATTTAAAAGAGGGTTTCGTGTTTTCGAATCAAACAGTATTTCTTTAGCTGATTCCCGCCGCGCTAACATCGAACTGCTGCATCTTGCAGCAACTCTTGTAATTTATATATACCAAACTATTTAACCGAATATAAACTACATACATCGCTTTATTTTAAAGAAGGGTTTTGTTTTGTAGTTTTTATTATGATCTCACTTATAATGCACAGGGTTAGTTGCTGTTTAAAGACATATAGATGAAAGAGATATGGTGTTTTAAGAGTCGTTTGCATTAAACACGTCTAAGTCGTCTGCATGCAGAATTTTAGAAGACCTACGTGGATGAAACTCGTTTCAGTCCTCAATTGTCACTATTTCTAAGCGTTTCTCGTGTAGAACACTATATATCATTAAATTTAAAACAATCCAAAGAAATAGGAGTCAACATTATGCAAAAAAGAATTCACTTTTAAACAAGGTCAAAATACTAAAAGTGATCAAATCAATCATTTCCAGTGCATCCTATATATATTTACAATCAATTCAAACTCAATGTCATGTATTCAATGCATTCTGGTGACGGTATACACTAAATTCTAAGCAAACAAAGCCTTTTTAGGGATTATTTGGCACGCGGATGTATTTTGCGTAATTTGACCTATAGGGTCAATTCGAGACGACCTTCATATCCAATATAAGGACAGCGAAGTATTGAGGTCTGAATTTACTGAGATTAGCTATTTACTTAATTGTAAATGTAAGCCAACATACGATTAAAGTAAAGTATTGGAACTGTGTTTAACATATTGACCGCTTACCTTGAACTTTAATCATATGTCCAAGGACATTATAAGCCCATATAACTTCGTGTGTTTCAGTGGTACTATAACGGACGGACAGCTGAACGATTGACGTATCTCCAAGTCGAGAAATAATTGTATTCACAGAGTGGGCGGTAATTCCCGACACCATGGGACGGATCGACTTCAAAGGGGGCGTGACCGGCCTCAATGGTTGATAGACACTCTTGTGAATCTGGAGGGTCTTACAAAGCACGTCCAGTCCCTGAAATATCTGAAATATTATATATGCTTGAAGATGAAATTTTATTATTTTTATTCCTACTAAGAGATTATATTTGCAATGCGATACAATACAATATATTATATTGCATAAAACAAAAAACAACATGCTTATATCAAACAAAGAAATGATAAAAAGTACAAATGGATAAATGGATTTTTTTATCAGAGGAATTTACATTCATTTAAATCGTAGCACATTTAACAAAGCTATCACATCATAATGTATAATAATCTAGCCTTGATAATGTTCACTATGTAAATTCATATGGAAAAGGCATATACACAGAAAGGTGACTAATTACTACATAGATGAACTTCCTCTTAATAATGTGTACTGTATAGGCAAATACAGAATACTTTCTCTAAAGTTCTGTTTGGTCTTTTGCAAGACGTAATTCTGGTATGTTGCGTGTTTGTTACTCCGTGGCACAGTTGATTACATATATGTCTTCTACAGAATCGACTTGCTCGAGATGTGGTAATGTCGACATATCGAGGGCTTGGCGTGAAACGGTTGTAACTTAAAACCTATTTTGAAAACCCTGGTTTAGAGGCAATTTTGACCCCTTTGAAAACAATGCAAATTTAGGTGCCATTGCTCAGAACGAGCAATGGCACCTAAATTTACATTGTTTACCAAGAAAAATGATTTAGCGCTTATAAAGACTTCATGGCGAGGTGATTAACCTTGGTAAAAAAATACCAATTTTAGTTACAACCAGTTCACGCCAAGCTCTCGATATGTACTAATTTAACAGAACATATTTTTATCAACTGTGCTATGGTTCAGACCAGCAGGAAATCGTTTGATTCTAACGTGTATAGCTTGTGTGTAACTTGTTACGTTGTTACGTTGTTACGTTGTTACGTTCCTTGAACGGTCAGAACTACTTGGGGGCTCTTATTACGACATATTCTACAACAAAGTTATTATATTTCTTCACTCTGCTTGGAGTTGTTACAGACATGCAACAAAGATATAATTTCGAGATTATATAGATGACTTATTCTGTGTTGAATATGGACCGCAATAACAGTAAACCTCTTAAGGGTCCAAAACCGACTTGGACGCGTTCATGTATGCGACTCTTGATAACATTGGGAGAAAAGGATAACTAGGTCACAGTTAGGAATTTAAGCAGACGACTCAATATCGTATCATGTTCTATCACTTAACCTAATGCATTGGTAATTTATAATTACTTAATATATGCCTATGTCCTTTATTGAACACTTCTCATTTCGTTTCGGTGAAGTTTTCTATTGGGGTTCTCATAGTCATTGGCATATTATAATCCACCATTCCCCTTCGGCTGGAACAGGTTGCATGCACAAAGCATATATGGGTTTGTGAACCGTTATTATAACAGACCGCACAAGGCATGTGGAACTGACAGCTTGAGAAGACAGTTAAATTCACGTGTATCATTGTATCTATCGTTTTCTTTATACTCTTGTAAATTATTGATCTACATTATATGGAGGAAATAAAGATTTAAACATTTTGGTTTTAACGACGTTTGCATAAAACGTCCGCCAGTTCACATTATTACCATGTGTTTCCTTGTTTCTAATACCAGAACTCAACATGTCAGTTTGCTAGCCCATTGCTTGAAGATGAATGTACGTCGAAAAGAATGTTGACAGTTCTGTGATATGCCAATGTCATATATTTAATGCATTCTGGTGAAGGAATACACTCATATCTGCGCAAACAAAGGCATTTTACTGATCTGATCATCTTGGCCGCGGATGTATTTGGCATAATTTGACCTGTATCGACTAGAGTACTTACAGTTGTAAAGTGCATTATTTCCCGCTCAAGCTCTCTCATTCTGTCCTTCCCTTTATTGTGTAACAGTCGAAGTTTAGAAAGTTCCGTTTCAAGACTATGGATCTGTCTGTCCGTCTGTGAATCCACACGTATCTACAACAAGCACCAACAACATAAGTCACATCATACGAAAATCGACATTCCGGACTTTGGTAACAGGGACCATCAGGATCGCCTCGTTAAACAAGCGTCTGGAAAGCCTCCGGTGATTGATTGATTGATTGGGGTTAACGCCGTTTTCAACAATTTGTCCGTCATATCACGGCGGCAAGTTCACCTACACATGTATTGTCTGGCTTTTTTACACCAGTACTCCACACGACATTCTTTCCAAAAAACTGACTGCTTTTCCACATAGACTGTTAGCTCATCGGTGGAAGACGAATGACTTTTGTCACAGTGAATTTATGTCAAACGTCGCTTCCGATGAACGACTATGACTAAAGGCCCGTTGATTACACAAGTATGAAATAAAGGCGTACTTGTCTTTAAATTTAACAAGGCTTAACAATGAAAATGCTTAGTAATCAGAAAGCAAATGAGAGGTATTCCTTGAATTGATTGATTGTTTGATTGATTGGGGTTTAACGCCGTTTTTAACATTTTTCGCAGTATATATCACGGCGGCCAGTTCACCTACTCATGCATTTCCTGGTTTTCTCACACCAGTACTCCACACAACAATCTTCCCAAGCAACTGGCTGCTTTTCCACATAGACTTTAGCCCATTGGTAGATGACGAATGACGCATGTCGCATTGACTTTTGTCAATTGTCGGAAAGAAAGTTGGCCGAGCCGGGATTTAAGATGAAGATCAGCATTCGCATCTATTTAATGAGGCTCCAAAAGGTGTCGGTTTTTATATGTTTCTTGAATCCTTTTTAGGATTATGTGGAGAACAGTGTAGAGTCTGATCAAGCTGCACAGGCTGATCTGGATCTACCATTATTGTAAAACACCGCTTGAATCAACCATTTCCGATGGAAGAAAAGCATTTTTGAGCTGGAAAGACAGGACAGTTGTTTCAAGCTTACGTGCAAGCTAACCCGAAAGTACACTTTTCGCCTCTTGTAGATTTTCTGTTTCAGGAATCATTCCTCTATATCTCTATTCCCGAGACGGAATGTGTCGGCCCGGATCAGTCTGCGCGGAGAGCGCAGGCTGATCAGGTCGATACATTACGCAGATGCCATAATGTTGGTTTTCTCGTGGGACGACTCATTTGACAATATGATCGTAGAACCTGAACATCTTGTGAAGAAGAAGGCACGAATTTTGTAGGTGCGCAGAGAAAATGATGACTTTACATTAAACGACATCTGAAAACATTATGGAACAAAGAGAAATTGCTCATACGTTTTTGTTACTGTATTCGTTAATGATACTTTCATTTATAAAGACTTTTCATAATCGGCCTAGATGTTTTTAGTCATCTGCTGCAAATTTGCTGTATGTGGAAAAGGGATGCACAAATGCAGTGACATGCACACGGCGCAAGTAAACGCGAACGTTAATGCCAAAACGACGTCATAATATACAGTGACACCCAGGGGCCGGTTGTTCAAGTTGTGGTTAAAATCAACCATTGGTTATTTTCTGATGTTCATTACTTTGTTAGATTTAACCACACGTTGAACAACCGGTCCCAGAGGTCAAGATAAGGAGGATAATAAAGCCCTTTTCCTCACCAGTTCGCTTTTATCATGTAACCATCCCCGATGTTGTGTGAAACGATTCTTCGGAGTACCCACAACATAAAGTTATTAGATGGTCACAAAACGCTCCTTAACTAGAGCTCTGGTGAAAGCTGTCATCCGGCTCCTCTTACAGGGTCACAAAACGCTCCTTAACTAGAGCTTTGATGAAACCTCTCATACCGGCACGTTTTAGAGGGTCACAAAACGCTCTTTAACTAGAGCTCTGGTGAATCTTCTTATACCGGCAACTCTTAGAGGGTCACAAAACGCCACTTAACATAGGCTCTGGTGCAACCTCTCATACTGGCATCTCTAAGAGGGTCACAAAAGGTTTCTTAACTAGAGCTTTGGTGAAACCTCTCATACCGGCACCTCTTAGAGTGTCACAAAACGCTCCTTAACTAGAGCTTTGGTGAAACCTCTAGTCACAAAACGCTCCTTAACTAGAGCTAAGGTGAAACCTTTCATACCGGCACCTCTTAGAGGGTTGTAAAACGCTCCTTAACTACAGCTCTGGAGAAACTACTAATACCGGCACTTCTTAGAGGGTCATAAAAGCGCTCCTTTACTTGAGTTTTGGTACAACTTCTCATACCGGCATTCCTTAGAGTGTCACAAAACGCTCCTTAATTAGAGCTGTGGTGAATCTTCTCATACCGGCACTTCTTAGAGGGTCACCAAACCCTCCTTATCTAGAGCTTTGGTGAAATCTCTCATACCGGCACCTCTTAGAGGGGCGCAAATTGCTCCTAATCTATAGCTGCGGTGAAATAACTCATACAGACACCTCTTAGAGGGTCACAAAAACAATCCGTTACTAGAGCTTTGGTGAAACGTCTCATACCAGCACCTCTAATAGAGTCACAAAACGCTCCTTAACTATAACTAGAGCTCTAGTGAAACCTCTAATGCCGTCACTTCTTAGAGGGTTGCAAAACGCTCCTTAACTAGAGCTTTAGTGAAACCTCTAATACCGGCACTTCTTAGAGGGTTGCAAAACGCTTCTTAACTAGAGCTCTTGAGAAACCTCTAATGCCGGCACTTCATAGAGGGTTGCAAAGCGCTCCTTAACTAGAGCTCTGGTGAAACCTCTAATACCGGCACTTCTTAGAGGGTCACAAAGCGCTCCTTAACCAGAGCTCTGGTGAAACCTCTAATACCGGCACTTCTTAGAGGGTTGCAAAACGCTCCTTAACTAGAGCTCTTGAGAAACCTCTAATACCAGCACTTCATAGAGGGTCACAAAGCGCTCCTTAACTAGAGCTCTGGTGAAACCTCTAATACCGGCACTTCTTAGAGGGTTGCAAAACGCTTCTTAACTAGAGCTCTTGAGAAACCTCTAATACCGGCACTTCTTAGAGGGTCACAAAGCGCTCCTTAACCAGAGCTCTGGTGAAACCTCTAATACCGATACTTCTTAGCGGGTCGATAAACGCTCCTTAACTAGAGCTCTGGAGAAACCTATAATGCCGGCACTTCTTAGAGTGTCACAAAACGCTTCGTAACTTGACCTTTGGTGAAAACCTCTCATACCGGCACCTTATGGAGGGTTGCAAAACGCTCATTAACTAGAGTTCTGGAAAAACCTTTAATGCCGGCACTTCTTAGAGTGTCACAAAACGCTCCGTAACTTGACCTTTGGTGAAAACCTATCATACCGGCACCTTTTAGAGGGTAAAAAACCGCTCCTTACCTAGAACTCTGGTTAAACCTCTAATACCGGTACTTCCTAGAAGGTCATAAAAGCGCTCCTTTACTTGAGCTTTGGTAAAACCTCTCAAACCCGCACTTCTTAGAGGGTCACAAAATGCTCATTAATTAGAGCGCTTGTGATTCTTCTCATACCGGCACCTCTTAGAGGGTATCAAAACGCTCCTTAACTAGATCTCTGGTGAAACCTCTCACACCAGCACCTCTTAGAAGGTCACAAAACGCTCCTTAACACAGGCTCTGGTGAAACCTGTCAGCCGGCATCTCTTAGCGGGTCGATAAACGCTCCTTAACTAGAGCTCTGGAGAAACCTCTAATGCCGTCACTTCTTAGAGGGTCACAAAACGCTCCGTAACTTGACCTTTGGTGAAAACCTCTCATACCATCACCTCTTAGACGGTCACAAAACGTTCCTTATCAAAAGGCTCTGGTGAAACCTGTCATCCGGCACCTCTTAGCGGGTCGATAAACGCTCCCTTACTAGAGCTCTGGTGAAACCTTGCATACCGGCACCTCTTAGAGGTTAACAAAACACTCCTTAACTAGAGCTCTGGTTAAACCTCTTATACCAGCACTTCTTAAAAGGTCAAAAAACGCTCCTTTGCTAGAGCCCTAGTAAAACCTCTCATACCGGCAACTCTTAGAGGGTCACAAAACGCTATTTAGCTAGAGCTCTGGTGAATCTTCTCAGACCGGCACTTCTTAGAGGGTCACATAACGCACCTTAGCTAGAGCTTTGGTGAAATCTCTCATACCGGCACCTCTTACTGGTTCACAAAACACTCCTTAACCAGAACTTTGGTGAAACCTATCCTACCGGCACTTCTTAGAGGGTCACGAAACGCTCTTTAGCTAGAACTCTGGTGAATCTTCTCCTACCGGCACTTCTTAGAGGGTCACGAAACGCTCTTTAGCTAGAACTCTGGTGAATCTTCTCCTACCGGCACTTCTTAGAGGGTCACGAAACGCTCTTTAGCTAGAACTCTGGTGAATCTTCTCCTACCGGCACTTCTTAGGGGGTTACAAAACGCTCTTTAGCTAGAACTCTGGTGAATCTTCTCCTACCGGCACTTCTTAGAGGGTCACGAAACGCTCTTTAGCTAGAACTCTGGTGAATCTTCTCCTACCGGCACTTCTTAGGGGGTCACAAAACGCTCTTTAGCTAGAGCCCTAGTGAAATATCTCATACCGGCACTTTTAAAAGGGTCACAAAACGCTCCTTAACCGGAGCCCTAGTGAAACCTCTTATACCGGCAACACTTAGAGGGTCGCAAATTGCTCCTAATCTGGAGCTCCGGTGAAATCTCTCATACCGGCACCTCTTAGAGGATCACAAAACGTTCCTTATCAAAAGGCTCTGGTGAAACCCGTCATCCGGCACCTCTTAGCGGGTCGATAAACGCTCCTTAACTAAAGCTCTGGAGAAACCTCTAATGCCGTCACTTCTTAGAGGTTTGCAAAACGCTCCTTAACTAGAGCTTTGGTGAAACCCCTAATACCGGCACGTCTTAGAGGGTCACAAAACAATCCGTTACTAGAGCTTTGGTTAAACCTCTCATACCGGCACCTCTTAGAGGGTCTCAAAACGCTCCTTAACTAGAGCTCTAGTGAAACCTCTCATACCAGCACCTCTAATAGAGTCACAAAACGCTTCTTAACAAGAGCTCTGGTGAAACCTCTCATACCGTCACCACTAAAAGGGTCACAAAGCGCTCCTTAACAAAGGCTCTGGTGAAACCTGTCAGCCGGCATCTCTAAGATGGTCGAAAAACGCTCCTTAACTAGAGCTATGGAGAAACCTCAATACCGGCACTTCTTAGAGGGTCACAAAACGATCCTTTACTAGAGCTTTAGTGAAACCTCTTATACCGGCATTTCGTAGAGGGTCAAAACACGCTCCTTAGCTAGAGATCTGGTGAAACCTTTCAGACCGGCACCTCTTAAAGGGTCACAAAACGTTCCTAAACTAGAGCTCTGGTGAAACTCTCATACCGGCACCTCTTAGAGGTTCGAAAACTTAACTAGAGCTTTGGTGAAACCTCTCACACCATCACCTATTCGAGGGTATCAAAACGCTCCTTAACTAGAGCTCTTGGTGAAACTTCTCATACCGGGATCTCTTAGAGGGTCACGAAACGCTCCTTAACTAAAGCTATTGTGAAAACTCTATTACCGGCAATTCTTAGACGGTTACAAAACGCTCATTAACTAGAGCTTTGGTGAAACCTCTCATACCGGCATCTCTTAGAGAGTCACAAAACGCTCCGTAACTAGAGCTCTGGTGAAACTCTCATACCGGCACCTCTCAGAGGTTCGAAAACTTAACAAGAGCTTTGGTGAAACCTCTCACACCAGCACCTATTAGAGGGTAACAAAATGCTCCTTAACTAGAGCTCTGGTGAAACCTCTGATACCAGCACCTCTTAGAGTGTCATAAAAGCGCACCTTAACTATGCTTTGGTAAAACCTCTCATACCAGCACCTATTAGAGGGTCACAAAACGCTCCTTAACAAAGGCTCTGGTGATGCCTCTCATACCAGCACCTATTAGAGGGTAACAAAATGCTCCTTAACTAGAGCTCTGGTGAAACCTCTCACACCAGCACGTCTTAGAGGGTCACAAAACGCTCCTTAACAAAGGCTCTGGTGATGCCTCTCATACCAGCACCTATTAGAGGGTCACAAAACGCTCCTTAACAAAGGCTCTAGTGATGCCTCTCATACCAGCACCTATTAGAGGGTCACAAAATGCTCCTTAACTAGAGCTCTGGTGAAATCTCTCACACCAGCACCTCTTAGAGGGTCACAAAATGCTCCTTAACTAGAGCTCTGGTGAAACCTCTCACACCAGCACGTCTTAGAGGGTCACAAAACGCTCCTTAACAAAGGCTCTGGTGAAACCTGTCAGCCGGCACCTCTTAAAGGGTCGAAAAACGCTCCTTAATTAGAGCTCTGGAGAAACCTCTAATACCGTCACGTCTTAGAGGGTCACAAAACGCTCCTTAACTAGAGCTTTGGTGAAACCTCTCATACCGGCATTTCTAAGAGGGTCACAAAACGCGCCTTAACTAGAGATCTGGTAAAACCCCTCATACAGGCGCCTCTTACAGTGTCACAAAATGCTCCTAAACTAGAGCTCTGGTGAAATCTCTCATACCGGCACCTCTAAGAGGGTCGCAAAACGCTCCTTAACTAGAGCTTTGGTGAAACCTCTCACACCATCACCTCTTCGAGGGTATCGAAACGCTCCTTATAACTAGAGCTCTGGTGAAACCTGTCAGCCGGCACCTCTAAGAGGGTCGAAAAACGCTCCTTAACTAGAGCTCTGGAGAAACCTCTAATACCGGCACTTGTTAGAGGGTCACAAACGCTCCTTAAATAGAGCTCTGGTGAAACCTCTAATACCGGCACTTCTAAGAGTGTCATAAAAGCGCACCTTAACAATGCTTTGGTAAAACCTCTCAAACCCGCACGTCTTAGAGGGTCACAAAACGCTCCCTAACTAGAGCTCTGGTAAATCTTCTCATACCGGCATTTCTTAGAGGGTCACAAAACGCTCCTTAACTAGAGCTCTGGTAAATCTTCTCATACCGGCATTTCTTAGAGGGTCACAAAACGCTCCTTAACTAGAGCTCTGGTAAATCTTCTCATACCGGCATTTCGTAGAGGGTCACAAAATGTTCCTTAACAAGACCTTTGGTGAAATCTCTCATTCCGGAACCTCTAAGAGGGTCACAAAGCGCTCCTTATCTAGAGCTCTATTGAAACCTCTCATACCGGGACCTCTTAGAGGGTCACAAAACGCTCCTTAACTAGAGCTCTTTTGAATCCTCTAATACTGGCACTTCTAAGAGGGTCACAAAACGCTCATTAACAAGACCTTTGGTGAAACCTTTCATACCATCACCTCTTCGAGGGTATCAAAACGCTTCTTAACTAGAGCTTTGGTGAAACCTCTAGTACTGGCACCTATTAGAGGGTCACAAAACCCGCCTTACCTAGAGCTTTGGTGAAACCTCTCATACCGGCACATTTAAGAGGGTCACAAAACGTTCCTTAACTAGAGATCTGGTGAAACCTTTCATACCGGCATCTCGTAAAGGGTCACAAAAAGCTCCGTAACTAGAATACTGGTGAAAAGTCTCATACCGGCACCTCTTAGATGATCATAAAACCCGCCTTAACTAGAGCTTTGGCGAAACCTCTCTTACTGGCACCTCTTAGAGGGTCACAAAACCCGCCTTAAGTAGAGCTTTTGTGAAACCTCTCATACTGGCACCTCTTAGAGGGTCACAAAACCCGCCTTAACTAGAGCTTTAGGGAAACCTCTCATACCGGCACCTCTTAGAGGGTCACAAAACCCGCCTTAACTAGAGCTGTGGTGAAACCTCTCATACCGGCACCTCTTAGAGGGTCACAAAACCCGCCTTAGCTAGAGCTCTAGTGAAACCTCTCATACCGGCATTTCTTAGATGATCACAAAACGGAATATGTTCGGAATTGATTGGGATGCCCAAACCGGACGCACTAACCACTTCACCATGGAGACGTCAATTTTCGAAAAAGAGACGTTTATGTTATTTTAACTTCTTTATGTAATGTTTCTTCTTAAACAGGTCATACCACATGGTGATAGTGTGAATCTTTATAATTATTTCATACTCTGATTTAGTTAATGGGCTTGTAAAAGTGCACACTAATTGTTCTAAGAACTTTGACAAATCATTGTTCGGGGCTAAACTATCAATACATTTTTCATTCATGTATATACTCATCCCATATCTACTATTCCATTTATTTATTTTTTTACTTTTGACAATATTTGAAATTAACAAGAAGGAATACATTATAGTAATTCGATGTAATTAGAATAAAGTCATTGGTATGAAATAAAGCAAGGAAACAACGTTAAGCCAATCACGTGACTGTAGAAACTTGACACACATGACAGAAAAGCGTCAAAATGACAGCGATGTCAAACATTTTTACAATACTAATGTCACCTGTACATTTGGATCTTTTTAAGTGTGAATAAAATTAAAGAAACAACGCTTAGGCATCCGAATGGGTTTTAAAGGATATCAGAACAAACACAAGCGTGTACATGTCAATTCATTAGGAACTAATTTAGGGTTTAACTCATTTCCACTTTTCTGCTGCAGACGACTTTGAAAACATATTGACATAAACCTGAAAAACATTCATAAAAGATAGCTAACCTGTTAAAAATGTTTAAAACATTGTGACCAAAGAGCAATTTCACCTTTGGTCACAATGTTTTCAAAAGTCTTCAGCTGTAGAGGCGTCTATATCGAGGGCTTGGCGTGAAACAGTTGTATCTAAAATTGGATTTTTTTTACCAAGGTTAATCACCTCGCCATAAAGTCTTTATAAGCGTTAAATCACTTTTCTTGGTAAACAATGTAAATTTAGGTGCCATTGCTCGTTCTGAGCAGTCATGGTGGAGTGCCCTTGGGCAAGGCACATTTTCTAGCCTAGTACTGGTTTGTTTACCCAGGGATCATGAATAATCAAATTTAATTGCGCGCTAAATGACCTTAGCTGTCGATGCGCCATAAAACAATATACATTCATTCATTCATTCGTTCTGAGCAATGGCACCTAAATTTGCATTGTTTACAAAAGGGTCAAAATTGCCCCTAAACCAGGGTTTTCAAAATAGGTTTTAAGTTACAACCGTTTCACGCCAAGCGCTCGATATACGAGGGACGTTCGGAAAGTTTTGAGACAATCTTTGTTTTTTAATGATAAGTCGGAAACAGTGAATAAAAATTCGCACAGTGTATCTTTAAGTTATAATCTACTGAATGATACAATGTTTTTACAAATAACGCAATATATACATTAACAACAATACATAGAAAACGATATCTACAAGGTCCCCGGCGCAGTAACGTCGTTTTCACGTAACGTCTAAACAATAATGCTGTTTTAACGCAGTTCTTAATTTAAGCCCTTCTCAAAGAATCGCCCAATGCATTGTACACATTTCGCATGTCTTTTCATCTACTTTTCAAATACAATCTTCTGTCAAAATCATGTGAGCAGTCGCTCCACAAATATATCACAAATTTGCAATATCCTTCACAGTCATTCGCCGATCTGTATTAAGCGTGTTCTTTACATAATCGCAACCTTTTCATCAACCACAGACGGACGAAAATATATGTGTTTGTACTTTGTACATGTTCTACCGTCATGGAAACTTTCATTCCATCTGTCCACACGTGCCCTGCTCACAGAATATCCGTTATAAGCGCTCTTTGAACAGTCCTTCGTTTCCGGTGGCGTTTTCCCGAGGTTTGTCCAATCGTTGAATGAAAATCCGCTGTTCCTCTTTTGTTTGCGTCTGCATTATGCGCTTAGTAAGTATGATTATCTAGGTGCGTGTATTTAAATTATTACTTCCGGAATACTTTCAGCAAATGATGTTATGAATCAAGTATGACGTCATGTATGTTTAACAACGTTTCGCGCATTTTTATTATGATTGTGTGTTCAACATAGTGCAGTGTAATCGAGCAATTTAGGGTTGCGCCGGGTCTTTACAACGCATGTTGCTATGGATACGAATATAAAAATATGACTGACATCACAATACTATAATCTGAACATAAGCTTTTGAAATATAACATTCTCATACATGCTGAAGTTTCATAACGATTTGTCAAAGGAGCAGTGTTAAATGGATATTGTCTCAAAACTTTCCGAACGTCCCTTGTATTCTACTAAAAATGTTAAAGATTGTAAGACATATGAGCCGTCCGGCGAGAAAACCAACAGTATGGCCTCTGCGTAATGTATCGACACATATCAGCTTGCGCTGTCCGCGCAGACTGATCCGGGCCGACACATTCCGTCTCAGGGGGATAGAGGTATAGACTAAGGATTCCCGAAACAGAAAGTCAACAGGAGGCGAAAAGTGTCTATCAAGATACAAGATACAAAGTTTTATTTTGTAAATAAAGGCCTCCGGCCCACAATACATAGCATTTTTTACAACAAATTATGTTAGTTACGTATACAATATCCATGCTATATTTGTAATTCATTTCTTTTTAAAATACAATATATGTAATATGAAACTTTCCTTATTTTAGAAGTGTCCTCTAATTGTAGAATTTTGTAAAAATTTAAATGATCAGTTCCACCAGAGTACCAAGAAAATAGAAAGTTTTTGACGTAAATCTGAGTATCTAGGGCATTTAAAAAATACATGATATTCATTTTCTAATATAAAAACGTTTCAATAGTTTGGCAATAAGGACAGTAACGATTTTCTCGATCAATATTTTGATGTCGACCCGTTTCTAATTTTAACTTGTGACTGGAACACCGAAAACGGGCAGTTGCTTTGTTATGTATCCGGGTAAGCCTGCGCGGCATGTTTAGGCCGATCCGTTTCGATATTTTACGTCGAGTCCACAATGTTGGTTTTATCGCGGGACGACTCATATTAACGATTTTGAGATAGACTAAGAAAATGGTAAGCCTCAAATAAGTAGGTTCGTAATCTACCAGTTATAATATAGATACATTATACAGTTATGAGAATCATAAATATTGTGAAATATTACACAAACTGTTGTACTGTATAATATATAGGCTATAAGTTTATGTGAACCATTCAATAAGCGAATAACGCTTGTTGCATTGATTTCTGACAAATGTGGGCGTGTCTCCAGGGTGCTAGGAAATAATACCAGCAAAACATCCCGTCTGTGGTAATCAGAGGTCAACATGGGCATACAGCCTAAGAACACCTCGCGAAGAACAAAGAAAGCATTACACTAGTCAATTAGGAATGACCTTGATAGTGGTAGAACCATAAGTGAAGGGCCGGGCTGATCCGTGCAATCTCATGGCGACCTTATGCTTAGAACGAACTGAAAAGGGATAAGGTCAGGTAATACGAATATAGTCCTTTCAGAAAATAGGAAGTTTAATATTGATACGAAATTATAATTGTTGATGAAAAGGGAAAACATGCTTAAAACGAGACAATGTTTTCCCTTTTCAGCAACGATTATAATTTCGTATCAATATAAAATTTCTAATTCCACAATGTATATACTTTCTAGTATTATTTTGGGGGGGATCTTACATGTTTGTCTTTCTTGTATTCGAAGCCGAGATAATTCTCAAAGCATCCTGTCAGAAAGGTTCAAACATCACGTAGGAATCTGCCTTGGTCGAGTAGTTAGCGTCGGGGATTTGAAACCGGCCGTCCCGCATTCGAACCCAGGTCGGTGACGTGTCCTTAGCCAAAACATTTTCTAGCCTAGTATTGGTTTATTTACCAAAGGATCATGAATAAGTGAACCGTGATATAAGTGAAATAATGTTAAAAACAGTGGAAAACCCAAATAAAACATCAAACCTCACGTAATATATTCCACTCACCTGTCCGCTTGTTTGGGCTAATGTAAGCAACAAAATTCCTAAACAAATCAGACTGATACTTTCTCTCGTCATTATCTGAAAATAATTAAAATGAAATTCTGAGCGGTGATTCTGCAACAAAATATTAAGGTTTCTGTAAAAAGTGAAGATCAGGATAATACTGCTCAGTATTGCCACTCGTGTAATCATTGCGTTAGGGTTGGCTTTCCTGAAGCAGCGCTCAATTTATTTTGATCCATTTGATCAATCGTAATTGGGTCCTTGTGAACCTTGGCGCAAAGGAGCCACGACTTCTTTAACCCTTTGTTCATACAGACGCCGCTTTCTGACGCCTCTGCAACATACGACTTTAGAAAACATTGTGAAAAAATACGAAATTGCTCGTGAAGATCAATTTCTCATTTTGTCTCAATGTCTTCAACTCTATTCAGTTATTATATTTTCATTTATAGAGATACTCCATTTGTTTGGCAAAATGTTTTTAAATTCGTCTGCTGTCGATTTGTTGTATGCGGGAAAGAGATTACCCTAAATGTACGCTCTCGATGCGGTAGTTCTGGATTGATTATATAAACTAAATGTTAACGCATTTCATTAATTTCGAAAATAAATATTAAATCAATGGTCAAACGGCGATTATACATTATATTTCCAACAATTTAGCTTTTTCATACATACACCAAATGTGCATCAGATGATTTGAAAAAAGTTTTAGGCCAAAAACGTTCTCTACACAAAAAAAAATCCAATTATCAAATTCAGTTAAAAGGAGTTAACGCTCTTCCTTTTTCTATTACACCACTCACTAGGTTCTGAAAGTCGTCTGCAGCATATGATTCAACATTATTATTTGTGAGGGATAGGGTAGTTATAATGTTAACCCTTTCCCTCATACGACAATTCTGCAGCAGACGACTTTGAACGTATTTTGACAAAAAGTAAAAAATCTCCATAATTGAATGGATAACGTACATGTATGCCAAAAAGTGGAAAACATTGTGGCAAAAGGAGAAATTGCACGTTTTGTGCAATTTCTTCTTTTGTCACTATGTTTTTAAAAAGCTGTTTAGAAAGCGTCTATATGAGGGAAAGGGTTAAACACACGCTCTTCATTGGTAGCCATCACATGTCAAATGTAGGCCAAATGCAACATACACGCTAGAGCTATGGCCTTAGCATTCCAAAGTTTCTTATAATCACGATTTTGTATTCCAAAACAATCATTTTTAAATAGCTGAATTAACAATTGTTAGCAGAAATTGTTTTTGCTTATTTAAACCCCTTTTCCAAAATTAACAACGGTCGATTCACGGTGACTGTGTCATATATATTACAGACTCATGTCTAATGCAAAATGCGTTTCAGTTTTCTACATTAATAACAACGCAAGCATTCAGGAAAGAAGGAGAGAAAACAAGTATACAGAAAGGACAAATGCAGTATAAGAATGTGCCATCCATTATTTCCTTATATTTTTGCATGTTGCTGCAAAGCCATAAAACGGCGGTTCAAAGATATTTATGTACAGAGCAATTATATATAGTTATTTAACTATTGAAATTGTGTTCCGATTTACATTTACACGCTTGCATCTGCTCGATGTTGTTATAAGCGGATAAAATCATGAGGCATAATTGTGTTTGTATTAAACAACCAATTGTATATGAATTATGAATTACATATACGATCAGAGATTCGTGTAATGTTTCGTAAATCAAAGGTGCTGAACTCCGGGTGGAGATCAACATTTTGAAATGTTGAAACTTCTGCAAATATTGCTAATCGTGACAACAAAGTAAGTCATACATAGTTCATAAGTTTTTTGGAAACAAATATTGAAAAATACAGTGAATTGAAAGTCAGGAAATATACAAAATGTGGCTTGTAGGGTATGTCTACCAAGTAAAAATGAAGCATAACAGATCAATATTTAGATATTTTGTACTGGAAAGTAAAATTATTATATCCCAGAATTTATCCAAGAATTATGATTCTAATATTTCAAGACACCTTTTTGAACAGTTTTAAAACTTTGACTATCTTTCACATGGAGTTAAAGCATTGTGCATCGCTTGTTTTGAACGATTTAAAACCGACCTCGTAATTTTAGATCTTTTACTTTTATTTCCCGAAAAAGGAACTTTATCACATAACCAGGTCACGGAACTACTTTTGGAACACCCTTCTAAAGTTTCAGTTAAATAAACATGATTATAGGAATCAATGTTAAGATTGTGTATAAAATAGTGGACTGCCGTGATATGCGATTAATAACTATCAAGAAAAGTTTTCAACCTGCATTTGTCGAGACTCCTAATTTGTGTTACACTCCCCACGGAATATTCTCAAATAAGCATTATACGACATTATTTCACTAGTAAATGGTTCCGATCTACAGGTAGTCAATCCGGAAAAATAAGACCAGCGGGCATCGCAGCGTATTTTTCACGCGAATAATTGTAATGCACCGCTTAAAGTTCCAAGCGAGACAAACCTAAAGCCTAGAACAAACATATCAATATCATTACGAGTGAAGACTAGTCTTTAATTGCACAAATCGAAAGTTTCGAACAAGTAATAGTCCCAAACTTTTGCAATCATTTAATATTAAAGATACACCATCTTGTCACCAAACAGCACTTATATATATATATGACTGATTGTAATTTTAATGGTTTAATAAAAGTAGTTGTTTTGATAACTCAAATATTTAAATCTCCTATGATAATATCACATTGTAATGAGTTTTATATTTTTCCCGTCCCCGAATAGTTCAATAGATATTCACCGTCCATTAAACATGTAGAGAAGTCTCGATGTCTATGTCACATACGTATTTTAAAACAGCTGTTAAAAGAACATTTGCTTGAATTTGGTGGTAAAAGAAGAATTTGCTTTTCTTAGCATTTTCTCATTTTCCAACAAAGCATTCAACTGTACAGTCAATTTTGCCGAAAGTTATTCATCCAAGTTCCTAGATACTACTGTATGAATGCCTTCCTCGTAAACTTTCAGGAAGCTTCGTCTGCTTTCTCATCGCACTGACCGATTATACGCATACTGTGTGAGAACATCTGCCCATTGCCCTTCCAAATGTCATAAGTTGAACATTTATCATGTCCCCATCTCATATTTTCACGTCAAATGCAAAACACGATGTTATTTATAGTACGTTAAAATATCCCAAACGGAACAACCATGACCCTATTACCAATGAATGCATTTACATATTTACATTGTGCAGACTTCTTTCTAAAAATTTCTTTTAATGTAACTGTATTAGTTACGTGGTCGTGGCTGTTCTCCCTCATTAATTTCAAAACATTTGAGAAAGGAAATATTTGCAAGTACATGTACAAAGAAAACATAATTTAAAAAAAATGAAACTCTATTTCCTGCTTGTTAACGTCATTACAGGTAAGGGTTTAACCTTGTCGCATCATAGTAAATAAAAAAGACTTAATTGTTAGGTTTGTTTTTTTACATAAGTTTGTTTCCTCAAACGATTTTAGAAATAACAGAGAAATAATAGAGAATGTGTTGCTAGTATTCTATGGAAAGCAATGAACATATGTATCTTTTGTACATCTTAAAACAAAAGTGATAACAGTCACTGTGACAATCTTCATTCGTCTTCCACTCATGGGATAAGTATATGTGGAAAAGCAGCTATTTGCTTGGAAAATATGTTGTGTGGAGTACTGGTGTGAGAAAGCCTGAAACACATGAGTAGGTGAACTGGCCCCGTGATATGACTGAAAATTGTTGAAAACAGCGTTAAACTCCAATATTATTATTAAACATCGTAAACATTACAATGTGTTATTTTCAATTTATCCTGACTGGTTGGTACTTCGTGGCTACTCATTGATATGTACATCTTTTTTGGTTAAACGTACTGAACTCCAGAAATAAGATATTATAGTCAAAGTTTTAAAACTGTTCAAAACTTGTGTTAACAATTTTAGAATCATAATTATAACATAACATCAGAGTAATCATTTCACTTTTCAGTACCATAAACTTCTAAATAATCATCTGTTATGCTTCAGTTTTACTAGGTAGACATACCCAAAAAGCCAAATGTTAACATTTTCAATTGACAGTCTTTCAACATTTACTGCCAAAATAGTTTTGAAGTACTTATTACTTACTTTGTTGTTACTATAAGCAATATTTTCAGAAAGTTTCAACACTCTCAAAATGTTGATTTCCATCTGGAGTTCATCACCTTTAAGGTATGGTATAAGTAACAATGTTTACAAGGAGTATGATATCCGTGCTCTAAATAATCTGTTTTCGATATATGTGTTTCTTAACCCTTTCCCTCATATAGACGCTTTCTGACGCCTCTGCAGCAGACGGCTTTTTGAAAACATAGTGACAAAAGAAGAAATTGCACAGAACGTGCAATTTCTCCTTTTGCCACAATGTTTTCCACTTATTGTCATAGGTTATCCATTCAATTATGAAGATTTTCTATGTTTTGACAAAATACGTTCAAAGTCGTCTGCTGCAGAATTATTGTATGAGGGAAAGGGTTAAATGAACAAGTTTATTTATTTAAAGTCCCTAATAAGATATGAAGTTTACCTAATTCCCAAAAAATATTTGTTATATATGCCAAATTTGTAAAATCAACCTGGTTGCTGCAAAATAACACTGAATGACGTTATGAAAGTCAGACTTTGCTAACCATAATATTATACACGTATGTGCTTAATCATCTTTGCTACAAGTACGCAAAGTTTCAGTACATTAAAAAAACAAAAATACAATTTATATTGATCCGTAACGTGTTCCCGGCTCCCGCAAGTACGATAAAAACGACTCCATGATACAACTGTTCAAGCCCATTGTCAAGTTGGAATACACGTGTTGATAATGTACTCCTCTTAGAAAATGATTATTTAGTTTAGTGTATATTAGTTTTCTATTATTTACAAACATTTAAAAGCACGCAGATTTCAGTATTATTAAAAAGTAATTTAATCCAAGTTTTTAGCAGACAGACAAACAGACAGACAGAACATGTTATTAATGACGTGTAAAAGGTTCATTGTCCAAACACATACATATGTATGCAAAATACATGATACGAAAATACGATCAAACATACTTAATTCGGAATGTATAGTTATGATGAATTAATTAAACATAAATTAAATATGAGAATTATATAAACCTTTTGAGAAATGCAATACAAAAATATGGTACTGTTCTTTAGAAACAAAACACATTTAACTCATTAAACACGTGTAAATATATTCAAAAAGCGAAATAATTAATGTACAATCAGGAAGTAAATAATGAGCGCAGTATGAGTGAATGAATGAATGAGCGAGCGTAAAGATGAATGAGTGAATGAATGAATGAGTGAATGAATGACAATCAAGCAACCAACCGTGTTCTAAGAAGAAATCAAGATATATTTAATTTATTTCTCAGAAAGTTGCTTCTTTGATATAAAGATCAAGACTAAGGATGGTTTTGTTTCTATGTTAGTGAGTAGTTGAGCGAATTTATATACTCTTGAAATACTTTTTTTTTTCAAGTGCTTTTTCCTAAGTTAAATACAGCAAGGACATAACAGAAATAATAAATTTCCTCTTCAATGTCTGTTGATTAACAGCATAAACAGTATATTTCTTCTGTGTGGGTTCTATTTTTGGAGTAGCAGCCAGTTTTTATTCTTAAATTATGAGCAATTACAAAAACTTAAAGAAAATGTTCTCAATAGTTAAAATAAAACAGTCAAGCAAACGCCTTTCCAATATTCATTAAAGGTGCTGAACTCCAGAAAATAGATATTATAGTCAAATTCTAAAACTGTTCACACTCTTTCTCGAAATATTAGAATTATAATTCTGGGATATAATTAGAGTAATAATTTCATTTTCCAGTACCATAAACATCTAAATACTGATATTTTATGATTAATTTTTACTTGGTAGACATACCCAGTAAGCCTAATTTTGTACATTTTCATGACTTTCAATTGACAGTTTTTCAACATGTACTTATATATTCTTTATTCCTCCAATAACGAAGAGCATTACAATACATATAATACATATAGAATCCCTAACACATATACAAGAGAACAAATGAACACATCACGACAAAAAAAGGTAGTCTGCCTCCAGCGAGGCGGTCTAGAAATAAAGGGTACATATATGTTTCTGGTATTTTCAATATGGTTAGTTAATTTTCAAAGGTTAATCTATCGATGCGTTTAAGACTATGTCAAATACAATACAATATAAATATTTTTTCAGTAATGTAAGTCCTCCGGCCCATTATACATAATTCGCATGTACATAATAAATTCATTGGAGTGACATCATAAACTTTTTGAAGATATTCAAATATAGAAATAATTAGTATACGACACATACTTTATGATTTAATTAGAGACCTGGTCATCTAAAAGTAATTTTTTGGTTTTAAATGCCTCAATTAGATATTTGATCAGTGATGTTTACATATGTTGGTCTACATTAACTAATTATATCATAAAACAACCTTGTAGTATTTGTCCAGACTTCCTGGAAATAAAAAAGACGAAGTTCATTGTAAACTGGACATTAAATGAAATTCATCCTTAACAACATAGCAAGACAAATATTACAGAATCTCAAGCAATAATCAATATTTTGGGGTCTACCTTATTCTACATTTAAACAGTGACTAGAACATCTACAATTTGAGAATATGCGACGACTATCATATGAAATATCCATGGAAAGATACATTTCTACATTTAACAGAGATTTAAAGTGTTGATAACATAAGATTTTGGAGAGAGCAGTCTTTACGACGTCGTTCAAAGCACTTTAAAAATTGACTACAATTTCCAACACCGTCATATATCCATACGTATCCAAAACCATACTCATGTAGCACATTTTTAATTTTAGATGCCCATGTCTTTCTGTCAATTTCATCTAGCTTTCTAAGCATATGGTAGCATTGTTTAGAATATCTTGTTGTAGGCATGTATGTTAGTTTTATCCAGTACTTAATACACTGTGTCATATACGTTACCGAAAGAGGGTATCTAACGCATTCACTTAAGGCGAAAAAATCAATAGTTATCCATAGTAACGAAGGAATTTATTTGGACATGAACATTTTCGAAAAGATAGGATCATCCGCATTAAGCGCTTAAACATTTAATAGAACAACTGCAGTGAAACACAACGTTAACACTTATGCTTTGTGTTGTCGACTATAAAATAATTGTATACGGCAATTCTTTGTATTTCTAATAACATTTTAAAAAGGACTGCAACCTCTTTTGAATTGAACCCATGAATTAAATAATATGTAACGTCCAATTCTGAGGGGTTTTTAATGTCTTAAATCAAATTGCTTTATGTAAACATAATATTATCTAAAATAAATAAATACATAGAAACGCTTCTTGTTATTTTTGAACATCTGCAAAAATGATACTTTGAATTTGCTATTTCCTATTATTCCTTAATGTAGAAACAACACCATTCTAAAAGCCAACATAACAAAGGATATACATATGCTTTTTCCAGCATTATCCAACTTTACATAAAGTAATTCAGTAACATACAAGGAAAAACGATCTTGATTACACAACTTATTCGCATAATTAACATATGCATGCGAAGCATTATGAAATGTTTATATTGAATCCGTTGTTTTAGAGGAAATAGCAATCATTGTAAAATAAAAGTACTTAAGCGATATCGATTTGAATACTATTGAATATATATCCTTACGTTGATGTATAAACTCTCAAAGATTTACAACTGCGCGCGCGTTTAAAGCATTCGGCAGGCCTATATATTTAGAAAATAGAACATAGAACATATTTATTGATTATAAACATACATACAATGTTTCGAACCAAATACAATAAATTCACAAATCAAAATACCAGGAAAAAAAACATGAAAAAAACAACAACAACAAAAAACAAACAACAAAATTCAAGATGTTCAATCAAATCAAATTATGTAGAGAAATGTTTGATTGGGTCAAGCATTATTATAAAGATGCTCATTTCGTTCTGTATAAAAAGTATATATTAATATGACCCGTTGATCGTGTCATACCTATTAATCAATGGTCAAGTATTACGCGAGTATTTAAATTATTACCTAATTTTAGCGGTGTGTGGTTCATGATCCAGTCTTATGTTTTTATAGTAAAATGGAGACGGTTCGTGTTCACACTTCTGTATATGACTTCGAGTGATATTTGCGAAAATTGCAGACAAAGAGCAGGAAGCGTAAACATTCAGTCTTATCTTTGCCTATATTGTGCACCACAATTTCCTTGTGTGCTTATAAATTTTACATTATTGTTTCAGAAAATATAACACCATTTTCATTATTTCTAATATTTAATATTTCTAATATTTAAGCTTAATAAAACACAATATGAACCAATTAGAAACCGTAAAATTGTTCTGTTCTATTAAAATGTTAAAACATTATTAATGTTATTTCATAGAAACAAAATAAGGGAACAGTTCAATCTGAACCAATTTGTATAGCTGGTGTCAATTTAAACGCTAAAAGCCGCAACAGGTAAGCAATGTTACTCTCATAGAGTGGATCCAGATCGACCATGGCCATTCGAAAACTGCATCTGACAAATGTTTAACTGTTTGGCAATTATAAGTTACAAGTCTGAATCATTAAACAATTTCGATCATTGTAGTCCCGACGGAATGTTAGGAAAATGGTGATCAGTCTTAGCAACACTGGTTAATTATACATCAACTTTTTTTTAAAGAAAACATATTTAAATTGTAGTGACCACAAAAACCACAACTAAGAGCCATAGTCATTCAGCCGTGCTTTACAGAAACCAACAGTACAGCTTTTTGACAAGTGTGGTAAAATGATAATTAACTATATGTTATAAAGGTTAACTGTGTCAGAGTCTTCCTTACTAGCGAACAGTACACATTGTTCAAGTATGACTCAATCTGTTCAGGGTAGTGCTATATTTAGCATGCGCCTTTAAATGTGCTGTGTTTAGAGTACCCTATTAGTTTATATGTATTTAGGATGCACCTTTGAATGTGCTGTGTTTAGCATGCACCACTGAATATGCTGTTTAAGCATGCACCTTTGAATGTGCTGTGTTTAGGATGCACCATTAAATATGCTGTGTTAGCATGTACCTTTGGATTTGCTGTGATTAAGATGCACCATTGAATGTACTGTATGTATGATGCCCATTTGGATATGATGTATTTTGGAGGCACATTTGAATGTGCTGTATTTATGATGCACCTTTGAAAATGCTGTGTTAAGGACGCACTTTTGAATGTGTTGTGTTTAGGATGCATCTATGAATGTACTGTATGTATAATGCACCTTTGAATATACTGTATTAAGGATGCACATTTAAATGTGCTGTATTTATGATGCACCTTTGAAAGTGCTGTGATTAGGATGCACATTTTAATGTGCTGTATTTATGATGCACCTTTGAAAGTGCTGTGATAAGGATGCACATTTTAATGTGCTGTGTTTATGATGCATCTTTGAATGGTCTGTAGTTATGATGCAACTTTGAAAGTGCTGTGTTTAGGATGCACCTTGGATGTGCTGTGTCTTGGATGCAACTTTGAGTGTGCTGTATTTAGGATGCACCATTAATTGTGCTGTATTTAGGATGAATCGTTGAACGTGCTGTATTAAGGATTCACATTTCAATGTACTGTGTTTAGGATGCATCTTTGAATGTGCTGTATTTAGTATGCACCATTGAATGGGCTGTATTTAGGATGCACCATTGAATGCGCTGTATTTAGGATGCACCATTGAATGTCCTGTGTTTATGATGTATCTTTGAATGCATTGTATTTAGGATACGCATTTGAAAGTACTGTATTTAGGAAGCACCTTTAAATGTGCTATGTTTAGGGTATCCCATAAGTTTTTATGTATTTTGGGAATATCATAAATGGTATTGTATTTAGAGTACACCATTGATTATGCTGTATTTTGGGTGCACCAAAAATGGTGCTGTATTAATAGTGCACCAATTAAAGTACTGAATTTAGAGTTCCCATGGCTGTGCATCATTTATTGTTCTGTTTGTAGGGTATACCAATCATGGTTCTATAGTAAGTTTGTTGTCCATATATCCATGCTTTTCAAAACGGTAGTAGTGCTATAATCCTATGCATGCAGGGTTAATATAACGGGAATAACGTGTACCAAGGATACACTTCTAGAATGTTGTCAGAAGTTACGGCAAAGACTTGATTGCATATGTTCGGACCGTGAAGACTCTGACTACAATGTCTATGTGTTCATGCTTTTCCGAATCATCTGCGTAAATGCATATGCAATTCGGTCGATCTTCGCTTGATATGGATCAGATGGAATTGAAATGACGTCGAAAGCGGCGTTAAACAGTTTTCAAACAAAATAACATCATAACAGTAATACTAGTAAAGAAATGCAATATCATAGATTCTTCAGCTCCCAATTAACATATATTTTATCATTATTTTATATGTATCTTTTGGGTTTATCATTTATAAATCATTGAACGTGACAGTAACTTAATGTATATTTTTCTTTAGTCTATGCCAATGTGGACCACAGCGGATGGCGGGTGTTGCTGATAAATATTGAACTTCGTGAATATGTAGTGTTGATGTAATCTACATCGCTGTTATCTGTAATCCCCCAAAATATCTTACAACTTTACAAAAAACTTTCGCAACTACTTAGATTCGTGAAATAATTTTCGTATTTATGTTCGTATATCGTAGGTATAAATTAGAAACTTAATACAAATAGTGTCAGTCTGTCTGTTAGATATGAAAGGACTTAGTCATCTCACACTGAACCTCAGTGAAAGGTTTGATCAGATACGTGCATGCAGCAAATGGGGCTTATCTGTATCGACTCTGTTTTGATTTCACTATGTATAACACACATCTTTTAGTAAGAGAAAAGCCGATTTAACTTCAACTAAGAATATTCTTTAAATAATATACTTAAAATGTTGAACGAATTTCAGTCACTCGACATAATTTTAGCATGAAATATCTTATTTACAAATTAAAGATTCCTTAATTGTGTGAATATCCTTCACGACTCGTCTGAGGTGTCGACCTTTCATTATGTTAATCAAATGAACAATTTGTTACCTAATTACTTTCATAAACAATTAGAAGAAAGCGTATCGACTTACCACCGCGATGTAAATCAAACACTTAATAACTAAACATCCGTGAAATGACAAGAAGTGGGGGAAATGAATTATTGCTTCACACAGAAAAGGATCATTTGTCCTTCATTGTCAGTCATCTTAGGGAAAACAGAAAAAAATAATAAACCATCTTATCCACGGACATATTAAAATAGACTGCGCAATGTCATCTCTCCATTAATTCATACACCGATCTGAAACGACTATGATATAAGAGTGTAAACGTCGCAATGGTTAACATATAAAGTCGAGCAGACAAAGCACATCCATTTAAAAACCGTTTGTGTCCGGTGAAGATACTGAATTGGATTATAAATGACAATTTATGAATGATAAAATTACATTAATTCGAATTTTTGCACCTGTTTCCGCGGTGTGAGACGCCAATTTATGGTTTGATTTGACGATAGCTTACAACCACCATGAGTAATGCTTTCCCCTAGACAACTGTTGATGTCTCTGAAGTATGTGCGTAGCTTTCTATATACTTTTTAGGCACCAGTCTAGAATACCGAAAAATCGAAAGAAAAAAAAGACATTTAAATCAAATGTAATGATTTCGAGGTTCTTGTAAGCACATCAGCTAAATAAATCGTAATTAAATATTCGCTCCGCTCGATGAAACAGACCGTGTGTGTCAGCACATTTACTGGATCGAAAAAGTAAAAAAAAACTCATCTCCGACTATAAAGCTACACAAATCTCGGGTTTGGTAGGTGGAAGATGAATGCTAACTGGACTCCACTAGTATATTTACACATTATTTTCAGTCAATCTGCGACCCTCGTAAGAGACGTCATTTAAAGTTAGTTTTGGGACATTTCTTGTATTTTGTTGGGAACATTATAATTTGCCACTTTAAACCAATTGCAGAATCTATAACGCATAGACATTATACAAAATGGTAAACATTTCTTGAACTCATTAACTATGCACGGTGTAACAAAATAGAGTTGGCTTGGCCTAAATAAAAGACGGTCAGTCAGTGCGGGTTGGTCACGTATGGTTTTAACTTATCGCAGGAGTGTCAGGGAGATCATTGTTTATGAAGTTATTATCATATACATATGTGATAAGTGATATTAAGCATATTAAGAGTTCATTTCATGTAAATCCGTTGAGAATTAAGGAATTGACGGGTTTAAAAACGTTAATTACGTTAAACTATGTTGCTATTTTCATTTGGCCTATAAATGTATTGAAACTAGTTGTTGATTGTGAATTACGATTTGCACGGGAATTTTGCCTGTCATCAGGAGACCCAGAGGTTGATTGGTGCTATATAACTTACTCAAACATTTGTTTTGACCGTCAGTATCACATGAGTTACCAGATGGTTTTCACTCGTTATAGTGAGAGGTAGTTGATGTGACCAATTCACACGGCATATGGGTATGTAAATTCTTAGTTATTGTGCAAAGGGGTTTTCGGCATAATTAAGGAATGGAATCTGTGCAAATTTACAATGTTAGGGATTGAGATAATTATTACATGATTGAATTGTTTAGAGAATTTCTGGTTCACGAAGTGAATGTTTTTTCAGAAATTGAGTCCGTTAGGAGCGAGACAATGTGTTATGTTATTGGGAAAGATATGTTGTATGAAAAGGATAAGAATGGAAGTGGGAAATGTAAAAGGATATTAGTATAGAGATGAGCTACCATAGGAGTATAAAATGGTAGGCTGTTAGGTTTACGGAACATTATTGATATTATTGTAAGACATGGTTATTTATTACAATTTTAGCCGTTTTATGTCTATGGCTAGTCCATATCGATAGCCAGACAACCGAAGTTCCAAACGCAGAAGTTTGAAGAACCAGTGTGTGACGCAGTCCACAACATAATAAGACGTCGTAACGGGGGACATTAGGAGGAGTGCCGTCATAGGACGTGTAGAACCATATATCCACAGTTGTGTGGCTTGTCGATCCCGGAATCCAAGGATATACGCGACGCAATGAATATAAGTACAACGACTCGGTGAAGTCGGGAAACGGATACAGTTGGATGTGAAGGACAACGTGTATGAACATTCCAAATACAGGGTACAGTAACGGAAGTGATGGGACAGTTAAGTGACTGGGGTGAGAGGGTGTATGAGAGTGCGTGAGTAGTTCTTTTGTTTATAGCCTCTCGATTTGTCAGGAAAGAAGTGATTATTTAAAATTGTATATATTTCATAACTGTAAATTTAAACATATATTTTTATTCAACCATCGGCGTTCAATTCTACTTTAGTGAGTTGTCGACCCTTGACCATCTTGTGACAAATGGTGTCAGAAGTGGGATGATTCGCTCGATGTATCGAGGCGGCAACGAACTGGGGTAGAATTGGATAGGTTAATTGTAACTCTGCAGATATTCCTTCATTAGATTCATTTTTTACTGGCAATTGTACAGTGCATTTTACACTTGATACAAATAGCTTATGATTTATACATGGGGTTTTAAGGTTATTTTTTTGTTTATTCCCTGTGATGAGACACAGCGGCGCTGCCATAAGCGTTTCTGCAGTAAAGCGTGGAGTCTGAGGGATAGAAGGGGTGTGCTTTAAAAGTGTTAAGACTGATATCTGAACATTATAAATAGATTTAGGGTCGTGCATAGTGAGTCTCGAAAGTGGATTATACCGTACAGGATATGCAGAGAATTCAAATATAGATTTGAAGTCCAATGAAGTGTAGTTATTATTAACTTAGATTGTAGTTTATTAAGTTTTGATATAGGGTTAGCGTATAGTACTATTGAGTCATGACTAGTATGAAGGAGTTGATAGAGTTGGGCAAGGAGTTGGGTCATGAAGGTGAGAATCTTCAAAAGTTCGTTCAAGATGAACAAGAAAAGGAACGAGAACATAGACGGAGAGAATTCGAGAGAGAGAAGGAAGAGAAAGAAGTTAAGTTATTAGAACGACAGCGAGAATTCGAGAGAGAGAAGGAACAGAAAGTATTAGAGTTATTAGAACGACAGAAAGAAGCCGAGAGAGAAGGAAGAGAAAGAAGTTAAGTTATTAGAACAACAGAGATTATTAGAGAGAGAGAAAGAAGAGCTGAGGGATCGGGAGCATAGGAGAGCATTGGAGTTAGTTCAAGTAGAACATCAGCAGGCGATGGAGTTAGCCAAACAGGGAGTAGGTAAGTCTTTTATTAAAGATCATAAAATCAAAGGACCGAAATTACCATGGTTTGACGAGGATAAGGATAATATGGACAGTTATCTATCCAGGTTTGAGCGATATGCAGAAGCACAAGGTTGGAAGAATGATCAGTGGTCATTACATCTTAGTGCATTATTGAAAGGTAAGGCGTTAGATGTGTATTCTAGATTACCTGCAGAGGACGCTTTAGACTATATTAAGTTAAAGTCAGCATTATTGCAACGTTTTGAGTTAACTGAAGAAGGGTTTAGAAAACGGTTCAAAGTAGCTAGACCAGAAACGGGAGAGACGTTTGTTCAGTACTTACGGAGATCAATGAATTATCTCGAACGTTGGTTGGAATTAGGAAAGATAGTAAAATCGTACGAAGGCGTCATTGATTTTTTGTTACGAGATCAGTTGTTGTCAATTTGCAATAAGGACTTGTATTTATTTTTGAAAGAAAAGATGTTTACAGATGGTAATGAGATGGCGGTACAGGCGGATCTATTTGCTGAAGCAAGAGGTGGGTGTAGGAATGTTGTTTTAAGTGGAAATAATAAAGAAAAGGATCAGGTTGCTAGAGGGTTTAGGTCCGATACAGGACAACGACAGGGTTCCAGTACGCAGAAGGCAGGTAATTCTTTCACTAATTGGAAATGTAGCTATTGTGGTGGAAATCACAGATCGGACGATTGTAGGAAAAGGGGTAGTAGGCATAGTATGGCTGCTGTCGACGATACTGGTGGACGATTTACATCTGGAGATACTAGGAATGCAAGTACTGGTCCATTTGAAAGGTATAGCCACAATCAGGGTAACCAATATTTCAAAGGAAGAGGAAAGCCTCGAGGTCTGTATCGTGGGGGATTAAAGCGAACAGCCAGTTCTAGTTGCATATATTTGTGTAACGATAGTTCGGAACAGCTAGGTGCATGTATGGAAAGGAATTGTCCTACCAAGGAAGGCACAGTTAACGGAGTAAGAGTAAACATGAGAGACACGGGTGCCACGTGCGTAGTTGTAAGGAAACGGTTAGTACAGGAACACCAGTTCTTAGGTAAGGAAAGATGTTGCAAATATATCGATGGATCTGAGCATTATTTTCCGGTAGCAATGATAGAGGTGAAGACTCCGTATTATGAGGGTATAACGGAGGCGTTATGTTTAGACACTCCACTCTATGATTTAGTTGTAGGTAACATTACAGGCGCGAAATATCCGGAACCCGGAGATGTATCAAATGCAATGCAGACTCGGTCGCAAACAGAACAAAATCCTAAACCATACAGGAAATTACATGTTCCAGGTAAGATTTTAGATATATCGCAAGCAGAATACCGCGACCTGCAGATGGCAGATGAAACTCTGTCGAAGACGAGAGAAAAGGCGAATGAAAAAACTTTTCATAATTGTAAAGGGGGCGGACAGGTAAGGTATCTGTTTAAGAACAAATTATTGTATAGGGAATTTGAATTTCCTAATCGGAAGCAGTCGTATCAGTTAGTTGTTCCTAAGACGTGTCGGGAAGCGGTGTTAAAGATAGCATATGAGTCATTGATGGCAGGGCATTTAGGTATACGGAAAACTAGGGACAGTGCATTAGCAGAGTTCTATTGGCCAGGGGTTTGTTCGGAAGTCGGTCGGTATTGTAGATCATGCGATATATGTCAACGAACGATGCCAAAAGGTAAGGTTCAAAAAGTACCATTAGGAGAGATGCCATTAATAGAAACGCCTTTTAAGCGTGTAGCAGTTGATTTAGTAGGACCAATCGAACCAATGACAGACAGGAAAAACAGGTACATTTTAGTCATGGTAGATTATGCTACAAGGTATCCGGAAGCCGTGGCTTTACCAGGGATTGAGACTGAACGAGTAGCGGAAGCATTGGTCGATATGTTCAGTAGACTAGGAATACCGGAGGAGATGTTGACGGACATGGGATCACAGTTCACATCTAAGATGATGGCTGAGGTAAGTAGACTTTTATCCTTACGTCAGTTGACTACAACGCCATACCACCCAATGTGTAACGGATTGGTGGAAAAGTTTAATGGAACATTGAAACGGATGATTAAGCGTATGTGTAGCGAGAGGCCCAAGGATTGGGATAAGTACATTAATGCTGCGTTATTTGCGTATAGGGAAGTGCCACAGGAAAGTCTGGGGTTTTTCCCATTTGAATTACTCTATGGCCGGACGGTCAGAGGACCGTTGAGCATTTTGAAAGAGTTATGGTCTGGCGAGGTCAATGATGTTGAAGTGAAATTGACATACCAGTACGTAATAGATTTACGTGAGCGACTCGAGGAGACATGTAAGATGGCACAGGATGAGTTAAGTAAGGCAAAGTCTAGACAGAAGATATACTATAACAAACGGGCAAAGGACAGAAGTTTCCCGATAGGTGCCAAGGTTCTGGTATTACTTCCGGTAAGTCACAATAAATTATTATTGCAGTGGAAGGGTCCATTTGAAGTGATCAAGGTGATGAATAAGGTAGATTATAGAATTAATATGAAGGGTAAGGAAAAGACTTTTCATGCCAATATGTTGAAACAGTACAATGAGCGAAGTGCTGATGACGGTAGTAGTGATAAAGGTATATTAGGAGTTGTTTGTTCTGCAGTTATTGAAGATAGTGAAGATCGGAAATTAGATAATGCAGACGTAGATTGGGTAGATGAGAAGATACCTTTAGAGTGTCTTTCTAGAGTAGGTAACGAGTCTAAAAAAGATGTAGACGTTTGTAAAGAATTGTCTCCTGAACAGAGGGAGCAGGTTGACATGGTTTTGGAAGAGTTCGCCGATGTTTTGACAGACATACCGGGAACTACTTCACTTGTTGAACATGATATTAAATTAAATACATCAGAACCCATCAGGTTCAAGGGTTATCCTATTCCATACCAGTCGGTGGCAACAGTAAACGAAGAGGTCAGTAAGATGTTAGAGTTAGGAGTCATAGAGCATTCTAATGCACCGTTTTCGAGTCCTATAGTATTGGTTAGGAAGAAGGACGGCACAGTTCGTTTCTGTATAGATTTCAGACAGTTAAACAGGGTGACAGTGTTTGACGCTGAGCCAATGCCAAATATCGAAGAGATATTCTCGAAGGTATCGAGGGCAAAGTATTTTACTAAAATTGATCTTAGTAAGGGTTATTGGCAGGTGCCGTTGACAGAGCAGGCGAAAGATATGACGTCTTTTGAAACGCCAAAAGGGTTGTTTCGGTTCAACAAGATGCCTTTTGGTTTGGTTTGTGCGGCAAGTACTTTTTGTAGATTGATGAGGAAGGTTTTAAAGGATTTAGATTTTGCGGATAGTTTCATAGACGACATATTAGTATTTACCGTTACATGGGAGGAACATATAACCGCTTTAAGAGAGATTTTTAGTAGGTTGAAGGTAGCCAAGTTAACAGCTAGACCGAGTAAATGTAGCATAGGATTTGGAAATCTGGAATGTTTGGGACATGTCATTGATAGGGCTAGTGGGTTGATGCCAGTTCAGGGGAAGATAGAGGCACTACAAAAAGCAGAAAGACCGATTTCGAAGAAACAGGTTAGATCTTTTTTAGGGGTAGTTGGGTTTTACAGAAAATTCATTCCCAACTTTTCTGCAATTGCAGTACCTTTAACAGATCTTACTAAGAAAGGTCAACCAAATAAGGTTATGTGGGGAGAATGTCAGGAAGTTGCTTTTCAGACTTTGAAGAAAAGTTTAGTAGGTCCTCCTATATTGAAGTTACCGGAATTTGATAAGTCTTTCATCCTTAGAACCGATGCTTCAGACATTGGATTAGGGGCGGTATTGTTACAGGATTCAGAAGGTGAGAAATTACCAGTTGCGTATGCAAGTAAGAAATTGTTAGACAGGGAGAGAAATTACTCAGTAATTGAAAAGGAGTGCCTTGGTGTTATTTGGGGAGTGTCGAAATTTCATAGGTATTTGTTTGGCAAGAAATTCATCTTAGAGACTGATCATCAGCCTCTGACTTATTTAAATAAGTCTAAGATGGCGAATTCCAGACTAATGCGATGGGCGTTATCTTTGCAGCCCTATAGGATGAGCATTAGAGCGATTCCAGGTAGAGAAAATGTAGGGGCAGATTACTTAAGTAGAGTAAACAGTCAAGTAAAGGAATCAGAAAACAGTTAGTGAAATGAGTATTTTAGGCACACATTGGAGTCATGACAGCTGTGTAATCGTGTGTATATATATCAGGAATGCAATACTAAGGGAAATTAAGATACGGGTTGTAAATAGTACAGGGAACGAACCTGGTGTATTTTGTTAAATAGACAAAGTGTAACCACTTTATCCTTGGGGGGAACGTGTTGTAACAAAATAGAGTTGGCTTGGCCTAAATAAAAGACGGTCAGTCAGTGCAGGTTGGTCACGTATGGTTTTAACTTATCGCAGGAGTGTCAGGGAGATCATTGTTTATGAAGTTATTATCATATACATATGTGATAAGTGATATTAAGCATATTAAGAGTTCATTTCATGTAAATCCGTTGAGAATTAAGGAATTGACGGGTTTAAAAACGTTAATTACGTTAAACTATGTTGCTATTTTCATTTGGCCTATAAATGTATTGAAACTAGTTGTTGATTGTGAATTACGATTTGCACGGGAATTTTGCCTGTCATCAGGAGACCCAGAGGTTGATTGGTGCTATATAACTTACTCAAACATTTGTTTTGACCGTCAGTATCACAGGAGTTACCAGATGGTTTTCACTCGTTATAGTGAGAGGTAGTTGATGTGACCAATTCACACGGCATATGGGTATGTAAATTCTTAGTTATTGTGCAAAGGGGTTTTCGGCATAATTAAGGAATGGAATCTGTGCAAATTTACAATGTTAGGGATTGAGATAATTATTACATGATTGAATTGTTTAGAGAATTTCTGGTTCACGAAGTGAATGTTTTTTACAGAAATTGAGTCCGTTAGGAGCGAGACAATGTGTTATGTTATTGGGAAAGATATGTTGTATGAAAAGGATAAGAATGGAAGTGGGAAATGTAAAAGGATATTAGTATAGAGATGAGCTACCATAGGAGTATAAAATGGTAGGCTGTTAGGTTTACGGAACATTATTGATATTATTGTAAGACATGGTTATTTATTACAATTTTAGCCGTTTTATGTCTATGGCTAGTCCATATCGATAGCCAGACAACCGAAGTTCCAAACGCAGAAGTTTGAAGAACCAGTGTGTGACGCAGTCCACAACATAATAAGACGTCGTAACGGGGGACATTAGGAGGAGTGCCGTCATAGGACATGTAGAACCATATATCCACAGTTGTGTGGCTTGTCGATCCCGGAATCCAAGGATATACGCGACGCAATGAATATAAGTACAACGACTCGGTGAAGTCGGGAAACGGATACAGTTGGATGTGAAGGACAACGTGTATGAACATTCCAAATACAGGGTACAGTAACGGAAGTGATGGGACAGTTAAGTGACTGGGGTGAGAGGGTGTATGAGAGTGCGTGAGTAGTTCTTTTGTTTATAGCCTCTCGATTTGTCAGGAAAGAAGTGATTATTTAAAATTGTATATATTTCATAACTGTAAATTTAAACATATATTTTTATTCAACCATCGGCGTTCAATTCTACTTTAGTGAGCTGTCGACCCTTGACCATCTTGTGACACACGGTAAGAGTTTGTGTGTGGGTTTTTTATCGTATTCTTCGACACATTTATTTATATTATTATTCTAAACTTGAATGCCTTTTCTAAATCATTTCAAGGGGACATTATTATGAATGGCTTACTAAATGTTTTGCGTCGTGTGAAATTGTGCTTCTTTGTCAAGTTAATAATCAAACTACTGAAAGTACTTACGGTAGAATTACGATCGTTTAAGAAGAGAAACAGAAGTGCATATATGAATATTTATTTTAAATAAATCCCCACCATGGCAGACAAGAAATGATGCATCAGGCCAGAATGAAATGTTTCCAAGATCATCATTTCTTGTTGGTCTAGTGAAAGTTAATTGACCCTTACTTCGAAAATATCATTCGGTTCGGAATGGTTTAAAATCATTATCCATGTATCGTAGAAGAATAGGACTAAAAAGAAAATCTCGAAAATGGGAATAAACTTTGATAAACATTTCACACACATATATACATTTTTATTTTTTTACATTTTGAAAAACAGTTAACAACAATAAAATACATACATTTTAAATGAGATAATTATACAAGTGACTTCATTCTTTTTTCGAAACTTTTATATAGAAAAATGCATAATTTGGATAATGTTTTCTGGATATTGCTTGTTAAGAGTTTGATGAATTTAGGAATGTTTGGTCTAGACCAATAATATTTTCTTATATAGATTTGTCTTAGATCATTGTTTAACCCTTTCCCCCATACAACAAATCTGCAGCAGACGACTTTGAAAACATTGTGACAGAAACCTGAAAAAGGTCGTCTGCTGCTTTTGCGTCGACTGAATACGTCTGCAGGTGGAAAAGAGTTGATGGACATTCACATCTCAGTGTTGTGTTCTTCAGCAGTTTGACAGAAACAAAGCCTAAATCTGAAATTGTGTCAATGTGTTACTCTGTCCCATAAGTTTTTCCTGTGATTTGACCTCTTATTAAATAAAAAAGCACGGAAAGGGACAACTATACTTTCCCGACTTTGATTAAATATTTTCAATTAAATTGTAAAAAAAAAAATCTTGTTTTTTGAAAGTTTTGTCATTATTATTTAAGACGGACATTATATACTAGAATAGCCAACTGACTATCATTTGAAAAAGTGTTTCTTATTTAAACCTTTCCCACTTGCATACGTATTTGCAGCCGACGACTTTTGAAAACATTGATGCAGAAGAAGAAATTGCTCATTACAAGCAATTTCTCCTTTTGCAACAATGTTTTCAATTATTCAATGATTACACTTCCAATAAATGTGATTTTCTGTATCTTTGCTCAGATTTGTTTTAAATTCGTCTGCTGCAGAGTTTTTATATTGTGGGGTGGGTTGTGATTTGTTAAAGGGCAAGCAGGATTGGGAATTGAGTGTTGCACTTATCCTAATGAAACACTCACCTGCCTGTGCATGTTTTAGCTTAACTTAACTTTTTAATGTTCTTTTCATCACCAACTCAGTCATCTGTTAGTAATCAACTCTATGAACGACATAATCGCGCCAAAACTGTCAAAATCAAATGTTGAACTGTGTAATACAAATTTAGAATTAAAGGATGAATCAGTTTATCCGCTGGTCATTTAACTGATTTTGGCCGAAAGAAATTATCGATTTCTTGCAAGATTTATTACTTCCTTATTCGTTCTACCTATTATAATCAAGTGTTTAGAACATTGACTCGCAATCGTCGTAATTTAAAGCGCTCAAATGATTTGATGAAATCTCTTTCTTATAAGTCGGAATTTAGACGCGAACCTTGTCGAAAGCACCTATCCAAAATGCAAAAGTCATCGTTAATCGTTGACTTTCGGCGAGTGCTAGCAGCTATCTCAAAATACTCCTAAAACACTATTTATTCATATATTTAAAAAAAAAATCCCTGTCATAATTGTGGCACATATTTGATTATGTCACTCGCTTATGCTAGCAGGCGAGTGGATGTTTACATCTCTGCCGAGAGGGAAGACAGGGTTACAATTTACAAAGGGTAATTGCGCGGTGCAGTGCTATATTGGCGTAGTGATATCTAAATAATTGTGTACACTTAAATATGATATTTACACATTAAGAGACTTTGTAATTTCATGTGGATACCTAGAATAAGTGAATTTTCTTTACTTATTTTACTTTTGCTTATGTTTGCATTCGTAATGCAGTCTGATTTGTTTGCTCTATTTTTGTATGTGTTCTGGGGCATTTACATCACGTGACTTCAAAATTCAACCTGTAACAATGGTCACGTTTGCGCATGCGCGCAACTCTACCAAAAATAGCATTATCAAAATGATAAGGGAATACTGAATATGAATTACGCCGGCTGTCCGGAATTAAAATTAAACCAATACATATAAAAGACGGATCATGATTTTACGCATGTCGTCTGAAATAACATCTTATCAAAATAATTATGGAAATCGAACCATGATTTTATGCTGGTCGTCCGAAATTACATTTTGTAAAAATGATTATAGAATTCAGACCATGATTTTATTTTTCGCCGGTCGTCTGAAATAAGATATATAAAGAAAACAAACCATGATTTTTATGCTGGTCTTCCGATAATACATTTCATTAAAATATTTAAAATAGAAATCAGATTATGATTTTATGCCGATTGTCCGCAAATACAATTTTCCTGTGGATGGCTCTTCACTTTTACTAAGATTTTTTTATAGACAATGTGGGTTGAGTTTTTTTTTTCATATCGAACATTTAGTGCTATTTTCGGTAAAGCTGTCAAAGTGTCACGTCAACAACTAGGAACATTAATGTCGACATCTTTCGGCGGAATTGTCACACTGACATCAACCTTGTATGTTAAAGATATGGTATATACTCCGGACAGTGACTGACACGTGACAGGTCGATTAGTTCCTCGTTATAGATAACTCGATTAACATTTTCTAACATAAGACAGAGACCTATGTTTATATGTCTCTGCATAAAATAAAACTGCAGCAGACGACTTTGAAATTATCACGAACAAAATATAAAAAAAAAATCTGTTATAATAGTAATATTATTGAATCGAGTTGTAATCATTGTGGCAAGTGGAGAAATTGCTCATTATGAACAAAATATAAAAAAAATAATCTGTAAATGAAAGCATAATCATTGAATAGGGTAGAAATCATGAGGTTACACGATGTGCAAGTATTAATCATGAGCAATTTCTCCATTCGCCACAATGTTTTCAAGACTCGGATCCTGCAGATATCTAGCAAAAATGTTAACTTGAGAGCCTTCCGGACTAAAGCGAACTCGGACCACCTCGGTGGTGTATAGGTTGAGCGCCCGAGTGCGAGGGGTTGTGTGTTCGATCTCCAGCTGGTCCATACCAAAGACTTGACAATGATTGGTAGTAGTAGATTAATTAACCTCCTTGGCTCTCGATGTTGTTGGGTTAGCATTACGACTGACTCGCTGGTGTCAAAATAAACCTACCAGTAGTACAAGTAGCTTAACCCCTTCCTTCATGATAAAAGTCCTATTAATTACTACGCCACAAAAACGTTCTCAATTGGTAAATACAAAATTATCATTACACTAAAGATGTTAATTTAGAGCTAACAGCAGGGGATAAAATTCTTGGAGTTCATATTAATGAAAATCTTAAATGGGACAATCACATTCATTACCTTCGTTCGGAAAAAGATTTCCACAAATTTATGGCTCTTATCAAGAATAAAATTGTTTCTGCCATTACATTATAGAATTCTGTTTTATAAGGCATATATACAACCACATTTAGATTTCTGTAATATTATTTGGGGAAGTACAAACAAATCAAACATTCAAATTCTTATTCGATTACAGCGTCGGGCATGTCATATTATCCTAGGTGAGCAATACACTAACCTAAATGAAGCTTTATTGAGTATTAATGTACTTAGTATTGAACATAGAATTTTACTTCAAAAGGCAAAATTTATGTATAGGGTATTTCAAAATGCCACTCCGTCTTATATTCAAAACATGTTTCAGTACAATAATAATAATCACAGAAACTTAAGGTCATCAAACCTTTTAAATGTTTTAATACCGAAACCAAATAAAGAATTATTTAAAGGAAGCATGTCTTACTCTGGGGCTAAAGTATGGAATAGTATCCCAGATTATATTAGACTCTGTCCTACAATAAACAGTTTTACTTCTAATTTTATCAAGTGGATAAAGTCGGGATAATTTTCATACTCGTACTTCTAATTTTAAATAAGGTTTAAAAGATTAACCATTTTAACTATAAAAAAATGAAAAAATTGGTGTTTAAATAATTTCAAAACCACTGCCTCTGTTTGATCTATAATGCTAAATGTTCTATATTTGAATGTGTCGTGTATTGCTATTTTATATCTTAATTACAGGGAAAATGCTTTAACTTTTACCAACATTGAACTGATATATTTTGATTTCTATTATTATATGATATTATTTTGTTAAATCACTGATTATATTGTTAATGTGTTTGTGTGTATGTATAAATATGTGTTTTATTCAGAGGGCCCCAAGGAAGATTAGCTAATGTTAATTGGGTCACCCTCTTAAAATAAAGACTTTCATTCATTCATTCGTTCGTTCGTTCGTTCGTTCGTTCGTTCGTTCGTTCGTTCGTTCGTTCGTTCGTTCGTTCATTCTTCATATAGACGCTTTCTGACGCCTCTGCAGCAGACGGCTTTTTGAAAATATAGTGACAAAAGAAGAAATTGCTCAAAACGTGCAATTTCTCCTTTTGCCACAACGTTTTCCACTTTTTGTCATAGGTTATCCATTCAATTATGGAGATTTTCTATGTTTTGACAAAATACGTTCAAAGTCGTCTGTGGCAGAATTGTCGTATGAGGGACAGGGTTGACCCAGGAAACGCCGTGATATAACAGAACAAATATTGAAAGCTGTGTAAAACACCATACAAACATACACACTATATCATAACGATATATAAACAAACATAACAAAACTTTTAAAAATGGTAAAATCCTTTTTCGTGGAAAAAGAAATTGACTGCCCCTTTCAACATTCTTTTGCTGAGAAACGTATAACCCGTTCCCTTATATAGACACTTTCTGACGCCTCTGCAGCAGAAGGCTTTTTGAAAACATGGTGACAAGAGAAGAAAACGCTCATAATGAGCAAGTTATCCTTTTGTCACCATGTTTTCACATCTATTCATACAAACAAAATATACAGCACTAATATTATCTTTATAAATCATTTGATAGTTTTTTAATTGAGTTTGATAGCATTGTGAGAAAAAATGAAAATGCTAAGCATTACTTCCTTTTTCAATATTGTTTTCGAAACGTGATCGCTTCCGATGCGTTCAACTGTGTATGCGTGTTGGTAGGCTAGCTAGAAACTCAAAGAAAAACTTGTAACAAAAATGCACTCACGCCTGTTTGAATCATGATAAATTTCTCCTTTTTACACAATGATTTATGAACTACAAATGTATTTCTTATTTAACACAATAATCACATTGCGTTGATAGTTGGTCTATACAATTCATACTTTTGGTAAAGTAGAATTGTTACAAATGTCTTACAATGATACATAGGAACAATGCAAGTTTAACTTGCATCAAATAAAGTAATATAATAAGACAAAATGATTGAGGTTTTTTTGCAATTGTTCTTTTCTATGATGTAAATGTATAAATCCAAAAAAAATATTAAAACTGAAATAAATATAAAGAAATATATTAGAACTATTGTTCTTTGTTCTGTTTCATTATATCCCTGTAAAAACTGTTGCTTTTTGTCCGATGTTTTTTTTTATCCGAGTACCGTTTTCAAAAGGGTTAAATCCTTCACTGTATAATTTCTTTACTACAAATAATCCAGTACTTGCTGGTTTTGTAATTAATGACGCTTCAGATCACAGTGCACACTCTTGAACACATATCACTTATTCTTTTTAAGCGTTAACCTTTTTTCACATGCAGGCGACATTTAAAAACATTGCGACAATGGAGGAAATGCTCATGAAGAGCAAAAGTCTCCGTTTATCACATTATACTTTTAATTTTTGCTAAAATGGTTTCAAAGTTGCCTAATGCAGATAAAGATATAAAGATACGCATTGTTCTAAAGGTCGAATATCCTGTGTCGTGCTCCATTTTATTACGTTTCGCGTTGAAACGTGTCTGATATACAGAAATACTGCACTTATCTGAAATAACTGAAATACTGAACTTATCTGACATAACTGAAATACTGCACTTATCTGATATAACTGAAATACTGACCTTTTTTGATATAACAGAAATACTGCACTTATCCGGTATAACTGAAATACTGAACTTATCTGACATAACTGAAATACTGAACTCTGATATATATACAGCAATACTGAACTTATCTAATATAACAGAAATACTGAACTTATCTGATTTACTGAAATACTAAACTTGTATTATATAACTGAAATGTTGAACTTTTCTGATATAACTGAAATACTGAACTTGTCTGATATATCTGAAATACTGAACTTATCTGATAGAACTGAAATGTTGAACTTATCTGATTTAACTGAAATACTGAACTTATCTGATAGAACTGAAAGACCGAACATGTCTGATATAACAGAAATACTGAACTCTGATATACAGAAATACTGCACTTATCTGATATAACTGAAATACTGAACTTATTTGATATAACAGAAATATTGCACTTATCTGATATAACTGAAATACTGAACTTATCTGATATAACTGAAATACTGAACTCTGATAAAACTGAACGAAAATGTCTGATAGAACTGAAAGACCGAACATGTCTGATATAACTGAAATACTGAACTTGTCTGATATAACTGAAAGACTGAACTCGGCCAACACACTATGTTCACTAAACTGTCGCTTTGATATAACTGAAACAATGTTGAAAAAGATGTAAAACCCCAATAACACCAAACAAAAGTTTTTATTTTAAAATTAAAGCCGGAACTCATTAAAGCTTTCATATTTTGTTAGAGCGTTCGTCTCCATTGCGGGATATGAAGAATCAGGTTTTGCTCAACACCATAAGCCTTTCCCACAGACGGATGCTTTCTTATGCCTCTGCAGCAGGCGACTTTTGGAAACATTGTGACAAAAAGAGAAATTGCTCATGATGAGCAATTTCTCCTTTTTCCACAATATTTTCAACTCTATTTAATAATTAGACTCTCATTCATGGAGATTTTTCGCGTTTTGCTTATTTTTTTTCAAAGTCGTCTGCTGCAGATTAATTGTATGTGGGTAAGGGTGAGAAATAACCCGAGCCTGAGTTGAAGTTTCCTGGGTAAACAGCCTGTACTACCGGTGGCATTTATCCTGACACGGATTCATCAGTTGTAATGTTATCCCGGTTACCCTGAGCGCTAAAAATGAGAATGGAAGCCATTATTACTAGTTTAAAGTATTAGAATGACTGTACCGGGGATCAAACCCTGACTGGTTCCCGCTCCAGAGGCTGGTGCTCTGACCACTTCTACACGGAGACGATGTAAGATTGTTTTAGAAGTTTAACAAACGTATCAACGTATTCATTTCTGACACTTGTGGGCACTGAATAACGTTGTTTATATCCGCATACACTTGGTTTATCTATTGGAAAACTGATAACTGTATTGTCCCCAAAACACCGAGAAAATAGACATCGGACAATGAAAACATTGGGTATCTAACTGAACCAAATAAACATGATTCTGACGTTTGTGAACAGATAATGAGCCGCGTCCGATGTTTTGGGGTCGTCACCACGTACCACTTACGGACGCATTCTGACGCATGTACTGCAGACGGACTTTTTCAAAACATTGTGACATTATGATGAGCAATTTTTGCTTCTGTCATTATGTTTTTAACTCATTTCAATTATTATACTTTCATTTATAGAGATTATTATTTAAATTGTTGCAAAGATGTTTTCATAGTCGTCTGCTGAAGACTAATTGTAAGTGGGAAAGGGTTAACTAATGATTCTCAAGTATGGCATCATTTAAAGTAATGAATTTAAGTTTCTGCGCAGTGCCTAAAAGCATAACTTTGGTTTTCTTTGGGTTGATGTACATTCCATTGTTCTCACACCAGCGGTTAATATATCTTCTTGAAGTTGCTGCTGTATAACTTTCGGATCATTACTGGCTTTATGGAATGTAACATTATCAGCATACATATCTGTATTAGAAAGTTTTGTGTATAGTGCTAAATCGTTAAGTTGTAAATATTCAGTTTGTCAAGTAGAATGTTATGGTCCACCAAATCAAATGCCTTCTTCATATCCAAAAACACTGCTCCTACTAAATGACCTTGATCTATTAGGAACAGCCATTCACCAAGTATATTGGTAAGTGCAGTTTGGCATGAGTGGCTGGGTCTAAAACAAGATTGATTTGGATGTATAAAGAAATGCATGTTGATAATTCTTAACCGATAAATCTTAACAACACTGAGGTAAAAGCAGTTGTATAAAGAAACGCGTGTTGATACTTATTTACCGGTAAATCTTACCACACACACGGTAAAATCCGTTGTTTAACCCTTTCCCACAAACAGCAAATCTGCAGCAGACGACTATGAAAAAAATGCCTACTAACAGATATGGAAAATATCTATAACTGTAGGTATAATTACTGAAAATAAAAATTGAAAACATTGTGGCAAAAGGTGAATTAGCTCGTTTTGAGCAATTTCTCTTTTTGTCACAATGTTTTCAAACGTCGTCTGCAGACGCGTCAAAATGCGTCCATAGGTGGGAAGTGAATAAAGTAATGCGTGTTGATACTCATTTACCTGACTCGTCGTATCATCGTATGAACCTGTCGATGCAAAAAGGTACAACCTGTTCTTTTGGGATAAGTATAGTTCTCCAGACCATCCTGCGGCACATCCGCAAAGTTTGATCTAGAGTTACATTGTTTGCAAACATACTCATAAAAGTATTTTGGAAGATGTTTGGTGGATTGTGAATATTTGGATAAAACTGACAGATGCACAGCCTGATCTGGCGGCATACACTACTCACCAATCCTAAACTGGTTCCTTCTTGCATGGACGGGTTTATATCATAATACGATTAAAACATTACGTAGCAACTGGCCTGGTTCGGTAGTTAGATAGTTTAGTTCATATACAGGTACTGATCTAATACTTGAATACAAGGGGATTGTGGGTCATACCTAAATACTTTTAAAATGGTGTTCCTTTCTTGACGCTCAGTATTGTGGAGTTTATAATTACGTATGACTCGATGGTGTAAGGTTTAATGGACCAGTAGTCCTTTAACTTACCCACGAAATGCAGATATATAACTGAAAACATGATACAAGCGGCGTAAACAATCATACAAACAAACAAGTGAGAGCTTTAATTAAAAATAAAATAATATTTTCTTTTTAAATAACATGAACAGAGATTTGTATAATAACTTGCTTTTTATTAATGCAAATATGAACAAGTTCATGTGGTATTGCAAGCAACACACAAAAGTCCCCTACCGGACGAGGACAGCACATTATGTATTGTGTGTGCATTTTTTGGACGAACAAAAGCAATGCACTGCATACATGTTGGAAACAGTCCTATCAAACATTTCTCATTTCGACCTTTGACCTGTAAATGTGACCTTGACATTTGAAGTAGAGGCTTGTGTCTTGTGCGCCACATGTCACCTCAGCATGATGAACATGTGTGCCCAGTATCTTGGGAAGTTTCTCATTTCGACCTTTGAGCTCTAAGTGTGACCTTGACTTTTGAGGTACAGGCCTGTGTCTTGTGTGCAACATGTCACCTCATCATGGTGAACATGTGTGCCCAGTAACTTGGGAATCCTATGATGCATGGTTGTGATGTGAGCCGGAAAAGGTACATTCCTATCAAGCAATACTCATTTTGACCTTTGACCTCTAAGTATCCTTGACCTTGGAGGTACAGGCCTTGGTCTTGTGCGCGACACACGACCTCATCATGGTGAACATTATCAAACATTACTAATGTTGACCTTTGACCTCTAAGTGTGACCTTGACATTTGAGTTAACGGCATGGGTCTTGAGCGCGACACGCCGCCTCATCATGGTGAACGTTTGAGCAAAGGAAAAGAAAATACTCAAATGTTTTAAACTGTATTCAATAGGTATGCACTTCATTTACAAAAACATATCTATAATAGTTTTGCCTGGATATTTTTAAAGCCGTCTGTCGCACATTTGTTGTTTGTGAGAAGGAGCTAAACATTCATAGTAGCTTCGCCCTAAATGTTAGGTATGCCAATGTAGGGTTTATTTACTTATTGTTCGACATTGAAATCCGACAAAATCAATTAAAAATTAAAAATTACAGGAATTGCTTATAATTGTGTGCATGTTTTGATATATTTAGAATTAATTTGTTTTATTACATGGTAAGTAATGTTTCATATAAGTAAGTTGTTAGTAAGTAAATATTTTCGTATACCCATTGGCTTGTTGTGTATATACGAGGGGTGGTCCAAATGTAATAAGAATTAAGAATAAGAATAACTTATTGACGCCGCGTGGAAGCGCGGCGTCAGTATGGGATAGGCTTTAATTTTGTACCATGGGGTGACGTAATCGAAAAGGGAGTAACCAACATTAATATTGTTAAGAAAAACTCTGTTATATGTTTGTAATAAACAACCTTTATGAATAAATAAATTGTATAACATGATTTAAGAAACAGCAGGATACAAAATACGTATGTCTTCTACCGTTATTACAAAACTTTAGACACATGTAATGGGTATTTAATAACTTTCCCCTAACTTCCTAGGCTACGCTTTTTTTATAGTTTGGTAACGACCAGATTCATCAAAACTCAGAAAAAAGTTTCTGGCGATGTTTTTGCCTATTTACAATATTGAGATTTTTAAATAAATGGGTAATCTTTAAAACACCAATGATGATTCATTTTAATTACTTCATATTACAGTATAATTCTAGAAACTGTAAAAACAAGGTTAACCCAACTATACAATAGGCATGGCCGTAACGTGACCCCGTCCTATTATTTGTAAATGCAGCATGTCATTGCTTGGCGATTGTGTTCATTCTTATTTAATAGACGACAAGGTGTCATCGGTTCCCATATAGTAATTAAGTTGTCTCTGCTTTCTTCCGTTATGAATACTTCGCTGTTTTCACGATTTCATCCGATTCTAAAATTCATTGGATTCGTACCCGGTTTTTCATGTTTCGTTCGAGATGAACGATTCGTACCAACTAGTTTTCGCTCTTTGCTCTTGGGGAACTGACTTGACCATTTTCTTTTGTTTATTTTTCAGTTTTCTACTGGCATGTTCAAAACGATTAAAGTGACATTACAAACAAACAAAACAGACTGAATAAGTCTTGCTATATGTTGACTATACATGTGAACTTTCTTAATGCTCAATTTTGATCATAAATATCTTCTTTTTTTTAATTACTTCGTATTTTTTGTTTATATACTCCCGTTTTTGCTATCATACTTCTGCTAAACTGGAAGGAGAATAGAGTTCCCCCTCTCCTTCCAAAGCTTGTGTCACACTTAACTTATAACTAGAGGCAATACACCTCAATATATGTTAATATTTAAGCACCTTCTCTTTATCTAATGAATCTAGTAAGAGGATTTAACACTTCAGCGTGTATGACACATTATAGTTGCAGTAAATGTTAAGCAAACCGTAAACCAAATGGTTTCAGGACTAAACTTGTCAGTTCACGACTATACTTCACATGCTGAATATCACATAGATCGTAGCATATAAAACGTGTAATCCCTACGTCAATATTGACCCTTTTTGCTCTTGGTAACCTTTGTATATACTAGTAGGCTATGGTAGCCAGGTAAGCAATATAGGCACATCTTAGCCTTCTTGTTTAAACGAAAGGGACATTTGGCCTTCTTGTTCGAAATATATGCTTGCATAGGTTATTTAAATGTACTGACTGCATCTGCTTTCTTTAAGTCATGCTTCAAAATCATGTTCGGCGTCTTTGATGCTTTGCATCAAAATTCTTCTTGTTTAATAATTGGTATATTTTGATATATGCAATGCACACTACATGTGTATTTGTATTTGCTCTACTATATGGTGAATTAATGGTTTGAATATTGTAAAATGTGTTTTTAAAACCCGATGTCATAGAAACGGTTTGAGGGAAAGGCGGGCTACACAGTAGTTTTACAGAAACGTACTATTTCAAACTTAGCATAACTCCAACTAACCCTTTTCCGCATACATACGCTCTCTGACACCAATGCAGAAGTCGACTTTTGAAAACATTGTGGCAAAAGGATAAATTGCTCAAAACTAGCTATTTCTCCATATTGCCACAATGTTTTCTACTCTTTTTAATAATTAAGCTATCAGTTATAGAAATATTCCCTATTTTAGTCGAGATGATTTCAAAGTCTTCTGCTGAAAATTTCTTGTATGTAGGAAAGGGTTAAAACTGACTGAAGATTAAGATATTGTTAACCAAAATATGTTTCACACATGTTACGTTAATATAAACAATTTCTTATCTTATCTTATCTTATTTATACAAATTTGATTATAATTTCAAAAATGAAAACATGCTTTTAAGGGTAAATCGTACCACAACCTAGACAAAATCAATATATTCTTTCAAAATAATAAATCCATTGAGTTGCCCATGAGTGATGCGGCAATTGGCGAGGTATGTTTACAATTGTTCGTGACCAGTGCGAGATCAATGACACATTGCAAGCGAGCCAATTCTAACGTTGATGGGAAGGATGAAAACGTCGTTTTACACAAGCAGAATTTTCAATTGTTACACACCATGTTTAACGAATTTTGGTGAGCATTGGCATTTGACGGTATTTATATAATTGCAACTGTAGTGGTTGATGCGAAAAGTAATAAAACTGTTATTACGCGGGTGCCCCAGCACCAGTGCATATATTGGTTGTGAAAGAAAAAACTGTCACTGGTGCAATGGGCTTGCGCCTGCGCCATGTTAATCGTCTTGATCGCGCATGCGCCGTATTTTACCGTCAGCTCTCGGATATTTCCGTAGCAGTTTTTCACTAGACTGGTTCTCGTTCGAGTTTGTATGCGAGTAGTTTTTTTATAATTAAAATGTAAATTAAAACCATAGTTAAACGTGTACCGGCGTTAAGCCATTTCGGGTCACCCATCCTGGCACTAACCGCGATGAACATTGCTTAACTTTACGAAAAAGTCAACCACTCTACTAACGTCGCTATGAAAGCCGGCTTCCAGAGCAAGGCTGTAGAAGTGATATGTATACCCGTTCCCGTTACATTTCTCCCTCTATTCTCCTGACTTCGACCCGAAGTCACACAACTGACCACAAGCAGTATACCAGAGCGAAGTCTATGTAACATCACTGGGAACCGACGGGGTTTTAATAACAGGAAAATGGGAATATTTTCATAAATGCGAAGTTATTGTGCTAAATTTTGCGAATTTAAGAATAAATTAAGGGGGGGGGGGGGGGACGCGCATGCGCAGACAAATGTTTACAATAATTTTTGGAGATCGAGGTCAACACGTTGGGAAAATGTATTTTTGTCTTCGTTTTACGTATTTAACTAAAAAACTATTGTTATCATATATTTATATCATATATTTTAAAGCGGGTTTCGTGTTTTTCGAATCAAACCGTATTTCTTTAGCCATAAAATGCTCATTCCCGCGCTAACATCGAACTGCTGCATCTTGCAGCAACTCTTGTTAAGAAATGTATTCATGATTGTAAACGAACATTTCCACCTGGATACGATGACGTCATAATGGCGTTACTTCCCAAGGTACATACACTATTCATATTATCAAAGATTCTTTTAATTTATATTTATATCACCAAAAACAAAAGTCAAAAATATAATAAATAATATCCTGTCATGTAGGCCTTTAAAAGAATACATTTGAGAAAATAAACATTAATGGGTGCATAATCTTCGTTACTGTCGAGCGGTGTATATTATATAATTATTATACCTCAGTAAGAATTCTCTATGTAAATTCTCCATTTCCGATCAGTCACTAATGTTTAATAGTGCCCGGTAATAGTGACCGGCAAAATAATATTACATGCGCAGCTTTGATGCGCGCACGGTTCGGCAAAAATAAAGCCGAAAAACCCGCGTTTTAAACTTCCGAAATTCGTTTGACAAGGTGAAGGTCGTACATTATACAGCCGCCAAATAATTGTTTGCAAACAAAATTAACTTCTCATCGCTTCGAAGCGCTTTCTGACGAAGACTGTTTTTTCGATATAATAAAATAAATATCACATTCCTGAGAGGGCGCTATTAAAAATTGTAAACCTTCGAAAATAATGTTGACCTCGGCGCTCGGTCAGCATTATTTTTCTCAGGTTGACACTTTTTAATAGCGCTCTCACAGGAATGTGATATTTATATATTGTTCATGAGACCATTTCTAAGATCATTGAGAACCCTGTCTAAAGTCATATCGTGTAAAACAGTATTTACTACAGTGGACTCTCGTTAACTCGAAGTATCAAGGGAACCATAAATTACGTCACGAGTTATCGACGTTTTCGAGCGACCGACATGTTCCAGTGATTGACATATTCGATTTATTGACATGTTCGAGTTATCGGCGTGTTCGAGTTATATACGTGTTCGAGTTATATACGTGTTCGAATTTTACACGTTTTCGTATTATCGTCGTGTTCGGGTTGTCGACATATTCGAGTTATCGACGTGTCCGTGTGAAGCTGTTTTTATGATAAATTTATTTATTTATTTATTTTATTTATTTATTCAATTATTTTTTTTTATATTCATGTATCTGTTTATCTCTTTGTTTATCTTTATTTATATTTTTTACTTATCATTTATTTTCATTCCCCTAATTTGAGATAGATTCTTTATTTAATTATTTATGACATTTTCTGTTTATAAATTTAATTATTTTTATTCCAAAGCTTGTGTCACACTTAACTTATAACTATAGGCATTAACTCTTAAGTTAATATCTGTTAATATTTCAGTATCTATGTTTTTTGGTTATCTAATTGATATAGTTAGAGCAGATTTAAAATTAAGAAACTTCAGCTTGTATGACACTTTATTGTTGCAGTCAATGTTAAGCAAACGGTAAACCAAATGGTTTGAAGACTTAACTTAAACTTTACATGCTGAATATCACATAGATCGTAGCATATAAAGTGTATAATCCCTACGTCAAAGTGGACCCTTTTTGCTCTTGATAACATTCTTGTAACAAAATAGAGTTGGCTTGGCCTAAATAAAAGACGGTCAGTCAGTGCAGGTTGGTCACGTATGGTTTTAACTTATCGCAGGATTGTCAGGGAGATCATTGTTTATGAAGTTATTATCATATACATATGTGATAAGTGATATTAAGCATATTAAGAGTTCATTTCATGTAAATCCGTTGAGAATTAAGGAATTGACGGGTATAAAAACGTTAATTACGTTAAACTATGTTGCTATTTTCATTTGGCCTATAAATGTATTGAAACTAGTTGTTGATTGTGAATTACGATTTGCACGGGAATTTTGCCTGTCATCAGGAGACCCAGAGGTTGATTGGTGCTATATAACTTACTCAAACATTTGTTTTGGTCGTCAGTATCATAGGAGTTACCAGAGGGTTTTCACTCGTTATAGTGAGAGGTAGTTGATGTGACCAATTCACACGGCATATGGGTATGTAAATTCTTAGTTATTGTGCAAAGGGGTTTTCGGCATAATTAAGGAATGGAGTCTGTGCAAATTTACAATGTTAGGGATTGAGATAATTATTACATGATTGAATTGTTTAGAGAATTTCTGGTTCACGAAGTGAATGGTTTTTACAGAAATTGAGTCCGTTAGGAGCGAGACAATGTGTTATGCTATTGGGAAAGATATGGTTGTATGAAAAGGATAAGAATGGAAGTGGGAAATGTAAAAGGATTAGTACAGAGATGAGCTACCATAGGAGTATAAAATGGTAGGCTATTAGGTTTACGGAACATTATTGATATTATTGTAAGACATGGTTATTTATTACAATTTTAGCCGTTTTATGTCTGGCAGACAATCGAAGGTCCAAACGTAGAAGTTTGAAGAACCAGTTTGTGTGACGCAGTCCACAACTTAATAAGACGTCGTAACGGGGGACATTAGGAGGAGTGCCGTCATAGGACGTGTAGAACCATATATCCACAGTTGTGTGGCTTGTCGATCCCGGAATCCAAGGATATACGCGACGCAAGGAATATAAGTACAACGACTCGGTGAAGTCGGGAAACGGATACAGTTGGATGTGAAGGACAACGTGTATGAACATTCCAAATACAGGGTACAGTAACGGAAGTGATGGGACAGTTAAGTGATTTGGGTGAAAGTGTGGATGAGAGTGCGTGAGTAGTTCTTTTGTTTATAGCCTCTCGATTTGTCAGGAAAGTTGATTATTCAAAATTGTATATATTTCATAACTAAATTAAACATATTTTTATTCAACCATCGGCGTTCAATTCTACTTTAGTGAGTTGTCGACCCTTGACCATCTTGTGACAATTCTATTATAGACTATGGTATCCAGGTGAGCAATAAAGGACCATTTTGGCCTTCTTGTTTAAGATAAAGGTACATTTGGCCTTCTTGTTCAAAATAGTTATATCTTGTCCGTTTGCACAGGTTATTTAAATGTATTGAACTGCATCTGCTCCCCTTTAAGTCATGCTTTAAAATCATGCGCGGCGTCTTTGATGCTTAGCATAAAAATACGTCTTGTATATATTTGTATCTTAAGGTAGATAAAATGTATGGGACCAATATCATCATTCCTGTTGCAGCAATATATGACCTTAGCTGTTTTGAAAGCAGCGTATAACCCAAAGAAATCAAATAAACAAATCGGATACGCCAGCTGGCCTGGCTCTATACTGTTGACACAGGATTCACGAAATCGGTTTCAGCGTTTAAGCCTTTCTCACATACAACAAAATCTGCAGCATACGACTTTGAAAATGTCTAATCGAAAAATATGGAAAATCTATATAATTGTAAGTATAATTACTGAAAAAACAAGATGTGTTTGTGAAACACTGATGCCCCCCAATGGCAACATCTAGGTCAAAGGTCAAGGTCGCAAGGTATACACATGTGAAATATGGTAGCATTACCTGTTATTGTTCAAAAGTAGAGGGGAAGGTTAAAAAAAAAATTGAGAATGGCAACATCTAGGTCAAAGGTAAAGGTCGCAAGGTCAAAAATGTTGGTACTGACAGAAAGGTCATGTCACAAGGAATACACATGTGAAATATGGTAGCCGTATCTGTTATGGTTCAAAAGTAATGGCCAAGGTTAAAGTTGTTTTCGAGAATGGCAACATCTAGGTCAAAGGTCAAGGTCGCAAGGTCAAAAATGTTGGTACTGACATGTGAAATATGGTAGCCATACCTGTTATGGTTCAAAAGTAATGGCCAAGGTTAAAGTTTTTTTCGAGAATGGCAACGTCAAGGTCAAGGTCGCAAGGTACTGACAGAAAGGTCATGTCACAAGGAATACACATGTGAAATATGGTAGCCATACCTGTTATGGTTCAAAAGAAATGGCCAAGGTTAAAGTTTTTTTCGAGAATGGCAACATCTAGGTCAAGGTCAAGGTCGCAAGGTGAAAAATGTTGGTACTGACAGAAAGGTCATGTCACAAGGAATACACATGTGAAATATGGTAGCCGTATCTGTTATGGTTCAAAAGTAATGGCCAAGGTTAAAGTCTTTTTCGAGAATGGCAACATCTAGGTCAAAGGTCAAGGTCGCAAGGTCAAAAATGTTGGTACTGACAGAAAGGTCATGTCACAAGGAATACACATGTGAAATATGGTAGCCGTATCTGTTATGGTTCAAAAGTAATGGCCAAGGTTAAAGTTTTTTTCGAGAATGGCAACATCTAGGTCAAAGGTCAAGGTCGCAAGGTCAAAAATGTTGGTACTGACAGAAAGGTCATGTTACAAGGAATACACATGTGAAATATGGTAGCCGTATCTGTTATGGTTCAAAAGTAATGGCCAAGGTTAAAGTTTTTTTCGAGAATGGCAACATCTAGGTCAAAGGTCAAGGTCGCAAGGTCAAAAATGTTGGTACTGACAGAAAGGTCATGTCACAAGGAATACACATGTGAAATATGGTAGCCGTACCTGTTATGGTTCAAAAGTAATGGCCAAGGTTAAAGTTTTTTTTGTGCAGACAGACAGACCAACAGACAGACCAACAGACAGGCCAAAAACTATATGCCCCCCGAATCGGAGATTCCGTGGGGGCATAAAAAATCAGTTTTGAGCAATTTCTTCTTTTGTCGCCATGTTTTCAAAAAGCAGTCTGCTGTAGAGGCTACAGTTAGCGTCTATATGAGGAAAAGGGTTAAAACGAAGTAAGTCAAAACCCTGTTTATTATAATTCATATATTCCATTGAATTTAATAGTTAAACCTTTTCCACTTGAATACGTATTTTGACGCTTCTATAGCAAACGACGTTTTCCTTATAACGTTTATAAGCTTACTAAATCATGAGTAGAACATTCATTTTGAAAATATTCCAAAATTTATCTATTCTCAAAGTAAGTCGTCTGATGCAAACTTGTTGTTTCTGCAAAGGGTTACTATCGTTAAATTACTTTTCGAAAGAAAATGTGTATGACAAATGATGATTAAATATTTATTTCATAAACGATTTTTTAAGAAATTTGGTGTCAATTGTTGAAATTGTTCATATGTGCTGTAAACGATTTGCTTCCAGAAATATGGTGTGTGTGTGTGTATAATGTATATACTTATAGAAATTAAACTTCACGCTGCTGGTCCCCTGTATACAACAATCTGCAGCAGTCCACATTGACACTATATATATATATATATGCAAAACTATGGAAAATACGTCCCAATGGATAAAATTACAATCATTAAATAGAGTTGAAACAATTGTGGCAGAAGGAGAAATTGCTCATTATTCGCAGTTTCTCCTTTTACCATCCATTACGGTTTCAAAGTATTTCCTTAGACATACGTCTAAACGTTGGAAAAGTATAATCTTGAGTAACGATTTCAAGATGTAAATTCCGGACGGCATGTTTAACGTTGGAAGAGGCACCCGGTACTTGTCGGTCCCTGTATATATGGAGATAGTAAAGTCGATATAGTGTAGTACGGAGATAAGGCATGTTAAGAAAGGAGATTATATCACGCTATACTGTAGTTAATTATGCATGACAAGGAGAAATGCTTTCTCTGTTTGATATTCAATTTGTTAACGAGCTGTATGCTCTAGACCATTTTGAGTGGGTACTCCGCATCATGGGCGCCCCACTACCTCCAGTCGTCAATTCGAATATCAACAGAATGTTTCTACAGCTCGCGTTCACTTTTGTGAGTCGCTGTGTCCAGCTGTATTCGCCAATTTAACTGTCAGAACGACAACCAGTATTGTTCAACATCAGGCTTAAACGCACTATGTTTGAGGTTGCTGTTAAGCATTGATAGTTTAATACTAATGTAAATTAGTACCGAACTTGTATATATATCCCTATATAGTAGTCAGTAATTGTCTTTTCTTTTTTTGTCTGTATGTTAATATATTTGTTCTTTTTTTTTCTATTGAAATTGTATAATTTATTTGTGTAGTGTAAAATTTAACCTACGATATCTCCAAACATTGAGGCAATAAAGAATTGTATTGTATTGTATTGAGTCTTGCAAAATTACTAATGTTTAACGAAATAGGTCAATTGCCATATGAAGGCAGTTTACCAATAGTATTATTAATATTGCCCACGCGTCACCTTTGTAATGGCCAACTGTTGAAGAATAAAACAATGGCATTAGTAGTTCGAAATATTGACGAATGAATTTGAAACAGTGAAACAAAAAACACACAACGATCTTCGATATCATTAAAATGAAACAAACAACATACATCACATTATAAAGTGAATATATAATCTAAGTTGCCTCCCCTTCAAGCCTACGTTTCACATACGGTACTGGGCTTCGAACCAATATATGGCCTGCTTATAAATCAGTTAATCATTATGTCAAATTTTAACATTCGATAAATTGATTCGGGTTTAATGCCGTTTTCGATTGTATTTCAATTATAACACGACGTCCAGTTCACCTAACCAGAGACATACGAGAAATACATTTAAATGTATTTTTATGAGCCGTCTCGCGTAAAAACCAACAGTATGTACTCTGCTTAAAGTATCGACCGGATCAGCCTAAGCATGCCGCGCAGGCTAACCCGGACAGACACTTTTTGCCACCTGTATATTTTCTGTTCCAGGAACCATTACTCTATATCTCTATTCCCCTGAGACGGAATGTGTCGGCCCGGATTAGCCTGCGCGGACTGCGCAGGCTGATCTGGGTCGATACATTACGTAGAGGCCACTATTTTGGTTTTCTCACGGAACGGCTCATGTGTCACTGACCTAACCTGCGATTCCGGACTTTCTCGCACAATAATTCCATTCAACATTTTCCCCGGGTAATTGGCTTCCTTCCCACAGACTATTTATCCCATAAGTGAGAATGCGAATGACTTTAGTCACAATTACCCTCGTCAATCACCATAATGGCTGAATGTCCGAGTCGGAATTCGAACTCGGAACCCTTTGATTGCGGATATCCCGCGCCGTAACCGACTCGGCTATAGCGGTTCAACTCAAGTTTCTTAGACACAATGGCACAAACAAGATATTAGATATAGTAGCCCGCCCTCTTTATTCTTCAATAGTCTAGCTATATTTTACCCCTTTCCACATACAACAAATATGTAGCAAACAACTTCGAAAATATCTAGGTAAACATTGCGAACACATCGTCTGCTGCATATGTAGAAAATCTTTAAAGGTAATTACACAAATATATGCAATCAAAAGTAGTTTCAAAAGAGATTTAAACATTATGAGGTAAAAACAAATTGATTATATTAAGCAATTTCTCCTTTTACCTAAGTTTTGAAAAAGTGTTGGAAGAAGCCAATACATGCCCTGCCAATATAGCAGTAAGTAAAAGCCTGAACAGACGGACATACTAACAGAGTGTCCCTATCTGTATGCCTTCAAAGACAAGCGGAACACACTCTTCTGTCGCAGATTCATCAACAGTTGAACGATCAGAGAAAGGGATAATTAAAGCAACGGAATTAACCATATGTCACATATGACAAATCTGCAGCAGATGCATTTGAAAATATCGAGGCAAAAATATGAAGTCTCTTTAGGTTTAACTAGAGATTGCTTTTTTGAAAAAGCGCTTGTCTCCCCATTTGTGTGGTCGTAGGGAAAGAAATGATGGAGATGAATTTTTTAGTTTTGGACTGGAGATGAAGCAACAGTGACAATCCTCAGTTATTGAGCGGAAACCATTTTTCAGCTGAGGGTTACCATGACCTTGGTCTTTGACCTAGTGACCTCAAAATAAATAGGGGTCATTTGCTGCTGGTGACCAACCTGCACACCAAGTATGAAGTTCCTGGGCCCAAGCAATCTTCAGTTATTGAGCGGAAACCATTTTTCAGCCAAAGGTCACCGCGACCTTGACCTTTGACCTACTGATATCAAAATCAATAAGGGTCATTTACAGATTAGGACCAAGCTGCACACCAAGTATGAAGTTCCTGGGTATAAGCGATTTTGAGTTATTGAGTAAAACACATTTTTCAGCTAAAGGTTACCATGACCTTGACCTTTAAGCTAGTGACCTCAAAATCAATAGGGGTCATCTACTGGTGGTGATCAACCTGCACACCAAGTATTAACTTCCATGGCCAAAGCATTCTACAGTTATTAAGCAAAAACAATGTTTCAGCTCATTGTCACTGTGACCTTTCAGCTCAAGGTCACTGTGACCTTGACTTTGACCTCAAAAGTAATAGGGTCTTCTACTGGGATTGGCCAACCTGCATACCATGTATTGAGTTCCTCGGCCCAAGCATTCTTCAGTTATTGAGCGGAAACCATTTTTTACCTCACAAGGTCACCATGACCTTGACCTTTGACCTTCTGACATCAAAATCAATAGGAGTCATCTACTGGACATGACCAACCTGCATACCAAGTATGAAGATCCTATGCCCAATCGTTCTTCAGTTATTGAGCGGAAACAAGTGTGACGGATGTGACCTTGACCACTGTGACCTTGACCTTTGACCTAGTGACCTTAAAATTAATAGGAGTCATTTGCTGGTGGTGACCAACCTGCACATCAAGTATGAAGTCCCTTGGCCCAAGCAAAAACTATTTAACAGCTCATTGTCACTGTGACCTTTCAAGCTCATGGTCACTGTGACCTTGACTTTAGACGTACTGACCTCAAAATCAATAGGGATCTTCTACTAGGCATGGCCAACCTGCATACCAAGTATGGAGTTCCTCAGCCAAAGCGTTCTTCAGTTATTGAGCGGAAACCATTTTTTACCTCACAAGGTCACAATGACCTTGACCTTTGACCTTCTGTTATTAAAATCAATAGGGGTCAGCTACTGGTCATGACCAACCTGCATACCAAGTATGAAGTTCCTACGCCCAAGCGTTCTTCAGTTATTGAGCGGAAACAAGTGTGACAGACGGAAGGACGGAAGGACGGACGGAACGGGCAAAAACAATATGTCACCCCCATGTAATGGGGGAAGACATAATTATTGAATGGTAATGTAAACATTGTTGTGGCAAACACAGGTACCTGCAGCATAAGAGCTTTATAATCGCATTTTACTACAAAATCAAACTTGAACCTATGGTGGCAAAAGGAGAAATTGTTCAGAATACAAGAAGGTCATGATGGCCCTAGATCGCTCACCTGAGTAATGCAATGAGATATATAATGCAAAACACATGACAAAGTATCAAACTGCTGAAAAAACGAGCGGTCCATAAGACCTTGGATCGCTCACCTGAGAATGTGGTATTTAAGACTTAATAAGAGAAGCCATGTTCTTAACGGATCATATCATCGAATTAATTTCAACAATCTTAGTCACCCAAAGGAACATCTGAGAAACATGAAAAACATTCTGACAAAGATGCTACAAGATGTTTCTACAGTTTGGCCTAGTGAAGTAGTTTTAGACCAAACATGACCCATATTCGAAATTAGCCTAGATATCACCAAGACAAACATTCGGACAAAGTTTCAACATACTCATGCCAAAACTGCCAGTGTTAACAAGATTTTTTTTTCAATTTGGCCTAGTGCGCTTATTTTTGACCCCACTTGACCCATATTCAAGCTTTGTCTAGATATCACCAAGACAAACTTTCTGACAAAGTTCCAAGCTGCTCAAGTCAAACATGCGGTCTCTATTGTATTAACAATTTGACCTAGTGACCTAGTTTATGACCGGACCGGACCCATATTCGAACTTAGCCAAGATATCATCAAGACAATCATTCTTGTAAAGTTTCAACATGCTACAGTTAAAAACACTGCTTCCAGAGTGTTAACAAGAACTTCCTTCAAATTGGCGTAGTGACCTAGTTTTTTACTTGACATGGCCGATGTTCGTACTTAGCCTAGTATCATCAGGACCAAGTTTCAACAAGCTCAAGCCAAAAATGCGGCTTCCAGAGTTTTAACAAAATATTCCTTCAATTTGGCCTGATGCCCTAGTTTTTGACCCCACATGAACCATATTCCAAATTGGTCTAGATATGATCAAGACAAACTGTCTGACAAAGTTTCATGATGACATGACTCGTATTCGAATTTGAGCTACATATAATCAAGACAAACATGCTGATAAAGTTTCAACATTTTACCTTCAATTTTACCTAGGTTTTGACCTCATATGGCACAGTTTCGAATTTCTGATAAACGTTCATGAAGATCGGAAGCAAAATGTAGCCTGTTGAGTGTTAACAAGGCAAAAGTTGACATAGGACGAACGACAAAAGGCGATCACAAAACTCACCTTGAGCACGTCTTGCTCTGGGGAGCTAAAAATGCAGGCTCCAGAGTATTAACAAGATTTTCCTTCAATTTGACCTATTTTTTTACCCACATTCAAAGCTGGTCTAGATATCATTTATACAAACATTCTAACCAAATTTCAATCTGCTAAAGCAAACAAGAGCTGTTCAAAAGAAAGCATGCTCGACTATTTGTCATTTGATTCTATGGTAAACAGCGGTTAATGAGATATGTGCATGATAGTACCTTGCATGCCAATTTTAACCAAATTGTCAAAGTCAAACAAGGGCCATAACTTGTACTGAATTCATACAAAAGTTATCTTACTTGATCGTCTGACATCCCTGAAGTCATGAATGAAGTTTCAAGTCAATATCATTAGTGGTTACTGAGATATGTCCATGATAGTATCTTGCATGCAAAACTTTTAACCAAAATGTCTAAGTCCAAAAAGGGGCATAATTGTGACAAAATCAGATGTAGAGTTTTGGAACTTCTCTCGCAAGGTCATTTGATGATGTCCAATAAGTGTGTGAAGTTCCAAAGCAATAGCATCTGTGGTTTGTGAGAAAAGGCCTTGCATGCACAACTTTAATCAAAATTTCTAAGTCCAAAAAGGGGCATAATTGAGTCAAAATCTGGTGTAAAGTTGTGGGACTTGTCCTGCAAGGCCATTTGATGATTTCCAATAAGTGTGTGAAGTTTCAAAGCAATAGCATCTGTGGTTTGTGAGAAGTAGCCTTGCATGCACAACTTTAACCAAAGTTGCAACGCGACGACAACTCACAAGTGACTGTAATTGCTCTCCATGTTCTTCGAATAGTGGAGCTAAAAATGTGGCCTCTAGAAATAAGATTTTCCTTAATTTGGCCTTGTGACCTAGTTTTTGAGCATACATGACTCGTATTCAAACTAGGCCTACATATCATCAAGACAAACATTCAATATTTTCAAGTTCAAAATTCAGCCTCCAGTGTTAACAAGATGTTCCTTTAAGTAGTGTTTGACCCAATATGACCCATATTTGTATTTGACCTTGATATCATTAAGACAAACATTCTGACAAAATGTCAAGTTGCTGGAGCACAACGTGCCGCCTCTAGAGTGTTAACAAGATTTGTCTTCAGTTTAGCCTAGTGACCTACTTTTAGACCCAACATGACCCATATTCGAACATAGACTTAACAACAGACTTTCAAGGCAACTAGCAAAAACATTAAAAACAAAATAGTGTATAGATTGAAATATTTTACTTAAATAACATCTCTACATATTCATTTTTCACATTTTTTTCTGAGTATCAAAACATTAAAAATAAATGTATTTCTAGGTACAGTTTACTAATAATATATACTTATAGTTCATCAAAAACACAACATTCTAACAGAAGCACACTTGTAAACTTTTAAGCATTAACAAAATAAGGTCCTATTGTAACATACACAATCTTTACCCTTCCGACATACAACAAATCTGCAGCAGAAGACTTTAAAAACATCTTGAAAAAATATGAAAACCTCTGTAATTAAAAATGTATTAATTGAATAGAGTTGAAAAACATTGTTGCAAAAGTAGAAATTGCTCATTTCTCCTTTTGCCACATTTTTTTTCAAAATTCGTCTACAGCAGACTCCTCATAAAACATCTATATGAGGCAAAGGGTTAATATGATTAAACCCTTTGAGCTGCGCTCATGTAAAATCCAAGAATATATAGACCTTGTATATAGACTTGTCACAAAAACCCTGCAACTGTTTTTCTGGAGCACCAGAAATTTGCTTCATTCACTTCTTCTGACACAGAATATTCGTGAGAGTAATGAACAATAACTCTACATGAGATTACATTATTATCAATGTGTTACAGAGTTACTGTTCTTTACATGCGAGAAAGAGACAGTAAACAATGACTCTAAACAGGAGATTGATAGCATTGCTATCATTCTGTAAGAGAGTAAGTGTTCTTTAACCCTTTCCCTCATACGACCATTCTGCAGCAGACGGCTTTGAACATATTTTGTCAAAAAATGGAAAATCTCTATAATTGAATGGATAACCTTTGACAAAAAGTGGAAAACATTGTGGCAAAAGGAGAAATTGCACGTTTTGTGCAATTTCTTCTTTTGCCACTATGTTTTCAAAAAGCCGTCTGCTGCAGAGGCGTCAGAAAGCGTCTATATGAGGGAAAGGGTTAATGGTGAGAGTACAATAAGAAACAACAACACTGTTCTAGAGATTGGCGAGCGCTATGAGGACATACCATCCAATTACCATTTCACATTTGGTAAAAACCTGATAACCAATTCTTACACACAACATATTATTTGAATATATAAATCAATGACATCCTAATAGGATGGTTATTTTACCCTTTACCACATACAACAAATCTGTAGCTGTAGCTAGGCTAATATGGAACATCTCTATAAATGAAAGTATAATTATGGAAGACAGTTGAAAACATTGTGGCAAAAGGAGAAATTGCTCATTGCTCATTATGAGCCATTTCTTCTTTTGCCACAATGTTTTCAAAAATGTCAAAGTTAGTCTGCTGCAGATGCGTAAAAATACATATAACGGGGGGGGGGAAAGCAGGTAAAATGGTGGTCATGGTACAATTATTGAGCATAGTGTAAAATTAAGTCAGCGATGTATCACATATCTTTATCAATACTATGATGCTTTGCAAACAAGGTGGCGTACGGTCAGACAGCCCTATAACAAGAGCACCGCGTACGGCACAGACGCTCGACTGATAAAAAACAGAAAAAAAGTCGAGCTAAAAATTAGAATGTCTCAGGATTCAGATCCAGCCATGTTTTGTAAGGAAAGTTACGACTAATATAGGTTGTTTTATTATAATACTACAAGAAACAGTTAGATATTCAATTTAACCCTTTCCCACCTAAAGACGCATTTTGACTCATCTGCAGTAGTTGAATTTTGAAAAAACAAAAAGAGAAATTGCTCAAAACAAGCAATTTCTCTATTTTTTCCAGAATTGTTTTCAACTTTTTTCAGTAATTATACCTACAATTATGGAGATTTTCCACATATTTGAGTAGACATTTTCAAAGTCATCTGATACAGATTTGTTATATGTGGGAAAGGGTTAAAATATCATTTTCACATTAAATGTAGCGACTGTAATCATGCAACTATTATGAGCAACTTTAACATGCATCCACATTTAATACAAAAGAATTACAGAGAAAATAACCCGCAGATCCACTTTGAAGCATCTGAAGCATTTAACTTTTGATAACCTTCGTGGCAAAAGGAGAAATTGCTCATACTGAGAATTGTCTTACTTGAGCCACAATGCTTTTAGGTCTATTCGAAGATATCTGCTAGGGTGTTTAAAATCTTTAAAATCATAGAATATAGAATATAGTTTTTGAATTATTTTAGGAAAAATGAAGTATTCTAAAAACACTTTCCAAGATGTTTTGTGGCACTGTTTCAAATTCATAACATCGAGATGACTTTGGGCACAATAATTTTAACTATATTAAAAAAAAAAAAAATCCTTCCATTTATAGAGATTTTTCTCGTTTTTGTCTTGATATCATCCAAGACCTCTGCAGCAGATATGTTGGAAACTTGGAAACTTGGAAAGGATTTAACACTTTACTAATGCCGTCAATTTAACTTGTCCTAAGACACAGTCCAAGCTAGCTATAATAGTGTTTTTGCTGGTTACAACAAAATAATTATTTTCCAAAAGCAATTTCTGCTATTAACCCTTTCCCACATACAACAAATCTGCAGCAGACGACTTAATAAACGTTTGGGTAAACGCGCAGAAAATCCCTTTAAATGAAAGAACAGTAATTGAATAGAGTTGAAAATATGGTGACAAAAGAAGAAATTGCTCGTTTTTGTCACCATGTTTTTTAAAATGCCGTCTGCAGCAGCAGGTTGTCAAATGTCGTCTGTGTGAAGTAATGGGTTAAATAGACCCTCTGTGATATATATATATATATATAAACACACCCTGTTCACTAACCTTGTATTAACCCTTTCCCACATAAAGGCGCATTTTGACTCAGCAGGCAACTACAAAAAACATTGTCACAAAAGCAGAAATTGCTCATGATGAGAATTTTTTCATTTTACTACAAAATATATTCAACTCATTTCAATAATTAAAATTTCATACATGTGTATGTTCCGTTTTTTTACCCTTGAATTTTATAAAGTGGATTGCTATAGACGTGTCCATTGTGGGAAAGGGTTAAAATGCGTCAGTTTAGTTCACAATAAAAATACAATGTCATATACAAGAATTCTATTGCACATTTTAAAATGAGCAACCCCAGGTTATTCACACAAATATCTATGGCATATTTCTATAAGGTAGAGGTCACTCCTAAATAAAGTCACCCTCAATGTAATTAACCCTCACCCACATTACAATATATCTGAAGCATATGATTTCGAAGATATTTATTAAAAAAATATGCAAAATCTCTACGAATAAAGGTATAATTACTGAAAAAAGTGTGGCAAAAGAAGAAATTGCTCATTATGACCAATTTCTCCTTTTGTCAGAAAGTTTTTGAAAGTAAGTCGTCTGCTGCAGAGGCATCAAAATGCGTCAACAAGTGGGAAATAATTAAGCATAGCTATCTTACATTTTGTTTTAAACTATCATCTTTTCAAAAAAAGAGAAACATTTGAAGAAAAGTAGACATTAATCTGTTACTATTTGAAAGAGGATTTGTATACCTGGTCAAGTAAACAAGTCAAAGTGAAACAGACACGACAGGTGACGGACAATTGATTCCTATATGTCATTAACCCTTTCTCTTATACAGACACTTTCTGATGCCTCTGCAGCAGACGGCTTTTTGAAAACATGGCAACAAAAGAAGAAATTGCTAAAAACAAGCAATTTCTCTTTTTGTCACCATGTTTTCAACTCTTTTCAATTATTGTACTTTCATTTAAAGGGAGTTTCCAAAAAAATTGCGGGTATGTTTTCAAAGTCGTCTGCTGCAGATTATTGTGTGTGGGAAAGGGTTAAGAAAAGGCTTGCGACACAAAAATTGCATTTGTCAGGCCAAACTAGTCTTGTTGCATATGGAAAAAAGAATACTTGAGTAAGTCTTTATATGGGCCCATCCATTGACAAAGGTACTTATTCGCTTTTGTGACCAATGTAGAACCAGATCAGCCAGTGTATCTGCAAAATCTGATCAAGATCTCTTCTGATCACTTATAATTAACACAAATGTGTTACAAATTGCTGTCAACTTGTGTAGATCATCATCAGATTGAGCAGATGTACAGGCAGATCTGACCCTGCACTGCTACAAAAGATCCAACCTGTACCTTTTTCAATGGACTGGCCATATATGCAAAGAATACTAACAACAATCTTAACCCTTTCCCACATACAATAAAGTAAGTTTTGAGCAATTTCTTCTTTTGTCACTAGGTTTTCAAAAAGATGTCTGCTTCAGAGGTGTCAGAAAGCGTCTATACGAGGGAAAGGGTTAGTTAATGAAGTTGAAAACATTGTGACGTTTTCAAAGGACGTCAGAAGGTTTCTGTATGTGGGAAAGGGTTAAACGATAGCTTAATGTTGTTTCACATACTTTTACTTGTACATGATGCCAAAAGGTAGAAGCAAGAGCCGTCCACTCTCAGGCCAGGACGTAATTGTACCTGAATCTTTGTGACAAAAGACGACACACTATGGAAAAACATAAACATTATCAGTATGAGCCATTTCCCTTTGATTTCAAAACTACATACTTATACTGCTGATTTGACACATTATGCTTTAATGAGCATTTTTTTTTCAAAGTTAAACTTCCAAAATCTTTCTATTAAAGTTTGTAAAAAAAAAAAAATAAGGAAAAAGATTAAAAGGCCTATTTGTCTTTTCACATAATACATGCAGTTAGAATTGTGTGGATGCAAGAAACATTTTAGCAGGAGAAGAGGTATTTATATAAAACTCAAATATTAATGCAAATCTTGTTAATCACAAAGCCAATTATATAATTCCCTGTCAACTACACCTTTTGATGCATCTGCAGAAGATAACTTGTGAAACATTGCAGAAAAAAGAAATATTTCTGAAGAAGACCTATTCCTCATTTTCACAAATAGTTCCACAAGCCCTCTGCCTTAATGTTGTCAAAGTGGGGGACTATTTGGGAAGGATAAATTGAAATGCGGGAAAAACTTAACGAGCAATAATAAATAAAAGAAAACTCAACTTAGCTAAGTAAAAGAAAATGTACACATATGAACATATCAACATAATTAACCCTTTCCCACCTTCAGATGCATTTTGACGCAATAGCAGCAGACGACTTTTGAAAACATTGTGGCTAAAGGTGAAATTGCTCATGATGAGCAATTTCTCCTTTGGCCACAATGTTTTCAACTTTATTTAACATTTAAGCTATCTTTTATAGAGATTGTTCAGGTTTTTGTCACCATGCATTTAATGTCGTCTGCTGTAGATTGGTAATCATTGGGAAGGGGTAAATAATTGAAAGAATCACATTTATTGGCGGCATGCACCTTACTGCTTTATTCATGCAAAAAAAATTATGCTATGATACAGACAGCAGTATTGTTAACCCTTTCCCTCATACGACAATTCTGCAGCAGACGACTTTGAACGTATTTTATCGAAACATAGAAAATCTCCATAATTGAATGGATAACCTATGACACAAAGTGGAAAACATTGTGGCAAAAGGAGAAATTGCACGTTTTGTGCAATTTCTTCTTTTGTCACTATGTTTTCAAAAAGCCGTCTGCTATATGAGGGAAAGGGTTAAAGAAGAAGGTCAACTTTCCTATGGGGTTGCTCATTAAAGTCTTAAAATATTTTAAGGAAATTTTCACAAACATGTAGTAAATGACAATAGAACAATGGAATCCACCACTACTCTATGATCTACCTGATTTAACCTTTTCCCATATGCAGACTCTTTTTCATGCATCTGCAGAAGACAACAATTAGAAACATTTAGTCAAAAGGAGAAATTGCTGTCAATTGCTGTCTTTCACTGCAATGTTTTCAGCTCTTCTCAAAAATTAAATTTCATTTTTACAAATTTTAACCTTCAAGTTTTCAAATTTGTCTGCTGCAGATTTGTCTTATGTGGGAGATTGTTAAGGCTTAAATGTTTTTTATGATAAATAGTTTAACTTTAAAACACATCTCATGCATAAATAAGTACATGTATTAACAAATTGTCCCTATTACATAGGGTCTTCTTCTGAATGGAAGAAGTAAGATTCACAACATTATGGCACAAACTTAGCTTATTCCATATTTACACAATACAATTTCCCTAAAATAGACTGTTGATACCTCTGTAATCTAAATTGACATCACAAATGCAAACACTGTCTCATTTTCCTTAAATAATTTCAACTCTGTATAAATTCAACTATCAAGAGACGTAACATTTTCTTCTGCAGATGTTGCTGTTTCACCCATAGGAGATATTGATGGGTTCATTTTCAGACAGAGTTGAAAACATTTTAAGAAAAGTGAAAACTGCTCAATAATTGTACTATTTTTTTCCATGTCTTTATCTATTTATCTGTTTACAAATCATTGGTCATATGTCAAAGAGGTGTCATTAACCCTTTCTCCCACATACAGCAAATATGCAGCAGACAACTTTGATAACATCAAGGCAAACATATGGAAAATGTCTCTAAATGTAGTTATAATTACCGAAAAAGGTTGAAAACATTGTGGCAAATGGAGAAATGACTTGTTTTGAGCAATTTCTCCTTTTGTCACAATGTTTTCAAAAGTTGTCTGCTGCAGAGGCGTCAGAAAGCGTCTATATGTGGGAAAGGGTTAATTAAGTAATACATATAAATATGTCAACTCTTTCAGTAACCCGTTCCCTCATCTATAAGGCAGACCTGCAGCAGAGGACTTTGAAAACATCTAGGCATAACTATGGCAACTGTCAATAGACAACAGTATACTTATTGAAAATAATTTAAAATATAGTGGCAAATGGAGAGATTGATCATCATGAGCAATTTAACCTTTTGCTCAAGTGCTTTCAAAATTTGTCTACTGCAAACACGTCAAAATGCGTCTATATGATGGAAAGGGTTAACTTTTTCTATAATTCTTGAACAATCATTTACACAAGCACTAAAAGTAGCACCTCTGCTCACACACCTGTCCCTGATGATGATGACTGTTAATGCCTCTACTAGTCTGAAGAATGTTTTTGACTCCAAATGATGCTTCTAACAGAGGACTAGATAAGAAGGAATAAACTGATGTTTTGCCAACCATATTTCTCCTATACCACTCAACTTAACCCCATACTGTGGGTGGTCACTCAGAAGAATTGCCTCGGTGAGACGATTCTTTTGAGAACCCCAATATATATACAGGGGCGTAGCTCCCTTTAGGCACTGTAGGCATGTGCCTACACATTTTCCCCTCAAAATGCGCCAAAATGCAGCTGCGGCGATAGACATCTGCGTAATGTATTGATCAGATCAGCCTGCGCTATCCGCGCAGACTGATCCGGCCGACACATTCCGTCTTAGGGGGGTAGATGTATAGAGTAGTGATTCCTTAAACAGAAAATCCACAGTAGGCAAAAAGTGTCTATCTGGGTAGGCCTGTGTTGCATGCTTAGGCTGATCCGGGTCAATACTTTATGCAGAGTCCACACTGTTGATTTTCTCACGAGACGGCCTACACATTGATTATTGCAAAGCTACGCCCCTGATATAGGGTGTGAGAGTTATAGAAGGATTTTTGAATATGCGCCTTATCTAGAGCTATGTTTCAACTTTCGAAGCAAACAAACCGACAAATAACATATTAGATTATAACATATTTTGTCAAAAATAGAAAATCTAAATTGAATGGATAACCTATGACTAAAAGTGGAAAACATTGTGGCAAAAGAAGAAAATTGCTCGTCTTGAGCAATTTCTTCTTTTATCACTATGTTTTCAAAAAGCTGTCTGCTGCAGAGGCATCAGAAAGCGTCTATATGAGGGAAAGGGTTAATAAATAATACCCATTAAAGTCACATAGTGGTAACATTTTTTGTTTTTCTAAAAGGTCTGATTTGAGTCAAGTGTGTTTATCTAGTCATTTCGAGCACGAAATCTTCAATTTAAGCTTTACACAATCTGTAAAGCTTCATTTGTCAAATTCATAGCAATCTTCCGTTTCGAGTTATATTATTTCAAGTCAATTAGTAAATATCAGTTTGATAATCCAAATCCTGAACTAATATTCCAGTATCATAAAGCAAGTAGCATGTGTTTCTGTTTCTTGTCTATGTTTTTCTTCCCCAATCATAAGAAGAACATGGTCAATTCTGGTTTCTGATAAATCACTGTCCCACAACAAGCTATTTTGTACAGACTGGATTTTTATTGGTGTTCTTTTAAGTCCTCTAAGTATCTTTAGGTTTTAAATACTAAGTCCATTATAGTCCTGCTAAAAAGCAACTTGTCCATCATAAGGTTTTAAATACTTTTGTCTAGTTGTCCTTTAAGAAGCAACTTTGTCCATCTTAAGGTTTTAAATACTTTGTCCAGTTGTCCTTTAAGAAGCAATCTGTTCATATTTAGGTTTTAAATATTCAATCAGGTATAGTTCAGCTAAGTGGCCGCTCTTGTCCATCTTTAGGTCTTAAATACTTTGTCCAGTATAGTCCTGTAAGAAGTAACTTTGTCCATATCCGCTCCAGCCCGAGATTGTCTGTAGAGTATCGGACAATCCAGTGAAACACAAGCTTTTCCTGTAACAATGTCTTGACTACCGGTACATGTTTTACATATCTGATGGAATAGAAATATGAAGGACAGTCAGGAATCAATCTCAATCTATATCAGACTTATTCATGGCAGAGATATCTTAACCCTATTTCAACATACAGACACTTTTGCTGCAGACAAGATTTTAAACATTGTTGCAAAAGGAGAAATTGTTCATAATATGGAATACTCCTTTTGCCACAATGTTCTCAACTTTTTTCTAAAACTTAAGATTTATATATAGAGCTTTTTCTCAGCATGACTTCATTAATTGTCTGCTACACATACACAGAGTTTCCTGATGAATTCCAAACTGGCTGCTGCAGATTTGTTGTATGTGGGAAAGGGTTAAACCTTTCTTACATACAACAAATCTGAAGCAGATGACTATGAAATCATCTGGGGGAAAGTATGGAAAATATCTGTAAATAATAATTTAATGAGTGGAAACATTGTGACATAAGGAGAAATTGCTCACTATGATCAACTTCTCCTTTTGTCACAATGTTTCAAAATGCCCTCTGCTGCGACGAAGGTGTCAAAATGAGTCTGTATGAGTCAAGGTTTAATGACAATAGCAAATGTAGCAGCAGCAAATTCAATCCACAGCTTGGTTATACCAAAGATGTAAACCAAATTTGAGAATAGTGCCGCGGAGTGAACGCCAACGCTCGTCTGTTTTTTACTAAGTCAAAAAAGGGGCATTACTGAATAATAAATAAAGCCAGAGTTAAATAACTTGGTATAGACATGCAAATTGTTCCTAAGAACATGTGTACCAAGTTTCAAGTGAAAATGTTGAACTAAAAATGGAAGTAATGACTTTCTGTATTTGGCACTCAGAATTGTGTGGTTAATGTCAGGATATATTGACCATTATAGTACTGGTAACAAACCCAAGAAATGCGGTGATATAACTGTAAAGCTGTTGAGACCAGCATAAAGCACCCAAGAAAACACACACAACAAACCAAGGCAGATGACATAACAAGAGCTGTCGGAGGACAGCGCGCTCGACTATTCCACCGCTTATTTAAGTTACTGAGATAATGGACTCTAATGTAGTTGCATGCAAAACATTAACCACAATTTCTTAGTGGGTGATAATTTGCATAACCAGAATTTGTAAGTAAAAAAAGGGCCATAACTTGCATAAAATGCAGGATAGAGTTATCTTACTTGATAATCTTCACAGGTGTGATAGTTGGGTAGGGTTGTAGAAAGATTCAATGCAATGCATCAAGTAAATACTGAGATATGGACTCTTAATTTAGTTGCACGCAAAACTTTAACCAGAATTTCTAAGTAAAAATAGGGCCATAACTTGCATAATATGCAGGATAGAGTTATCTTACTTGATAATCTACACAGGTGTGATAGTTGGGTAGGGTTGTAAAAAGTTTCAATGCAATGCATCAAGTAAATACTGAGATATGGACTCTTAATTTAGTTGCACGCAAAACTTTAACCAGAATTTCTAAGTTAAATAAATGCCATAACTTGTATAAAATTCAGGATAGAGTTATCTTACTTGATAATCTTCACAGGTGTGATAGTTGGGTAGGGTTGTAGAAAGATTCAATGCAATGCATGAAGTAAATACTGAGATATGGACTCTTAATTTAGTTGCACGCAAAACTTTAACCAGAATTTCTAAGTAAAAATAGGGCCATAACTTGCATAATATGCAGGATAGAGTTATCTTACTTGATAATCTACACAGGTGTGATAGTTGGGTAGGGTTGTAGAAAGTTTCAATGCAATGCATCAAGTAAATACTGAGATATGGACTCTTAATTTTAGTTGCACGCAAAACTTTAACCAGAATTTCTAAGTTAAATAAATGCCATAACTTGCTGACGCCGACGCCGACGCCAGGGTGAATAGTATAGCTCTCATATTCTTCGAATAGTCGAGCTAAAAATTAATGTTGAATGTAACCTGCCAATAACAGGTAAGTTTAGCTTGATGGGCATACTGACAGAGATATATTTGACTTGTATTAAACAGCAGACCGTCTTCAAAAGGCACATTTTGACCCTCCCATCGGTGGCTGCTTAGGACAAGTTTGAATGTACATGATTAACCCCTTCCAAATACAACAAATCATCAGCAGACAACTAAGAAATATCTAGGCAAAAATGTCAAAAAATGATTCTTAATGAAAGTGTAATTATTGATAAGAGTTGAAAACACTGTAGCTCAAAGAGAAATTGCTCATTATGAGCAATATATCCTTCTGACTGAATGCTTTCAAAAGTCATCTGCTGCAGATGTGTCAAAATACATCTGCAAGTGGGAAAGAAGGGGATTTAAACACAAAAAGTTCTAACAACTACTAACCTGATCTAAATGAGCCTGCACTCTTTCCCAGTACCGTATTTTATCATTGAGTGTTAAACAGACAAGTTGGGGATCTTTCAAACATTTACCACACACTGGTAGCTTGGTCATCTCATCACAGAGAGGGCAGTTAGATGTAGCAAAGTACTGTGATATCGTACCCTGAAAAAATCAACAAGATCTTTGTTTCACCAGTGATAACTATTTCTGGTCAATATTTAAAACATCCAAAATATATCAAAGGAAATGATGGATGCTCCCCAGGACACAGGAATGCTGATCTCCTCTTTTTAGTGAATCTTTCCATAAAGTTTCATTGAATTCAAGTCAGGAGTTGCTGAGAAATAGCCCAGACAAAAGTAGAACAGAATTTTCCATATTTGTCATATAATATAGAAATTAGAAAAAGCATTACCTCTGTGAAATATCTTTGAACCGGAACATGGTGATGATATGCAAATTTACTCTTGTTAGTGATGCTTTCCATAAACTTTTATTGAATTAAAGTAAGCAGTTGCTGAGAAATGGCCGGTACAAAATTTTCCTACGTCATGTTATGTAGAAATTAAAAAGGCAAAAACTTAGTGAAAAATCATTGAACTGGAACTAGGTGAGAAAATTCAAATTTCCTCTTGGTGGACAGCCGAAAAGACGGACGATGCAGCGACTATATGCTCGTCCCGAAAAATATGACAATATCAGTAATACAATTAAATTTTTGTAGTCCAAGTTTGTTTTATAATGGCAATGAGGTCAAGAAATTATCAGAAACATATCCAACAAATCATGTTTGCTTCATTGGGGTTTAAAGCAGTTTTTCAGTAATATTACGGCAACAGAACACTTATTCGTGTTTTCTGGATGACAAGCCATAACCCTTTCCCTCATACGACAATTCTGCAGCAGACGAATTTGAACATATTTTGACAAAAAATAGAAAATCTCTTTAATTGAATTGATAACCTATGACAAAAAGTGGAAAACATTGTGGCAAAAGGAGAAATTGCACGTTTTGTGCAATTTCTTCTTTTGTCACTATGTTTTCAAAAAGCCGTCTGCTGCAGAGGCATCAGAAAGCGTCTATATGAGGGAAAGGGATAACTAAGCTAGGAATTGTGCCTTGCCCAAGGGCACTCCACCATGAACAACTATTCAGAAAATAGAGCTTTTGTACGTATGATACATGGCTGGAATAGTGTGTCAAGAGAGTACATTTCCAACTAACTGTATACTTATCTCTCTACCTGATACAGATGACTGGTGATAACTCTACAGCAAATAACTTGTAAAAGCTAAAGAGCAGAGTAGGAGGAACTTCTCATAACCATAAATCTTTCACAATGTTTTTTTCAAATATCTAAAAATCGATATTATTTATTTTATACTAAAACCATATAAGGTAAATAGTTGACAATAAAATAATGAACCAACTGTCCAATACTCCCTACCTTTTTATTACCTGCGCCACCGCCCCCTAACTGAGTGGTTACTCTCCCAGCCGTATGAGGCATGTCATGGTACCTGAATGTTAAACAATATTAATCAATATTATCCTTTTCCGTCATATAGGAGCCTTTTATTTTCTCTGCAGCTGAAGACTTAGGGAAACATTTTGAGTAAGGGTTAATGATTTATGTTAGTCTAAAATGATCTTTTTAGAAGATTTTAAGTCTTTTCTTCTGAAAGTGTTTTAGGTGATAGTGGTTAATGCTCTCTCTTTTCTCCCTTGAAAACAAAATAACTTTTCACACACTAAGACAATCCAGTTCTTGGACAAATCTACATAATACATGTATGACCAACGCTCCACGACAGTCATTTGTAATCAGTGCAAATCAAGGTCTACATATACATCTCATACTACGGCAATTCTGCAGCAGACGACTTTGAACGTATTTTGTCAAAAAATAGAAAATCTCCATAATTGAATGGATAACCTATGACAAAAAGTGGAAAACATTGTGGCAAAAGGAGTAATTGCACGTTCTGTGCAATTTCTTCCTTTGTCACTATGTTTTCAAAAAGCCGTCTGCTGCAGAGGCGTCAGAAAGCGTCTATATGAGGGAAAGGGTTAACAGACAGAAAAACCGTAAGCTTGGTTTTCCTGGACTAAAGCTTACTGTATTGAATATATTGTTGGAAGAGGAGATTGTTCAAAATTAGCAACGTCTCCTTTCCCAAACTGTTAACTGTGTATCAAAGGTACACTTCTAATTGTCCAGGCGTTCCATTCGTTTTTATATGATATGCTCATAGCAGATTACAGAAAGAGTGTTTAATTGATTGATTTATCAGGATTTAACTGTTATCAACAATTTCTCAGTCATATCACGATCACCTTCCCATATCTTTTTCACATCAGTACTCCACACAACAGTCTTTCAAAGCAACTGGCTACCTTTTCACATAGACTGTTAGTCCATTGGTGGAAGATAAATGGAGTTTGTCACAATGACTTTTGCTAAACGTCAGAAAGAAATTAGGCCGAACTGGGGGTTCAAACTCACAACCCCTGGATTGACAGCCTGCATTGCTACAGATGCTCTACTGCAAGAGAGTTTGAATGAACTGATGTGCTGCCTGACACTAGTCAGTTCATATTACTAATCACAGCAAAGCATGACAGACAGCCAGTTAGTCAAGAGAGTAGATATTACTTTTTTTTTTTTTTTTATTTATTTCACACAAGATTTACATAAGTACATGATAAACAACAATTAAATCTTTCAAATATATGTCATCCATTTTGAAAAAAAAAGATGTAATGTATCATGCATTTTTATATTCTTGCAATGTTTTCTATTTTTACAAAGAAGAAATTAGAAGGAGGAGACCATGATAATGATGAGAGGTGGAAAAGGAGAAAGATGACTTGTAGAAAAATTGAGTTAATAAGAGTTGGACTGTGATTCAATTGGTTTAAACCATTGTGTTGTTTTTTATTAAAGGTTTGTGAATTTTATCCACTTCCTGTTGTGAAGTTCTGATCGGTCTTTTAATAGAGCGATTTCTTGTTCTACCTTGATCCTGCTGTTCAAATGATTAATAAAGGAGTTGAAAGCAGGGATGTTGTTTGTTTGTTTTGTTCTGTTCTAAATATATAATGTTTCATGAGAATGATGATATAATTCACAGTAATGTTATCGACACCACCTTTAAAAGTTCCAAGACAAACATCTATTAAATTGATAGTTATGTTTATGTTCTTGGTGTTTAGAAATGCTATTAATTCATTCCAAATAATCTGTACATATCTGCATTCCCAAAACAAATGTTCGATAGTTTCAACGTAACTTGAGCAGAAGTCACACAAACTTGATGGTTTATATTTATAATTATGCAAATCTTTATTTGTAGGTAAGATCCGAGTTAAAAATTTATATTGGAAACTTCTCAATGATGTATCAGTTGTTGATTTAAACGGTATAACATAATGGCTTTTCCAATCTATTTTTACATTCAAAGATCTTTCCCATTTTTCTTCATATTTTGTTAAAAAGGTTGTTTGTGGTATTTGAATTTTATACAAAAAATTATTTACTTTCTTTATTTCTACAATCTTGTTTATTAATTGTTCGTTTTCAACATTTATCGAAGTTTCAGTTTTTATTGCATTTTCCATAATGATTGGTATATTTCCGATTATATTGTAATATTTCAAAAAATCGTTTGATCTTAAATTAAACATGTATCTAAATGTTTCAAAATCGTAATAATTGTTTATTCGAAAATCGAAAAAATGTTCTAGAAACTTTATGCCTTTTTCATACCAATCCTTGTAAAAAAATGTTTCGCCGTTGCATTTTATTTCAGTGTTGTTCCAGATGATTTCTTTTTTTATATTATTTTTTGGTAGACCAATTTGAATCTTTTGCCATGAAATAAGGATATCTTTCAGAAACATGTTCTCTTTATACATTTTGTGTATATCTGCTTCAGTTAGTTTACATTCAAAGATTAAGTGATCGCCATATTTGTGTAGGATTCTTTTGTAAAACATTTTCCATAAACCTTTATTTTTGACATCTAAGTAACGCTTTACCCAGCCAGCTTTTAAAGAATTTATTAGATAATATATGTTTGGAATAGTTATGCCACCATTTTCGATTGACAGTATTACATTTTTTCTTTTAATTTTGTCTGGTTTCTTATCCCACAAATATTCGAAAATGCTTTTATTTATATCGTCTAGAATGTAATTTGGTGGATTTTCTAGGACCGACAGAGGGTAGATAAGTTTTGGTAATGCAAAGGTTTTTAAAACTGTTACTTTCCCAAGTAGTGTTAATTTTCTGTGATGCCACTGTTTTAAAACATTTTTAAATTCTTGAAGTTTTGGTAGTATGTTTTTCTCTAAATTGATTGTGATGTCATTAGAAAATGTGATGCCTAATGTTTTTGCTGATTTTGATGTCCAAATAAATCTTTTACATTTGTTGTATTCTAAATCGCTCTGTTTTAGGCTTCCTACTCTCAATATAGTTGATTTCGCAGTATTAAGTTTAAGTCCTGATATATCGCCAAATTTTGTTAGTGTTTTCATTAGTGACATGAATGAGTTTTCAGATCCATTGGTAAGATATGTCGCGTCATCTGCAAACATGCTTTGTTTATCTCTTTGCTTTCAATTATTATTCCTTGTATATCTGTGTTTTTTGTTATACAGTTGGAAAGTATTTCAATACAACAAAGGAATAGATAAGAGGACAGTGGACAGCCTTGTCTTACTCCTCGTTCTACCGAAAAACTATCCGAAAGATTACCATTGTTAATAATTTTGCTATTTATATCACGATAAAACAGCTTAACCCATTGTATGAAAGAATGTCCAAAATTAAATTTTTCTAAACATTTGAACATGAAATCATGATTTATACTATCAAAAGCTTTTTCAAAGTCTGCGAAGAAAAGTAATCCTGGTTTATTAGTATTGTTTAAATACTCTATACATTCTTGAATCAACCTAATATTTTCCCCAATATAGCGTCCTTTGATAAAACCTGTCTGACATGGGTTTATAATTGTTGGTAGAACTTTTTTTATTCTGTTTGATATTGTCTTTGATGCTATTTTATAGTCAATATTTAATAAGCTTATTGGACGCCAATTTGAAAGAACATCTAATTTATTTCCTGATTTAGGTATTAAAGATACAAGACCTTGTCGTTGTAATACAGTAAGAGAGTCATGTTCAAATGAATAATTGATTGATTTAATAAAGTGTGATTTTAATATACCCCAAAATGTTTTATAGAATTCTACAGTTAAACCATCAGAACCTGGGCTTTTTTCATTTTTCATATCAAATAATGCTTCTTTACATTCTTGTTCAGTCAAAAGCCCTTCACAGTAATTTTTATCTTCATCATTCAGTGTTGGTAAGTTACCATCAAAGAAATCAAGATCAATGTCAGACGTGTTTCGTTTCTTATACAGCTTTTCATAAAATTCTTTTTGTTCGTGTAATATTTCATTTGCATCTGTAACTTCCTTGTTATTTATTGTTAACTTGTGAATAATCTTTTGTTCCCAGTGTCTTTTTTCTAAATTAGCAAAATACTTAGAATTCTTTTCATTGTTTTCTATATGAGTGGCTTTAGCTCTCAGAATGAAACCATTTATTTTAACAGTGGTTATATGATCTAATTCTTGTTTGAGATTATTTAGAGAATTTATGTCGTTTTCATTGGGAATCAAATTCCTTGAAATGGTTTGTTCAAGTGTTTGTATTTGGTTTAAAATAGTGTTTTCTCTCCTTGATTGTTCTTTTTTCTTGTGTGTTGCATACTTAATAGAATAATTTCTAATGTTGCCTTTAATTATTTCCCACATTGTATTGGGGGTGCATACGTTAGTGTCGATTGTTTCATTTATACACGAATTAATGTTCTGTATGTACATGTTGTCAAGTAATAGGGAATTGTTTATTTTAAAATAACCTGGACCTTTTTTAGATTTGTTTAAGTTAATATGTAATATGACTATTGAATGGTCTGATTTATATCCCGGTTTGATTTTACAACTTGTTACTATGTTATTCAGACACTCAGAAGTTAAAAAATAATCTAGCCTACTAAATATAGTAGGTTTAGTGTTTGAATGCCATGTAAATTGTTTGAGTGTTGGATTTAAGAATCTCCAAATATCTCTGAGGTTAAAACCGGATATAATGTCTTTTATTATCTGTCTACATCCTTTATTGGTATCGGTTTTGCCGTGTTTTTTATCTAGATCAGCATTTAAGACTGTATTGAAGTCTCCGCCTATAATGATATTTTGGTCCATATTGTTTGATAACAATTCTTTAAGTGTGTCAAATACATGTTTGTCTCGATCATAGTTTGGTCCATAAATATTTATCAACAGAATTTCTTTATCTTGTATCGTAATATTTAAACTTATTAATCTACCATTTATAATTTCTGTAAAGTTGTTTACACTAATTCCTGAATTTTTATTAATAAGTATATGTATTACTCTGCCAACGCAAAATCATAATAGGTAAAGGGTTAAGTGATGTCAACATGAAGGTTATTTAGTTTAGGGCATATTGATTTCGACAAAAAATGCCAGTTTTCCTAGAGATTTATGCAAAGAAATGAGTATATTAAAAAGTATTTATCTGTTCTTACCATGAAAATACGTCTACTCCAAGTAGAGAAAGAAACCTATGCAATGGAGGTAATATCTGCTTAGTGATGTAGTAGACAGAGTTCAATCGGAGAGAATAGTCTTGTAGAACTTCCATTGGTTGTTTAACAAGTTGTATCAGTGGCAGACCCGGGCTTCCATACACTATGATATATGGCACCCTTTCCCCCTTTCTTGGTTCTGATCTTCTATCATGTCGCAGCAGTTTTCTATATGAAAGGAATAAACAATGTATGAACACCCAGATAAATCTCAAAATGTAAATTGATAATATCAGACGCTTTCATAGCAGGTGACTCTTAAAAGTATATCATGTAACAGTTTTAACAAAAGTGCCAAACTGTAATAAAATAGGCCCGTAAAGGAGGCATAACTCTAGAATGACTTAAATGATCTTGTCATTTTTTTTTAAATCACAACCCATATTTTGTGCCCATAAATATTCAAAGCAAGTTTGATGAAGATTGGATAAGAACTTTTGAAATTAAAGAGCAGACAAGGCCTATTTGGCCAAATTTGAATATTTTAAGGGCCATAATCCAAAACGTCCTTTTGGCAATTTGGCTGGTTATCAAACTTGGTCAATAATGTTAAACAAGATTGGTGAAGATCTGATTAAAACTGACAAGGCCGTATTTGGCCAAATTTGGATAATTTAAGGGCCATAATCCAGAAGTGCCTTGTGTGATTTGGCAAGTTTTCAAACATGATGCCCACGAAATCTGTCTAACTTCGAGACACATGTACTGTAAATCTGTTGTATGTGCTCTAGGCATTAAGAGACGAAAATTCGAGGGCTTGGCGTGAAACAGTTGTATCTAAAATTGGTATTTTTTTACCAAGGTCAATCACCTCGCCATAAAGTCTTTATAAGAGTTAAATCACTTTTCTTGGTAAACAATGTAAATTTAGGTGCCATTGCTCGTTCTGAGCAATGGCACCTAAATTTGCATTGTTTACAAAAGGGTCAAAATTGCCCCTAAACCAGGGTTTTCAAAATAGGTTTTAAGTTACAACCGTTTCACGCCAAGCCCTCGAAATATTTTAAAGCTATTGGCACAAGGAAATGAAATCCATTCTGATCCATGACTCTGTGCCATCATCTCTCATTTGTTAAACTTTCCCCTAAAACTGACAAATTTTGATGCTTCTTTAGTAGAGGACTTTTAAAATAGTGTGGGAAAAGGAATATTGCAATTACGTGTATAATTTACTTTCATTAACCCAGGTGTTATATTTACATTCTTTCAGGTAAACAGTTATGATTTTGACTGAAACTTTTCCCAAAAACAACACATCTACAGCAAACAATTGTGAAAAACACCTATGCCAAACTATGACAGATCGCTACAAATGAAGATACAATTATTAAAAAAAAGAATTTTAAACATTATGACAAAAGGAGAAATTGCTCATTATGAGCAACATATTCTGTTACCATAATGCTTTAACAAGTATCGAGGGCTTGGTGTGAAACGGTTGTAACTTAAAACCTATTTTGAAAACCCTGGTTTAGGGGCAATTTTGACCCCTTTGTAAACAATGCAAATTTAGGTGCCATTGCTCAGAACGAGCAATGGCACCTAAATTTCCATTGTTTACCAAGAAAAATGATTTAACGCTTATAAAGACTTTATGGCGAGGTGATTAACCTTGGTAAAAAAATAGCAATTTTAGTTTCACGCTAAGCCCTCGGTATGGTGAAGATGTTTTAACATGCATCTGGATGTGGGAAAGTTTAAAAAGAATTCACTTACTTTGAGATTTCTAATGCTGGCACACATGCACCTGGTTTATAACCAGGGATACCCCGATATTCTTTTGCAAAGATGTAATCTTGTAGACTAACAGTTCCCTCCATTACTTTCTTACATTGCTGCTGAACGTAACTCTTCACTTGGGACACATCTTTGCTGGTGAACAGAATCTTGATGGATCTCTCCAACATCTGTATAAAAACATAGGTATTGAGCTTAAATATAGGAACAAAATGGGCCTTTCGCCAATTGTACTTTTGCCAGATTTATTTCAAAAGTCGGCTGCTTCATAGGCATTAAAATGCATCTCCAAATGGGAAAGGTTAATTAATTGACTGATGGAACATATGGATTTATAGAAATATCTGGAGAGGAGAAGTGAGAAATAGTTTGTATATAATATGAACTGACGTCACAAATATAACGTCACCAACTATATATAGTCTTGCCATGAAAGCTCCAAAAACACATACTTTTTATCAAAATAAAACATCAGTAACGAATAAACGGGATACATTATCAATTATCGCCTTGTAGTTTTCAAAGTCATCCACTGTAAATTTGTTGTATGTGTGAAAAGGTTCAATTACAGTGATGGATCGTTGTGGTTCATTTTACAGCATCAAGAGAACAAAACTGTAGTTATAATAGAAAATTTGAGCAGTGCTCTTCAAAGACCATTTTTAAGGATTTTTTTAATTGGTGTAGATCCAAATCAATTTGTATAGAATAATACTCATTTGCACTGTTTCCTTGTAAATCAAAGAGGCATTCATTAACCCTTTCCCACAAGCACACACATTTTGATTTATCTTTGAGAACATTTATGAGAAATTGAGAAAATGCTCATAATGAGCAATTTCTCTATTTGCCACAATTAGAGTTTCTTTTACACAGATTTTCCATATTTTTGTTATCCAAGTCATGTGCTGCCTATTTCTTGTATGTGGGAAAGGGTCTAGCTAAGCACAGGTAAAGGACATACCTTTGAGACCGCGGAGCATGAGTCCCTTCTAACAGTCTCAATACCTTTAGCATCAAACACAGGATCTTTCTGGTCTGGAGTCTCATACATAAACCCACAATATCTCTTTTTCGTCTGTAACACACAGGGTAGGTACACCTAAAGAATAATACACATAGGATTATTCATACAGCTTGTTTATCCCATTGATTCATTGGGGTTGAATGTGTTTCCTGGCTTTCTCACACAAGTCTTTCCAATCAACTGGCTGCTTTTCCACATAGACAGTTAGCCCATTTATGGAAGATGAATGATGCTGGTCTCATTGACTCTTGTCAATACGAAATAACTGTTGGCCAAGCTGGGGCTTAAACTCACAACCCCTGGATTGACAGACTGGTTTCGAACTGACTTAGCTATAGGGTTTTGATTTGTTTATCCAAAATAATTTATTGACTCAATACCAATTTTTTCAAAAGATTCAAGTCGTCCCCTTTTCATAGGTATTGAAGTATATTTGACACCTCTGCAGCAGACGACTTTTTGAAAACATAGTGACAAAAGAAGAAATTGTTCAAAACAAGCAATTTGTTCAAAGTCGTCTGCTGCAGAAATGTTGTATAAGGGAAAGGGTTTAAGTTTTCAATTTTATTCAATAATCATACATCTGCTGCAGATTTGGTCCATGTGGATATAAAACCCTCTCTCACATACACCAAATCTGCAGCCAACACCTTTGTAAAACATCTAGGCTAAGATATTGAAAACCTCTATTATTAAATGTAGGTTTAATTATTGAATAATATTAAGAGAACATTGTGACAAAAGAAGATTATTTCATCATGACACAATATTTCATATTTTCATTATGTATTTACCTTTTCAAATTTCAGCTTGATTGGATTTGGAAACATGTTGGTAACTGTTTTTGCTATTTCGTGTCCAATTTTAAATGCTTCATCTTTAGTTCGGCCTTTAAACAGCAGAAACATACTGGAACAAATATTAATCAATATTTATGAACAAATTTATAAATTACAATCAATAGACACTTTCTGACGCCTCTGCAGCAAAGAACTTTTAAAAACTTTGTGACAAAAGAAGAAATTGCTCAAAACGTGCAATGTTTTCAACTCCATTCAAGGATTAAAGATTCATTTATAGAGGTTAACCCTTTCCCTCATACGACAATTCTGCAGCAGACGACTTTGAACGTATTTTGTCAAAAAATAGAAAATCTCCATAATTTAATGGATAACCTATGACAAAAAGTGGAAAATATTGTGGCAAAAGGAGAAATTGCACGTTTTGTGAAATTTCTTCTTTTGTCACTATGTTTTCAAAAAGCCTTTCCCTCATACGACAATTCTGCAGCAGACGATTTTGAACGTATTTTGTCAAAGAATAGAAAATCTCCATAATTTAATGGATAACCTATGACAAAAAGTGGAAAACATTGTGGCAAAAGGAGAAATTGCACGTTTTGTGCAATTTCTTCTTTTGTCACTATGTTTTCAAAAAGCCGTCTGCTGCAGAGGCGTCAGAAAGCGTCTATAGGAGGGAAAGGGTTAACCATGTTTTCAAAGTAGTCTGCTGTAGATTTGTTGTATGTGGGAAAAGGTTAACCTTTTCTCACATACAACAAATCCGCAATGGATGACAACTGGATGAAAACATGGAAAATCTATATAAACGAAGGAACTGAAAAGTGTGAAAACAATGATGTAAAAGGAGAAATTTCTCCTTTTGTCACCATGATAAAAAAAAAACCAGACAGATGAAAAAACAGACGGACCAAGATGGACAGAAGACCTTTAGTGTAACCATGCCTAGATAGGCTCCCCCAAAAGTGTCTTGAAAATGGAATATTGCTCCTTTGTAAGAGTTTTAAACAGTAATCTCTTCTACAGGTGCATTAAAAGGAGTAAATGGGAATGAATAACCTAAATAGAACCTTGTAGTATCCATATGAACTCTGCCTGGTAAACAAACCATGTGGCATTTATGACAAGTGAAGATCCAGATCAACCTGCATATCAATGTAGGACCTGCACTGTTAACCCTTTCCCACATACAGCAAATCTGCAGCAGACGAAAATGTCTACTTAAAAATATGGAAAATATCTATAATTGTAGCTTTAAACATTGTGGCAGAAGGAGAAATTGCTCGTTTTGAGCAATTTGTCCTTTTGTAACGATGTTTTCAAAAGTCAACTTTTGCAGAAGCTTCAAAATGCCTCTGTACGTGGGAAAGGGTTAAGAAAGATCTATCACATACACTGTAAATTTTGATCAAAGAGAGGGATGCAAGGGAATATCTTTTATCTATAGTGCAAACGCTCCAAAGTTGGTTTTATCTGGAGCATGGCTAATAGGCTTCCGAAATTGGGATAGGTTTTGCTCATACCTGTCAGTATCTCCATATATGACCTTGGCTCCCCATTTTGGTGTCTCTTCTACAAGTTTAATGGAACGTTCGAGAGCCTCTCTTGCTTTTCTTACAATACTATCTGCAACCTGAAGTTATGAAGTAAAATCAACAATAGATAAACCCTTTCCCACATACAACAAATCTGCAGTAGATAACTTTGAAAATATTTTACCAAAAACATTGAAAAATCTTCATAAATAAGGGTTTTATTATTAAAAAGAGTTGAAAACATTGTGGCTAAAGGAGAAATTGCTCTTTTTGTCACAGTGTTTTCAAAAGTTGTCTGCAGCAGAGGCCCCAAAAAGCGTCTCTATGAGGGAAAAAGTTAACACGTTCCAACTTATAACAAATTTCAGAGTTGAAAATATCGTGGCATAAGGAGAAATTGTTCATCATGAGCAAGTTCTCTATTTGCTTAAATGTTTTCAAAAGATAAATGGTGCTGATGTGTCAAACTATGCTAGCAAGTTGGAAAGGGTTAGACAGTTATCCCATTACCTGTCATGAGTATTTTTTAAGTGCTGAGAATTGTTAGTTTATTAAAAAATTCCAGTGAAATTTTAGTATTATCTGCCAATCCAAACAAGTAAATGTTCATTCAAAATTACCAAAAGGGGGATAACAAACTTGGTAAATGTGAAAAAAAAAGGATGGCTGGCATTCAGAAAATATTTAGGAAAAGGAATACGAGTTTGTAATGAACAAAATCTTCTTCAAACAGCATTCTTTTTTTTAAACCACACTAATGTCATTCATCTACATGTTCTATTTCAATATACCAGAGTACATAAATGAGAGTGCTAAAAAAAAAACATCTGCAGTGCCTGCCAAAAGGGAGATGGACAGACACTGGCTAATTGATGAACTCTGCCAAGGCTTATTATGATCAATTTATCCTTCTGCCATAATGATTTCAAAGTTATCTGCTATAGATTCGACAAAAAGTATAGATCTGAAAGTGGGAATGGGTAAAATGTATTTTCAGGAATTTCAAAAAATAAGAGTTTATCAACCTTTTCCCGCAGATGACATTGAAAACATCTTCGCAAACATGTGAAAAATCTCCATTAATGAGAGTTTAACTACTGAATAGAGTTGAAAATATTATGACAAAAGGAGAAATTGTTTATTATGCAGGAAAGGGTTAACCATTGCACATCTGATACAGGAATTCCATCACAAGTGATATTTAAGCACATGTTACAAAAGAGTGCCCATGCACAAATTTGTTATTGGCAGTTAAAACAAGGAGAAATAGTAATTATCATATTAATGTTCAATGGTATATAAACCATATATTACAAATAAGATCAAAGAATTTTGATTTTATTTCTCTTATCTGATATTATTATTTGAGAAAAACGACTTTGTTGTATGGTGCTTTCAGGACGCGAATATATTATTGTGATGTAGGTTATGATGTTATATGTGGCATCATTTCTCGTTACTGACATTATTATTTGAGGAGGACGGCTTTGTTGTACAGCACTTTCATGACGGGAATATGTTTGTGATGTAGTGTGTGACGTTTCATATCATCTGGTCAAGTGATTCCAACAGGAATTATTTCTCACTGGGAAATCACGATTTCTCTGATTCCTGGATATTTTTTTATTAATCTTAACAGTATATGTAATATAGAATGAAAAATCACCTCAATACAAGGCATCCTTCCAGAGAAGTTGGCTGCCGTATACCCATATGTTACATTGGCAATTAGTTTGAGTCCCATTTGTCTGGCATGAAGTATTCTAGTCAGAGTCTGAAATACAAATATATTGTTGAAATTACTTGAACTTGGACAACCCTTTCCCACATATAGACTCTTTCTGACGCCTCTGCAGCAGTCGACTATTGAAAACACTTTGGCAAAAGAAGAAATTACTCATGATTTTTGCCATAGTGTTTTTAATTTTATTTGATCATTCAACTCCCATTTATTAGGATTTTTTACACTTTGGCCAAGACATTTTCAAAATTGTCTGCTGTAGATTTGCTGTATGTGGGAAAGGGATAAGTGCATACATTTGTTTAACCACTACACTAGGAAATAGGTAGATCAGCCCTATCCATAACAAATAGTTAATTTCCATGAGTTTACAGTTTAACCCTTTCATACATATAGATGTTTCCTGATGCCTTTGCAGCAGACGACTTTTGAAAACAATGTGACAAAGGAAGAAATTGCTCAAAACAAGCAATTTCTTCTTTTGCTACAATGTTTTTAATTTCTTTCAGCAATTATACCTCCATTTATGCGTATTTTTCATGTTTTTGCCTAGATGTTTTTAAAGTCGTCTGCAGCAGATTTGTTGTATGAGGGAAACGGTAAAAATAATGTTGTAATAAAAGAGCTAAAAACTGTAGCCAAACAATTTAAATAAAATAAAACAAGAGCACCGCGTACGGCACAGACGCTCAACTGATAGAAAACAGGGGAAAAAAAGCTGAGCTAAAAAAAAAACCGGATGACCACGCCGACGCCAGGACAATAGCTCTCGTTTTTTTCAAAAGTCGAACTAAAAATGTTATAAATTGTCATTTTTATTTTTTAGATATAGATCACTTCAAAAGATTTGTACAAAAATGTACGATGCACTGTATCAACCCCTTTTTGAGTGCTGTTGTCTGAATGAGGATATCACAACTTGCACGTCCATGGTCAATGAATCTTCGTAAACCTGTCACACATTATTAAACCTTTCCCACATGTAGAAGCTTCCGCAAGCCTCTGCAGCTGGCCACTTTTGAAAACATAGTGAACAGTTTTCCTTTTGGCAAAGTGTTTTCAACTCTTTTCGGTAATCACACTTTCATTTTCAGACTTTTCAAAATTTTGCCCAGATTTTCTGCAGAATTGTTGTAATTGGGAAAGGGTTAAATCACTTTCAAATTTTGAAAACAAATCATCTGAGAAAAAAAATGGAATCTCTGAATAAAAGATATTAATGTCTTGAAGAGGAGAAGAAATTATTTCAATTGCCATATAAAGCGAATGAATGACTAGGTTTGGATTCAAACATGCATCCTTTGGATTGACAGCCATTACTGTTGACAGTGATATCCCAGCCATTATAAGACCAATTAGTTGGAAGTTGAACAAGCAAATTCAGAGAATTATGGTCCCCCGCTTTGGGGGTCTTATTGGTTGGGTTGCAACGCTTCCTGGCATATTGTAACTGTCTTTTCTGTCTAGAGAAGGCTTTATTGTTTATAGTAATATGTCAGTTGTATTTGTATCAGAAGTTATGCTCAAAGTTAAGATTTTGGAAATGTAGGTCAAAGGTCATGATGAACGTCACAAGGTCAAACATATGGGTACTGAGTGAAAGGGCTTGTCACAAGGAATACACATGTGAAATATAAAAGCCCTACCTGTAATGGTTCAAAAGTTATGATCAAGGTTAAAGTTTTCAAAATGTAGGTCAAAGGTCACGGTCAAAGGTCAGAAGGTCCAAAAATATGATACTGACGAAAAGGTCTTGTCACAATGAATACACATGTGAAATAAAAAAGCCCTACCGGTTATGGTTCAAAAGTTATGATCAAGGTTAATATTTTTAAAATGTAGGTCAAGGGTCAGGGTCAAGGTCACAAGGTCAAAAAAATTGGTATTGATGGAAAGGGGTTGTCACAAGGAATACACATGTGAAATATGAAAGCAGTACCTATTACGGTTCAGAAGTTATGACCAAGGTTAAAGTTTTTGTGACAGCGTGACGGAGGGACTGACGGACTGACGAATGAGATTTAATGTCCCCGACGTTTTACTTCGTAAAGCGGGGGACAAAAAATATGATACTGACGAAAAGGTCTTGTCACAATGAATACACATGTGAAATAAAAAAGCCCTACCGGTTATGGTTCAAAAGTTATGATCAAGGTTAATATTTTTAAAATGTAGGTCAAAGGTCAGGGTCAAGGTCACAAGGTCAAAAAAATTGGTATTGATGGAAAGGGGTTGTCACAAGGAATACACATGTGAAATATGAAAGCAGTACCTATTACGGTTCAGAAGTTATGACCAAGGTTAAAGTTTTTGTGACAGCGTGACGGAGGGACTGACGGACTGACGAATGAGATTTAATGTCCCCGACGTTTTACTTCGTAAAGCGGGGGACAATAATAATGTTATGCTAGGAAAATTACAAAACTTGCTAACCAATCTGCAGCAGACGACTATTAAAAACATGGCATAAAAAGAAATTGCTTATCATGAGCTATTTCTCCTTTTACATAATTTAGTTTCCATTCAAGAGATTTTCAATATTTTTTGCCATGATGTTTTCAGAATCGTCTGTTGTATATTTATTTGTTAGATGTTGAAAAGGATAACGGCCTGTAAAGTCTGACACAATTGTATCTTCAACCAAAAATCTGCAGCAGACAATTTTTTGTTTTATGTTAGAAACAGATAACTGTTCTTGAGTTATTTATCAATCAATAGTTGTCTACTTTGGAAGAATTTCAGGTACACAAATTGTAACATCAGGACATGAGATGTCTGAAGATGTTTGAAGAGCAGAATTTTTTTGTTTCAAGCAATTTCTTCTTTTCACCATAATATTATCAAATGTTGTTTGTTGCAGATGCAAACAGTTCTCTTATCAGAGAATAGGTTAACGCTTTCCCAAAAGCAGATGCGTCAGAATGTATCTGCATGTGGGAAAGGATTAACCCATTCATTCTCAGATGGCAGCTGACTTTTAAAATCATTGCGGCAAAATTTATATTACTCATGATGAGCATTTCTTCCTTTTGCCACATGACTTTAACACTACTCAATAATTATTATGTCAGTTATAGAGTTTCCATATATCAATTACACATAATCACTTACCTTGTCATCTTTGTAAGAGGACATTGCCTTTTTAACCATCAATCTGGTATTCAAGATTTCTTCAACCATCCTGAAATAAGACAACATAAGCTGTTATATCATGACAAACAACTAGAATTGTTTTTGAAAAAACAGATGTCTCCCCCTCAAATATCTGTCAAAATCTCTCAAAACATTCCAACCTATAAAGCAGACAATGGGTTCTGCACATCACCTTGATGAGGTGAACATCTGACACAAGTTTCATGAAAATCCTTCAAGCCGTTTTGGAGATATGGAGCGGACACGAAAAACAGGCTCAAACCTTTGACCTTCAAGCCTGACCTTGACCTTGAACCGGTATGGTCGGAACATGGGTTGTGCACATCGCCTTCGAGAGGTGAACATCTGACACAAGTTTCATGAAAATTCTTCAAGCCGTTTTGGAGATATGGAGCGGACACGAAATTAAGGCTCAAACCTTTGACCTTCAAGTCTGACCTTGACATTGAACCTGTATGGTCGTGACATGGGTTCTGCACATCGCCTTCATGAGGTGAACATCTGACACAAGTTTCATGAAAATCCTTCAAGCCGTCTTGGAGATATGGAGCGGACACGATTTCGGACAGACGGACAGACAGACAGAAGGACAGACAGACAGACGCCCAGGACAAAAACAATATATCTCCCCTGTATACAGGGGGAGACATAATAATATATGTAGCCAGGCAGGCTATCAATCCAGGAGTTTTGAGTTCAAACCCAAGCTCAGTCAGCATGCTTTCTGACATTTGACAAAAGTAAATGAAACAAGTGTCATTACTTTTCAACCGATGGGCTAGCAATCATTGTGGAAAAGAATTTAGTTACTTGGAAAGATTGTTGTGTTGGAATACTGGTGTGAGAAAGTCAGGAGCACATGGTAGGCAAACTGGCTGCCTGATATAACTGATTTTTAAAGGAAAAAAAGCATTTAACCTCAATCAATCAAACGGATGTTATGTAGGATTAACAAAAACTAAGACATCTGTCACAACAGTATTGTCTGTGTAAATCAACTGTTGCTTCATGAATACATAACAATGTCAGTTCATTTTTTTTTTTATTGACATGCTATTAAGTATTTATCATAAGACAGTTGAATTTACACAGACAATAAATTCAGATCAAACTGTGCAAGCATAATTCAGTAAAAGAAAGATTTGATGAACAGCATACAATTACAACAGATAGCAAAAATTATCTCATTCTACACTGATAACAACAATATTATGGGTAGTTCTTCAAAATTCTTACACAACTTCCAATTTCTTTTTCTAAAATCCTTTCCTAAATACAATAAAGCTGCAAAATTAAGGCAAAATTATTGAAAAACCTCTTTGAATAAAATGAGAATTATTGGAAAGAATTGAAACAAGAGGCCCAAGAGGGCCAGTATCGCTCCACGGCCATAAGGCAAAAATAAAATCTCCAAACAGCCCTGCCCCGTGGTGGCTATTTTTTTTACCAACCACCATGGCTTAAAGGAATCTTGTAGAGTGTCACCAAAGGAATGTTTCTGCAAAATTATTTGAAAATATGCCTGACACTTTCGGAGGAGAAGATTTTTTAAGTTTTCACTATGGTCATATAAGTCAAAATAGCCCCGCCCTCTGGCGGCCATGTTTTTCGACCAATCAACATGGCTTGAAGGAATCTGATAGAGGGTCACCCAATGAACATTTCTACAAAATTATTTGAAAATCGGCTGAACACTTTCGGAGAAGAAGATGTTTTAAGTTTTCACTATAGCTATATAACGCAAAAAAGCCCCGCCCCCTGGCGGCCATGTTTTTCGCCCAATCAACATTTCTTGAAGGAATCTAATTAAGGTTCACACAAGGAACATTTCTACAAAATTATTTGAAAATCGGCCTGACACTTTTGGAGGAGAATATTTTTTAAGTTTGCTCTTTAGCCATATAGGCAAAATAGCCCCGCCCTGTGACGGCCATGTTTTTTTACCAATCAACATGGCTTGAAGGAATCTGATAGAGGGTCACCCACGGAACATTTCTACATAATTATTTGAAAATCTGCTGAACACTTTTTGAGAAGAAGATTATTTAAGTTTTCACTATAGCTATATAAGGCAAAAAAGCCCCGCCCCCTGGCGGCCATGTTTTTCGCCCAATCAAAATTTCTTGAAGGAATCTAATAAAGGGTCACCCAAGGAACATTTCTACAACATTATTTGAAAATCGGCCTGACACTTTCGGAGAAGAAGATTTTTTAAGTTCTCACTATTTTTTTCTTTCGGTTGCCATGGAAACCAGAATTTTGAATGGATCAAAAAAATTTGAAGGAATTTAGTAGAGGACATTGAGAGGATGCTTCCCATGAAGTTTCAACCAAATTGGCCAAGTGGTTAGGGAGAAGAAGTCGTTTAAAGGAAAAAGTTAACGCACGCACGCACGACAGACAATTCGCCATGACATAAGCTCGACTGGCTTTCAGCCAGTGGAGCTAAAAATTGCAAAAAAAAAAATTGCTCATCATGAATTCTCCTGCCAAAATTTTTTCAAAAGTTACCAGGGCGTGACAGACACTTCGGAAAAGTGATCACAGGCAGGCAGGCAACTTAAAAACAAGGGGGGGGGGGGGGGGGGGGAAATACGAGTCCTTTCCGACATATAGATGCCTCTGCAGCAGACGATTTTTGAAAACATTGTAACAAAGGAGAAATTGCTCAAAACAAGCAATTTCTCCTTTTGCCACAATGTTTTCAACTTTTTTCTGTAATTATACTTTTATATATAGAGATTTTCTGTGCTTTCTTCTAAATGTTTTCAGTCTTCTGCTGCATAGTTGTTGTATGTGGGAAAGGGTTAAGCTATTCAGTGTTATGGTAATGAATAACCTTTCCCCACATCCAAGAAATCAACAGCAGAAAACTTTGAAAACATCTAGGCAACATGATTGGAAATCACTATCCACAAAGTAATATTATTCAATCAAGTTAAAAACATTGTGACAAAAAGTTCCTTGCTGCTAATGCATCAAAATGTGTCTGCATGTGGGTTAAAAATTTATCTTTGCAGCTATAAACCATATCTTACATTGGAAGAACTCCCCGTTTGACAGACTGTTTACAAAACACTACTCCATTGGGGGAAATTGTTACATCTTTCTCTAAACCCTGAAATTACATTTACAAATATGGTGAATTAAACCCTTATACCCTGATGAATTACTGCAACCTGTAACACCTTCCTGGTATCATTGACAAGTTCTCCCATATCTGGGGTGTACCTTTTGCTAAATATCAAATTCATTAACCCTTTCCCACTTGTAGACACACTCTGACTCATCTGCAGCAGACAACTTTTGAAATCATTGTGACAATAAGAGAAATCGCTCAAAAAGAGCAAATTTAACCTTTTTCCACAATGTTTTCAACTTTTTTCAATAATTATATTTTCATTTACAGAGATTATCCAGTTTTTAGCATGATTGTTTTCAAAGTCATCTGCTGCAGATTTGTTGTATGTGGGAAAGGATTAATAGCAAATAATGAAGACAAAGATCAGACTGAACCAAAGTACAGACTGATCTTGCTGTACATTGTTCAAAAAGTTGTTTTAGTTAATGAATGCATAGTCAGGCAAGTAAATGCTGTTGTATATATAGATAGCATGGTATTGTAAGTCCATGAATCTGGTCTCTGAAGTTTGCTCAGTATAAAAGAAAGGGGAAAAGCTTGCTCCAGGCAAAAACCACCCTTAGGGAATCTATGATCAGAAAAGATTCAGATCACCCAGTGCATCTACCCAGTTCAATCAGAATCTGTATGCCAGTAAATCACAGAAACTTTCACGAAACTTCTGACACTCAAAGTGAACTTAAAATTGCATGGTAGGGAGGAATGCAGTCAAATCTGAATCTACACTTGTTATAATGCATAGAGCACATCTCAAATGTACAATGAGTAGCTAACTGAAGTTTGCCTTAACCCTCTCTTGACTATACTAGCTCTTCAATGCATCATGCAGGCTATAAAACCAACTTTTGTAGATCCTTTCAAAGAGCACCAATAAAAAAAGTAACCTTTTTCAGGACCAACCTACAATTATCTCCCAATCTAATTATATTTTATCACATTAACTTCTCTTCAGAGTAAAACCTCTCAATATTTACCCTTCAAACATATGTCAAACATGAAGCATGAAACCTTAAAGTTGCACTCTTATAGAAATTCATAAAAAAAAAAGAAGAAAAATAACAATTGTTTTACCTTATAAACCTTTATGAGGACATGTTTGATTGTAATTACCCTGTAGTATGAGAAAGCTTTCATATTTTAATTATTTAAATAAAGTTGTTTTTCCCTGCTCGGTAGGTACCTCTTTAAAGGTTGGTGTCTAATACAAACATTCGGGGGGGAATAAAGTGTACACAAGTCAACTGTTATAAAAATAACTCAGTTCATTGAAGCACAGATACACATACTTATTGTATATACAATGTATATGCCTCATTGAACTGAGCATGTTTTTATAACAGTTATGTACATTTTATCTCAACACGGTTTGTATATGACATCCACCTTTAAATACATTCTGGAATGAAAATGTACATGCATGGCTCCGTTTTTAAAATCCTGAAATCTTGGAGAAAAGTATAATTTGTGAGTGTGGGCTCTTGGGCAACATGTTTGTGGTTAATCCCAAACCCATTCAGCTTCTTTTTTAAAAAAATCGATTTGAACTTTTTTTACATGAGTTTTCTTCCCTCTGGATAGAAATACCACTTTAATACAGATCAACGTACTCATATATGGTTATTTTTTAAATATTTTGGCTTTTTTAAATATCCATTACTAGCTAAACCAACCCCTATTTTTATCATATTTATTTCAAATTACCTTGATGGTAGCAGCCGTTAAGTTGAGAGATGTACAGCCAAACTCAAGTGGGCCCTCACTGTAAAAGAAAACACAACAGAAAGGCATTAAAATTTATTTTCTTCCTTTTTTTCATTCATTGCACCATACTTTAAGTGCTATTAAATGAATACAAGTAAATAAAACCTGGCTTATGGAATGAAAAACATATACACTAAAAGTAGAGAGAGAGAGAGAATAGTAGAAAGTACTTATTACAAAGATTCTTTCAAAAGCTCTCTGTTGCAGTGGCAGATTAATATATTTAACCTTTTACACAATAACATAGAACAAATGTCCTGAGTAAATTTGAGCAAACATGGGAACAAAACTACAAATGAAACAGCATAGCAGTAAAAGACATTTGTAATATGGCATTATAGACAATCTGCAGAAGGTTAAAAGTAATGAAAGCTACTGGAGAGAGATTTTAGCACCAATGAGGCTTGAACTGTTTTTGTAGAGTCTCTGAGGGTCTTTCTGCCACATTACTTTGAAATCAGACAAACACATTCAGAGAACCTGAATTTTAAAGTTTTGTCATCCACTTTTCTTATGTTACAATAATCAGAGAGTTCTACATAAAATTTAAAGAGGACCCCAAAATGTTGTTCTGTGAAGTTTGGTTGAAATCAAACATTTCTTTTAGGAGGAGATGCCTTTTAAAGCTAAAAGTTAACAACGAACAAACAAGTGATCTTCAAAGGGAGAAATCACAATTCTACTTGTACATTCAGTATGGAAAATATGGAAAGTGCTCTTTATAGGATCAAAAACAGTTAATCCACACTGAAACCCTATGTTGTGGATACTCAAAAAGATCATTTCACAGCAGCAACGATTTTGAATAGTCACAACATAGGTTTTTGTAGGGTGTGATAAGGGAGATATTTGTGGGAAAAGAATGGTTAACCCTTTCCCGAATAGAACAATCCGCAGCAGACGACATTGAAAACGTATTGACATTGAAAACGTTTTGCAAAATATATTCAAAATCTCTATAAATGAAAGTATAAATTTTTTAAATAAGAGTTGAAAACATTGTGGCAAATTCTCCTTTTACAACAATGTTTTCAAAAGTCGTCTGCTGCAGAGGCGCAAGAAAGAGTCTGTTCTCCCCACAAGTAAGGCTCTACACACTGATTCCAGTCTTTACAAGGTGCACATAAAATTATGTGGATTTCATGGTTCAATATTTTTCGGCAGGATCATACCAAAGACTTTAAAAAATGGCTTTCGGTCTTGGCTCTCAGGACTGAGGGGTTTAGCATTACGACTGACTCACTGATGAAACGATAAATGGACAAGTAGTACTAGTAAATTATCCAGGTAATGATGTGATATAAATGAGCTGCAGAGCGAACGCTATCGCTCATCTGCTATTTTCTAAGTAAAAAAAGGGGCATTACAGAATAATTATTTAAGCCAGAGTTATGTGACTTTGTATAGATATGGGTATAGTTTCTAAGAACTTGTGTACTAAGTACCATTTGAAAATGTTGAATGTTTTTTGAGTTATGAGGAAAGGTTAAGGTTTTGTGATGCAGACACAGACAATGCCAAGGGTATCACAGTATCTTTGAAAATTATGAAAGCAGCATAAATCACCATACAAATAAACAAATACTTACTGAGCATTCTCAAACCACTGTAGCCTCCCAAGACATGTAGAGAAACAGTAGTTGTAGGCAATCATGATTGAAGGGTACAGGGACTGGAAATCCAGAATTACAACTGGGTCTGTATAAAATCTTGACTCGGGCTCCAGCGTTAGTGCGATACATTCAGGGGCTTTCATTCTAGCTCTCTGATGTACACTCGGTGAGACGGGGATGTAATTTAGTGGCTTGGCAACTCTCAACATCATAGATTCTACACGATACTGTATAAGGAATGGAAAAAATAATATTTGAATTGATTATTCTTAACATTATTCGAGTGCATTACATGAAAACCAACATTCAAAAGTGATGAACCATTTCTAAAATACACCCAATCACAACAAAGGCGACTTTGAATGAATCTAGGTATAAATTTGGAAAAATCAAGATAAATAAAAGCATAATTATTAAATAGTTAGTTAAAAAACAATGTGGTAGATTTAGAAATTGTTCATCATGATCAATCTCTCCATAAGAGATTTTTTTAATCTTCTGCAGATGTGCCAAAATGAATTTTAGATATATTCAAAGTCGTATGCTGTTGATTTTCTAAACCATTTTGAAGATAATTTTGAAGAGTTTTCTACCTGAGATCCCCGTGACAAGACGTGGTAGAATTCAATGCCAAACACTCTAGCAAACTCGCTTGTTCTACCAATAATATCCAGTTTGTCCATTATATCCAGGATGCCTCTAACTCTGGCCACATAGTGTTCTATCGTCTTCCATCTGTAACAGAATTATAAGTATACAAAAAATCTTCAGACATCTTAGAAATTATCAAGGCAAATATGTAGAAAATTGTTTTTAAAAGAAGTCTGCAGCAGATCTAACAGAAAGCGTCTGTTTGTGGGAAAGGGATATAATATCTCCACATCAGGCAAGTTTTGAATATTTTGAGGAAAATGGAGATATTATTTTAACCTCTTCCCACCTGCAGATGCATTTTGACGAACTGCATCTAATGAATTTTGACGAAATGAGCAATTTCTCCTTTTGCCACAGTATTTTTCAACTCTATTCAATAATTCAACTTTCATTTATAGAAACTTCCACACTTTTGTCCAGATCTTAACAGGATCGTCTGCATACGATTTGTTGTATGTGGGAAAGATTAATGCAGTTTCTCTCTTTCCCATAATATTTTCTGCTTTGTCTTCAAATTATACTTTTCCTGTCAGGCTACAGCTAACTTACAATTATAATTTCACAATTTTGGATGATCTTTACCCATCAAAAATTCGGAGGTACTAAATCAAAAACTTGTCATTAACCCTTTCCCATATATAATAAATCTGCAGCAGACTACTTTGAAATCATCTCAGCAAAAAATGGGCTATATCTCCAGAAATAATTTATTAATTATTGAATGGAGTTGAAAACATTGAATAAAGGTGAAATTGCCATGAGCTCCCTTTGTCACAATGTTTTCAAATATCATTTGCTACAGAGATATCAGTATTTCAATTATTTCACAGAAGTTCTTGGGTAATTAACTTGTAGTTCCATCATATTTATACTGACACAGAGGAATAAGTGATAATTCCATCCTCGCGACCCTCACTGCCAAAGATGACCATTCATTACTACCATTTTACCATGTTTTTGGTATGACCCTCCCCGGGATTAAACCCCTGGTCTCTGGCTCAAGAGGCGGACACTCTAATCACTACCCCATGGGAAGTCAGTGTTGATTGATTGATTGATTGTATTGTGTTTTACTACTGGTCTATGTATCCTGCCAGTCAGTCATAAAGCTTGACCAGCAACACTGAGTGCCAAGGAGGGCAGCGAAAGTCAAAGTTAGACCAGACTGACCGATCAGTTTACACAAACAACAGCCAGTCTATGCTCACCTGTGATGATGTGTCCTTTGGTTAAACCAAGATGTTAAAGACTTGAAGGAATACAAGGGGATACGTCGATGAAGCACATGGAAGGCTACATTCTCAAAACTGTAGATATTCAAGGTTACCTAAAAATAATAATATCAAACAATTAAAATTACATATGGTATCAAACACAGCCTACGGCAATTTAAGTTTGTTTTTAAAAGGAGAAAAGCCAAAACATAAGGACAGATGCCAGCAAAATAAGATGCAATTTCACTTTATCCCACAGAGTTTTCACACCCTATTCGAAATAAAGTTAAATTTATCTAAATCTTTTTCCCTACACTTTCTGACACCCCTACAGTAGACGACTTTTTGAAAACATTATTGTTAAAGAAGAAATTGCTCACGATTAGCAATTTCTCCTTTTGCCACAATGTTTTCAGCTTTATAGAATAATTGTTCTTTTATTTTTTAGAGAGTACCCATATTTTAGCTTAAATGTTTTCAAAGTGAACTTCTGCAGATTTCTTGAATATGAGAATGGGTTAAGCATCCACCCATGGGAAGAGTCAAAATATGGCTGCTGAACACAGGTGGTTCTTTAACACAAGGCAAATAAAGAAGAAAATGTTGGTTTGGGTAATAATCTTCAAGTTGATGCTTAATAAAAGTTGGCTGCCTAACAGGTGTCCGTAAACACAAGTTTGACTGTATATAAAAAAACTTGTCCTTATTTTCCATTTACTTATATATCAGATGTGGGAGAAAATGAAACTGTTGCTCTAAAAAGGTTTCTAGTTCTCTAGAGGTGCTGCTTTGACAAGCTATACTGTATTTATGTCAAAACAAAGAAACAAGTCTTCAAGGAGAAATTACCTCATGTCTCAGAATCCTCCACAAATTCAACACAATTCGGCCAGCTATATGGATTTCAGAGTGATAATCAGCTCCCCACTCATCTCTCTCTGCAGAATGATTGCTAGAATGTTTAAAGCCAGGAACACGACTTATAGCCTGTGTTAGATTGTAACTCAGGGCCGATGCTCTGTGTAAAATGTATCCCCATGATAACATTTGAATCTCATAACCAACAAGAATGTCTGGGTCCCACCTGAAACATGACAAAATGATATCAAAGTTTTAAAAAAATGAAAATTTGAAGCAAGCATTTTAAAAACATTGTCAGAAACGGAAACAAGAGGTCGAAGAGGCCTAGTATCGCTCAATTAGGCAAAAACCAAATCACTTTTGCCATATAATGCAAAACAGCCCCGCCCCTTAGTGGCCATGTTTTTTGACCAATCAACATGGCTTGGAGGAACTTGGTATGGGGGCACTCAAGGAAGATTTTTAAAATATACACTACAGCCATATAAGGCAAAACAGCCCCCTCCACTGGCAGCCATGTTTTCCCACCAATCAAAATGGCTTGAAGGGCATCCAAGGAACATTTCTACAATATTATTTGAAAATCGGCTTCATACTTTTGGAGGTTTTTATTTATTTTTTAGCCATATAAGGCGAAACAGCCCTGCTCCTGGGGACCATGTTTCTATACCAAAGAACATGGCTTGAAGAAATCTGATAGATCACACAAAGAACATTTCTACAAAATTATTTGAAAATCGGCCAACCAGTTTGGGAGATGAGTTTTTTCTTTAAGTTGCCATGGAAAACAGAATTTAGGATGGAAATAAAGAATTTAAGAGAGGTCTATGTGTTCAGGTGAACAATAAAATTAGTAATTTAAAAATGCAAATTTACTTACTCTGTAATGAACTCTTTTAATCCTTGAAGCATTTCCATTTCAGATGTAAAATATTGCACTTGGAGATCATATACAGCTGATTTCTGAAGGAGAGTTTTTTTAAGGCCTTCAATGGTCGAGCTCCCTAACACTCCTTGGTTTTTATTGGATGGTGAAGATTTGTTATCTCCATGCTGATTGGCTGATGTTGGGTCCATGATAAACACCCCTGTTTGGTATCTGGCTCCTTGTTCTGGGGGAACATCGTTGAATAGTGAGTAAAATATGGCTTGTATGGCATCTATCTCTGGATCAGGTCTGTGGTCACCTCTACTTTCTGCATGGACTTCCACGCTTAGGACGGTCAGATGCTGAAACTAATAACATTACTTGTTTTTAGGGCCGTTATCTTTTGGTATTTCTGTTTAAACCTTTCCCTCATACGGCAATTATGCAACAGACGACTTTGAACGTATTTTATCAAAAAATAGAAAATCTCCATAATTGAATGGATGGATAACCTATGACAAAAAGTGGAAAACATTGTGGCAAAAGGAGAAATTACACGTTTTGTGCAGTTTCTTCTTTTGTCATTATGTTTTCAAAAAGCTGTCTGCTGCAGAGGTGTCAGAAAGCGTCTGTATGAGGGAAAGGGTTAATTAAATGGGCCACTGTAAATAATTTTGCAGCAACGTTTTATCAGACACGCAACACATGAAGTCTTTAGCTTAAGTTTGTCATATGTGGGAAAGAATAACAATCATTTGAGCCCGCCAATAGGAAAATGTACAGGTGGGTATTTGTGAACAGTGTAGGTTAAAATCAGCCTGTACCTATGCTGTCTGATCAGAATCTACACATGTTGACAAAGGCTTCCGACATGCTTATGTACATGTAAGTGATATGTTAACCCATTACTTAACATTACTTTTCAAAGGTCGTCTGCTTTACAATCTGCTTTACAATCATCAGACGAACAATTACAACAATCTAGAAAACTGAAAGATTTATATTCATACAGAGTTGAAAATATTGCAATAAAAGGTGAAATTGATTTCACCTTTTATTGCAATGTTTTTTGCTCATGTTCAATGGCAGGTGTCAAATGTCATCTGTGTGAAGTAGATGCACAGGCTGCCATGAACCTATACTCACATAGGCCAACTTCTACCTTCTCCAATTATATATTTCATATTTCATAATTATTGATTCAGCAGATTTTACTTTAATCTAACCCTTTCCCACATATAGACGCTTTCTGACGCCTCTGCAGCAGATGACTTTTGAAAAACATTGTGACTGAAGTAGACACTGCTCAAATTTCTTCTTTTAGAACAATGTTTACAACCCTTTTTAGTAATTATACATACATGTATAGAGTAAAAACCTTTCCATGTTTTTGCCTGGACATTTATAAAGTCACCTGCTGTAGATTTGTTGTATGTGGGAAATGTTTACCTGATATATTTTAACCCTTTCACACAAACAACTAATCAGTGGCAGACAACTTAGAAAACATTAAGGCAAAGTTATGAAAACTCTCTGTAAATAAAAGAAGAATTAACAAATCAAGTTATGGACGAATTTTTCCATTTGCCATAATTTTCCACCCAAAATGAATTAACCCTTTCCCTCATATAGACACTTTCTGACGCCTCTGCAGCAGACGGCTTTTTGAAAACATAGTGACAAAAGAAGAAATTGCACAAAACGTGCAATTTCTCCTTTTACCACAATGTTTACCACTTTTAGTCATAGGTTATCCATTCAATTATAGAGATTTTCTAGTTTTTGTCAAAATATGTTCAAAGTCGTCTGCTGCAGAATTGCCGTATGAGGGAAAGGGTTAAGTTAAAACATTGTGGCAAAAGGAAAAATTTGCTCATTATGAGCAATATTTCCTTCTGTCAAAATGTTTTCAAATTATGTTTGCTTCATCTAAAACTTGTGTAATACCATATTGCCAAGACAATACTTGTTGCAGATGTGTCTCATGTGTGAGCAGGTAAAAGAATAATACCTCATGTAGAGACTTTGCAGTCTGGAGATTTGGCTGACTCAGTTTGAAGCCAAAGGAGTTTTTCAGAGACGGTCCCTCTATCTGTGATATGTCATTCTGTATTGTCTGTGGTGTTACAAACTGTCGCTGTGGAAACAAGGAAATATCCATTAAATATCATGATAAAGCATGCCCAAATCATCTTAACCAGATTTCCACATGTAGACGCATTTTTGAAGCTTATGCAGAAGACAAACCTTTGAATGCATGTGGCTCATCATGAACATTGTTTCCTCTTACCACAATGTTTTCATTTTTTTCCCCAAAAAAATTAAACCATCTCTTATCTCATTACCTCATATAGATGCATTCCGACGCATCTGCAGCCGACGACTTCTTGTAAACATTGTGACAAAATGTGAAATTGCTCAAAGCCAGCAATTTCTCCTTTGCCACAATGTTTTCAACTCTAATCAATGATTTAACTTTGATTTATAGAGACTTTCCATATATTTGCTTAGATGTAATTCAAACGTCTGCTGCAGATTGATTGTATGTGGGAAAGGGTTATAGAGATGTTTCAATATTTTTTCAAAGTTTTCAGCAGCTGATAAGTTGTATGTTGGAAAGTGTAGACCCTTCTCACAAGAAGAAGTGTGTATGCTTCAGCAGTGGGTGACCTTTAAAAACATTGCCAGAAAAGAAGAAATTTATTACAATGAGTAATATCTCCTTCTCAACAATGAGTTCAACACTGCATCAATAGTCCTAAAAGCAGCTGACTAAAACTTATATGGTATATAATATGTTTTCACCCTTCCCAAATATGTCAATTCAGTATTAGAATTATTATTATTCTTTGAAAACTTCTTGGTAAAAATATGGAAAATCTCAATAAATGAAAGTTTAATTATTCAATAGAGTTAGACAAAGATTGTGGCAAAAGAATAAAATTCTCAGTTGTGAAAGGGAAACAACTAATACACGGAATGTTCATTTTAGACTCTTTAAAATTAGAAAACATCTAAAATAAAGATACATAATGCAACCAAAATTAAACCTTTAATTCTAACCCTTTCCCAAATAAAACAAACTTGCAGCAGATAACTTTGATAACATCTAAACAAATATTAATACAATCTCTTTTATAAATTTAAAGTATAATTTGTTTGTAAACAGTTAAAGATATTGTGGCAAGAAGAGGAATTACTCATTATGAGCCATGTCTTCCTTTGCCACAATGTGTTCAAAAGTCATCAGCAGCATTTGTGTCGAAATGCATATGCAAACAGAAAAGTGTTAAATATTTTACCTTTTTACACATAGTTTTCAAAAGCCGTTGGCGGCAAAGTAACTAAAAATTGTCACAACTTTTTATTAGTAACAGGTCACACAAACACATTTATTGCATTACCTTTAACTGTGTGTTCATGTAAGTCTGACGAAGGCTTTTGTCTGAATTGGATGATGACCTTCTGTAACGTAATGACTTGATTCTTTTCGGTGTGACAAACTGGTTCGATTCCTCTACATCCACTGGTTTTCTCTCCTCTGATATAGGTGTACATTCTGGTTCAAATAGTTCAGTTGATTCCCTCCGTAACAGAGGTGTACTGTGTAAGAAACCATCTTCTTCGAGTCGTTGTGAACCAGTCACAGGGCTGCCTGTTTGTGTATCAAGTTTTGGTAAACCAGTCAGGGAAATGTCCATTTCCATGTCCAGTTTAGGCATGTCTGTTGGATATTCAGAATCAGCATCAGGACTACTAGATCCTTGCACATCCCTCACATGTTCTCTCTGACTAGTCTGTGATATACTAGATTCTGCATTTGTGCATAACTCTTTCTTTCCAGTGAAAAGATTTAGTCTGAGTTTTTTTCCTTTCTCTGCTTCTTTAACATATTTTTCATCGTTTCCCTGTTCTTCTATAGCAGAAACTTTACCAACTTCATCTTCACTTTTACCTGAAACTTTTTCATTAGAATCTGTTTTTGATTGATTATCGCCTACATGTCTCTCCTTTTGAAGAGCTTGATTTTTTAGATCTTTATATTTTTTTCTGCCTTTACACCACTTGCGAACTTCCTTTGAGGATGGCGGTGTATCAAAAGGACATACCACAACAGGTCTATCGCCTGTTAGGGCATATTTTAATTGAGGCTGCTTTTCAAGTTGCTCCACAATACTAAAATTAGAGTCACTTTGTGACATAAACACATTATTATCATTTACACAAAATATTGTTCTCCATTCTTTAAGTCCAACTGAACTAGATGCATGGTTGAAATCTTCTAGGTCCTTCACCTGAAAAATAAAAGGGACTACATCATGAAAGTATTCAAAAATGTATACAAACATAGATATTTTATTGTCGTCAAGGAATGTTATGTTAACCTATTCCCACATACAACAAATCTTCAGCATTCGACTTCGAAAACATATTGGCAAAAACGTGAAAAATCTCAATAAATAAAAGTTTAATTATCAAAAAGAGTTGAAAATATTGTGGCAAAAGGTGAAAATGCTAAAAAAAAATCAAAAGTCGTCTGCTGCATAGGCGTCAGAAAGCAACTGTATGTGGGAAAGGGTTAAACATTACCAAGAACCCATCAACCTTTTCATACAGACACTTTATTATGCCTCTGCAGCACATGAATTTTGAAAACATTGTGACAAAAGGAGAAATTGCTCATAATGATCGATTCATATTTGTGCCACAATTAATGTTTTTCAACTAATTTCGATAATTGTTCTTTCATTTATAGGAGCTTCCATATTGTTTGACAAATTGTTCTCCAACTCGTCTGCTGCAGATTTGTTGTATGTGGAAAAAGGTTAAATATCACAAAAAAATTGGTTTAAAAAGAATTTCTCTGGAATAATTGAATAAGTTGACACAACAATATTTAACACCCTCCAACACCAAATGATTGTTTAAAAAAGGTTTCAATCCAATTTTGCTCCCTAAGTTTAGGTAAAGACTAACACACACACACACATGCTTGGAATGACATGTATTGGTGACATAACCAATGACCATGTAACTATGTTGCTTTGTTAATCAGTAGAAGAGATTATATCAATTCAAAGTAAAGAAAATTGATGTTTAATAAATCATCTTAGAAAAAAATGGAACATTAAATTTGAATCAATTTTCAACTCATTTGAAAACTTTTGACCCCAAAAACCTAAAATTGACTCACTGCTCTTTGCACATCTGCAGCTGACATGTTCTAAAACCATTTTTTAGGAAACAGAAACTGGTGAAACCTCTTAATATTTAGGCACACTTGTTAACCCTTTCCCTCATATAGACGCTTTCTGATGCCTCTGCAGCAGACGGCTTTTTGAAAACATAGTGACAAAAGAAGAAATTGCACAATACGTGCAATTTCTCCTTTTGCCACAATGTTTTCCACTTTTTGTCATAGGTTATCCATTCAATTATGGAGATTTTCTATTTTTTGACAAAATACGTTCAAAGTCGTCTGCTGCAGAATTGCCGTATGAGGGAAAGGGTTAACAAAATTACCAAACACAGTGACACAGCAGTGTTTAAGCGTCAGTTTCTAGTACTATAAAGATTCCGGGTTCGAATCCAATCATGAGCGGGTTCTGCCTTAGAAATGTTCCACCCAAACAACATGAGTAATTATTCAGTCTCAAGGAAGCAGAAATGGAAAGCAATTTATATAAGCTGAAACTGAAAGCTTGTTTCAAAATCAATGTAAAATAAATTTAAATAAAAAGGGTGAGCTAAATTACAGATTTCAATCTCGTAAGTTTTCTAAAAAAAAAATAACTAAATATATTGATGGCAGGACAGCATAGCTTGCCGGTTGGGGGCTTTATTGTAAATCAAAACTTTAAAGCAAAACTTAACCCTTTCCCACATACAGACACTTTCTGGCACCTCTGCAGCATATATTTTCAAAATTTGCCTGCTGCAGAGGAGTCGAATTGCCTCTGCAGGTGGCAGAGGTGTTAATACATCTTATTATGTTATGGCTTAACACTTTCCCTCATACGACAATTCTGCAGCAGACGACTTTGAACATATTTTGTCAAAACATAGGAAATCTCTATACTTGAATGGATAACCTATGACTAAAAGTGGAAAACATTGGGGCAAAAGAAGAAATTGCTTGTTTTGAGCAATTTCTTCTTTTGTCACAATGTTTTCAAGAAGCCATCTGCTGCAGAGGCATCAGAAAGCGTCTATATGAGGGAAAGGGTTAAAGAATTTGGCTTGGTCCACAACACTTCTGAAAGAGCGTGTACATGTTTTGGGTAGGTTATAGTTTATAAAGCAGGAAAGGTTTTCTCACCAATGTTGAAGGCACCTTGAGGACTTGTCCTCCTCCCTCCCTACAACAGATAAAACCAGCATGCAGTGAACACCCATATTTATTAAAGTAAATTAACCCTTTCCCACATACAACAAATCTGCACCAGATGACTTTGAAAACCTAACCCCCTAAAAAATGGAAACTCTCTTTAAAAGAAAGTAAATGATTGAATAGAATTGAAAACATGGTGACAAAAGTATAAATTGCTTGTTTTTGAGCAATTTATTTTTTTGTCGGCATGTTTTCAAAAAGTCTTCTGCTGTAGAGACGTCAAAAAGCGTATATATGAGGGAAAGGGTTAAGTCTGTCCAAAAAAACAAATTTATACTATCATTTTTTTTATTAGCCCTTTCATTTTGATGCATCAGCAGAAAACAGCATTTTAAAAAATTGTGGCAAAAGGAGAAATTGCTCATCATCAACATTTTCTCCATTTGCCACATGTTCAACTCTATTCAATAATACTTTCATTTATAGAATTAATACTTATTCGGACTGGACATTTTCAAAATGCAGCAGGTTTGTCCTAAGTAGGAAAGAGTTAATATGGCCCTATTTTCCACTGGGAGAAAAGATAAATACATGCAAGTCATAATTGCAAATCTAATTATTGCAAATTACTGCTCATTTGCAAACAGCGTTAACACAATTATCTTATTAATCACTTTCCCACTTGCAGTCTCATTCTGACAAATCTGCAGCAGACAACTTTAGAAAACATTGTGGCATAAAAATAAATTATTCACAAGAAACAATTTCCCCATTTGCCACAATGTTATCAACTAATTCTTGTTTTACAAGAGATTATCCACAGTCTTGCATAGATGATGTCAAAGTCGTCTGCTGCAGATTTAAAGAATTGTGGGAAAGAGTTAAAATAATGCTTTTGTCTTGATTCCAAAATATGCTTGACAAAACAAGCTTTACAATTAAGCATAAACATAATTTATTTATATGAGATATTGATAACTCTATAGCATGAAAATATCTGAAAATAGAAATATCATCAGGAAAGTTAAAAATTTATTTATGTAGAAACTTTGTGGAAAATAAATTATTTTTCCACAATGATTTCCAAATGTAGCTGAAGATGTTTCTTAAGTAATCCGTATCAGAGAAAGGGTCGAGATAAATTTGCTGAAGAAGTTGTCATATTAGTTTTCGTGTATTTGGCCTACTCGTCGGTTGATTGGGATTTAACCCGTTCCCTCATGCAACAATTCTGCAGCAAACGACTTTGAACATATTTTGTCAAAACATAGAAAATCTCTATGATTGAATGGATAAACTATGACTAAAAGTGGAAAACATTGTGGCAAAGGGAGAAATTGCTCATTTTGAGCAATTTCTTCTTTTGTCACTATGTTTTAAAAAAGCCGTCTGCTGCAGAGGCGTAAGAAAGCGTCTATATAAAGGGAAAGGGTTAACATCTTTTCCAACAATTTTACACATCACAAAATTCAGTTCACCTGTCTGAGAACTAGTCATCCCCTTTCCTGATACGGATGACTTTAGACACTCCTGTAAGAAACAAATATTTTTTAGAAAAAGTAAGGGAACAAGAAACTTTTTACTCTAAATTAAAGAACAGATTATATTGTCCATTTGATTATCAAAGTGCTTTAACCCTTTCCCTCATATAGACACTTTCTGACGCCTCTGCAGCAGACGGCTTTTTGAAAACATAGTGACAAAAGAAGAAATTGCACAAAACATGCAATTTCTTCTTTTGCCACGATGTTTTCCACTTTTTGTCATAGGTTATCCATTCAATTATAGAGATTTTTTTATGTTTTGACAAAATATGATCAGTCATCTGCTGCAGAATTGTCGTTTTGAGCAGTTTCTTCTTTTGTCGCCATGTCGCCATGTTTTCAAAAAGCTGTCTGCTGCAGAGGCATCAGAAGGCGTCTACATGAGAGAAAGGGTACAATTATTGAAAAGAGTTGAAATTATTGTGGCAAAAGGAGAAATTGCCCATTATGTTGGAACGCGTCTGCAGGTGGAAAAGGGTTAATTCTATTCCACCCTATATGCTTCTTTAATCTTGCAATGCATGTACGTCTTTATAATATGCATCTTTGCACAAAGGCTTTTAAAACATTGTGGAAAAATTGCTCCTATATACCAACAATGTTTACTACTTCACATGACTATAATGCTATGTCTGTCTATCTAAGTTTGCAAGTTCCAATCTGAAAGAGTTTAAATTGGAAACCAGGTAAAGGGCAGAGGACTATTTAAGAGAAAATGAACAGGTCCCCACAATATTTCTCTTATTACTCAACCAAATCCTATGTTGTGGGTACTCAAAAGAATCGTTTCACTGAGACGATTCTTTTGAGTACCCAGTTTAGGATTTGAATATCAAATAAGGATTTTAGAACATGAAAAATGCCCCTTATCTAGAGCTCTGTAAATGGTAAAAAGGAAGTGCAATCACGTAGCCATATGTGACTGCCATCAGATAACCCATTCCCTCATATAGACGCTTTCTGACGCCTCTGCAGCAGACAGCTTTTTGAAAACATAGTAACAAAAGAAGAAATTGCACAAAACGTGCAATTTCTCCTTTTGTCACAATGTTTTCCACTTCTAGTCATAGGTTATCCATTCAATTATAGAGATATTCCATTATTTGACAAAATATGTTCAAAGTAGTCTGCTACAGAATTGTCATATGTGGGAAAGGGATAACTCACCAATCATTCTAAATGACATTCTAACTGTATTCTGAATAAATAATGCTAAACAATTTCTAATTGACACAAGCAAGGCCCTAGCTCATAAAAAAGTCAACAAGAAAATTCATAATCTAGAATTGTTCGTAAGTCCAAAGTTTGTTAATTAAAGTAATTATTTCCTGCTTAGATCTTACTTTTGTGACTAATTAAACCAGTGAAAGGGAAAAAGGGAAAAAGGGAAACATGTTATGCACATTTTCTTCTTGTGTGAACATTTTCCACATTTATGATGTGTCTAATTTTATCTGAACTTCATGATATTCTTTCCAAATTTCAATTTCTTTCCTCACATCAATTTATAATATTAAATGGTTAACCCTTTCCATAATACAACAAATCTGCAGCAGACGACTTTTAAAACATACCTGATTTTTTTTTTTGAAACTCCCTTTAAATGAAAGTACAATAATTGAATAGAGTTGAAAATATGGTGTCAAAAGGAAAAATTGCTTGTTTTGAGCAATTTTTTCTTTTGTCGCCATGTTTTCACAAACCTGTCTGCTGCAGAGGCTTTAGAAAACGTCTATACGAGGGAAAGGGTTCACATAATAAGAAAGCTAAAATTTGGAGACGTTTTTTTATTAATGTTTTAACTATAAGAATAGAAATTGCCACTTAATTTGTACTTGTTGCGGTCGAGCAAATCTACAGATGCAATAACAATTAAAGCTTGTATGACCAAAAGGTGAACAGAGAAGATTCTGATCACAATCATTGTGTGCAGATGCAATAACAACTCTTGAACAACTCGCTTCACCACATCGAGGGCTTGGCGTGAAACGGTCGTAACTAAAAACCTATTTTGAAAACCCTGGTTTAGAGGCAATTTTGACCCCTTTGTAAACAATGCAAATTTAGGGGCCATTGCTCAGAACGAGCAATGACACCTAAATTTCCATTGTTTACCAAGAAAAATGTTTTAACGCTTATAAAGACTTTATGGCAAGGTGATTAACCTTGGTAAAAAAAATAACAATTTTAGTTACAACCGTTTCACGCCAAGCCCTCGACATAGTGAAGAGGTAAGATTCTGATCAAACAACGTATAGTCACTAGCTTTTCTGGGTTTTCACTGGTCAAAAATTCCTAAATTTCCCATGGCAAGACTTCTACATAAATGTTCTTTCAATCCTTAAACCTTTTCACAAGCAACTTTGACCTTTTCCTACAATGTTGTTTTATGTGTCATGAATTTCGAAACCGGGTGTCCCGGGTTCGATCCCCAGTCGCGGCACTACGATCATGGTGGAGTGCCCTTGGGCAAGGCACATTTTCTAGCCTAGTACTGGTTTGTTTACCCAGGGATCATGAATAAGTGAACTGTCGCCGTGATATAGCTGAAATAATGTTGAAAGCGGCGTAAAATCTCAATAAATAAATATTATGTGTCATGACTCATATACTACTATTTTTCTTCACTTTGCCATTCAGAACTACTTATGAACCTCAACTGCACAGTCTCCTCGGAACCTTAACCTTCTGCATATTTGCTACATATACACCTAAATGCATCTTCCGACTTCAAACTGAATGTGCAGCCCTGTTGCCTCTTATATTTTATGCCAATATAACTAGTATAAATGCAGTCAAAGCAGATTGACATTAAGACCCCCAAATCAGTAGATGCCACTCATATGCTTTCAATTTGGAAGAGTCTAACATATAAGCATATTGGGTAAAGTGTTTCAACAAATCAAAGTTAGTATAATCTCTAATAAGAGCACCACAAGTGGAAGCTATTGCTCATCTGGCCACAATATTTTCAACTTTATTTAACAATTAAGCTATCTTTTATTGTGATATTTCACATTTTTGCCAATTTGTTTTCGAAGTTGTCTGCTGCAGAATTGTCGTATGAGGGAAGGGGTTAAATTGTGTTGCTCTAAACGTAAAATTGTGCTGAAAATTGTAAGTATCAGAATCAGGTGTTGTTATACACTTTACCTTTTACCACATATGACAAATCTGCAGCAGTCGACATTTAAAACATTTAGGAAATATTATGGAAAATCTGTGATTTTGAAAAAATCTAGTCTAAAAACTATTTTTGCCTAGAGCTGAAAACATTTGACAAAAGGGGCAATTGCTCTTTATGAGTAATTGCTCCCTTTGCCACAATATTTTCAAAAGTTGTCTGCTGCAGATGTGTCAAAAAACTTCAGTAGATAGGAAAGAGGAGAGGGGGTTAAGATGCTTTGCTCCATAAAACTGCGAGAGATTATGAGAGATCAAACTGGTGATATAAGCCACAAATGATCTACCAAAACCTTGGTAAAAGTGGGACTTAAGGAAAACCAACCTTGTGGGATTTGTGACGAGTGTAGAACCAAATCAGCACACAGTCTTATTCCTTTTTCCCATATAACAAATCTGTTGCAGACGACTTTGAAAACAGCAATATCAAAATTTGCAAGTATAATTAGTGAATATAATTAGTGAATAGAGTTGAAAACATTGTGGCATCACACAGGTGAAATTTCTCATCATGAACAATTCCTCTATTTGCCAGTGTTTTCGAAAGCTGTCTGCTGCAGAGGCGTCAGAAAGCGTCTATATGGGGGAAAGGGTTATCTGACAGTTGAAAACATTGCAGCAAACTGAGCAATTGCTCATCATGAGACATTCTCCGTTTGCCACTTTGAATTTCAAAAGTCATCTGTTGCAGAAGCATGAGAAAACATTTAATAGACGAAGGTTGGTTTTTTTCATGGCATAGCTATAAGGTGCGAGTTATCAAAAAAGTCTAAAACTGTGTCAAAACGAAGAACAAATTGTGAATCAAACAACTAAACTATAGAAAGGATAAGCAAAAATTAGCAAACAACTCATGCTAGCCTAAAGTATTATATCTACACTCCATGCCAAACATCTACCTGGGTTTGCATGGCACATCTCTATGGTTACTGTAGAATGGACCCGTTGATTGTATGGCAGCCAGTCCAAAATGTGAGAATGATTGCTGAATGTTTCCACGACTTGGAGGTGGTATTAACGGTGTTATTACACTACACCCATTTGTGGAGTCTGACAACTTATTGCTCAATAAATCACCTTTGTCGTGATCTCTACCTTCACCGCTTGAAGCGTCGGGTTGCTCATTAGATGAATTGTTCTGACTAGAAATTGAAGGAGTTGAAGTACTTTGGCTCATATGAGCATGTGATTGTCTCTTTGACTGCTTTTTATTCCCCCCCTTATCCTCAAGATAAGTCTGAGAATCCTTTTCCATTGAGTGGCACCTGGAGTTTGGTTGACTCCTTTCTCTAATGTTGACATGATTCTCAAAACTCTTGATGATAGAATTATTCAATTTCATACTTGGTACGATACTATAATCATACTTGTTGGACTCTGACAACGAGCGACTATACATTGGCTGGAAGCGAGAATTCTGAGAGCCATTCCTAGAACTTTTATCTGAACTAGAATCAAATAAATCCATGCTATGTGAGTCCATCATAGTTTTAATATCCTTATCACTGTGTATGTTGACATTCTGTGAAAAATGAGTTTTATGCAAGTCCAATAATGCGTTCAATGGATTATTGGAATGATTAAAAGAATGATCATATCTCTTGATTAAACCTATTTGACTTTGGGAGTCGGAACCCTCTTTCCAAAAATCATTTCCAATACTGTAGTTGTCAAATACGCCTCTCCTCTCCTTGTCCACATGTTGGGACTGTTTTAAGGACAATCTTCCATCAGTTTCATTTGAAATACTATGACTTTGTTTCACATTATACCCAGAATGCCTATACGTAACATTATCTGTAATTCCATTGATTTTTGTGTGATCCTTTATGATACATGGTTCTTTGGTCATCACTAACTCAACATTTCTAACAAACTGTTCCTTTGTGATACACTCTTTCTTCAACCTTTTACTGGGGTCTTCGCTATCAGTAAACACACCATTGGGATGTGACAGATATTCAAAGATATTGTTCCTGTTCATATCAGATCTTTCCCCAAACTCTGTTACATCTCTTGATTTCTCATCACCACAAATATTAACATCCATTTTAACAGTTTTCTGATTCTGTGTATCAATGACTGGTGATGTATCTATATCGTCATTCTCATCTTCACTAATATCACTAAACTGTTCACTGTGTATCACATTTATAGATCCAGTTGAACTACTTGCTCCTGGAGATTTGCCAGGCTTTACTTTACAATTTGTATCAGTATTAACTGGTAGACTAAAGTAACCACGGCTCTCTGGTTTAGGGGTTTCTGAAACAGCTGGTATTCTAGGAGATCCTCGTGGAGAGAGAGGAATTCTTGGAGACCTACATGGTGTAAGAAAAGGAGGTTGGTGGTTCCTGTTTCTGTCATCATACTGTTCCTGTACATACTGTTCCTGTAAGTTTGGAAGTGAAAATTCATGAATGCCAGGACTTTCAAAATCATTTGACAACTGTCTGTTTGGTGTTAAGTTTGGTGGAAGGTTTATGTCTTCAGGAGGTTCCTCTTCTGTAAAGAACTTATGTATCACAGGTGGACCTAAATCTGGGGGCGATGACAGCTCCATTTTCTTTCTATGTTGCTCTTCTTCTAAACAGTAAGTCTTGATATCCTTCAGAGTCATTGGAGCTTCTTTAGCAATTGCTATTTTTATCTCATGCTCAGTTGCTGATTCATCATCGGCATCACTTTCACCTTTGTTTTGTTGGACATTTACAAAATCACATACATCTGACTCTTTTGCAACACCATTGTCTTCTGAACTTCTCACAGATTTCATGATATCTGCCAAGGTCAACTTCTGTTCTCTATGCTCTATCAGTTTATCAGATTTTCCATTTTCATTTTCAGCAGACATCTGTTTCATTTCCTCTGGTGACAGTGGTTGTGGAGATGAATTATTACCATTTTCTGATGATGGTGGTGAGTAATAAGCCAATCTAAATAGAGTATCAGAATAGTTGTCATCATAGTCAACTGCTCTATCACAATACACTTCAAAATCTGGCCCCAATAGAATTGTTTGTTCTTGTGATCCTGTCTCAGGACCATCTTTTCCTTTCACTGGGCTATGGTCAGATATATCTGCACTATCATAGACTTTGTTAGCAGTGAGATTTTCCATAGTAGCATCATGAAGAGCATCTAAGGTTGACATCCACTTCAATGTTTTTTTCCTTTGTGGTCGTTTTTTCCTTCCTCTAGGACCACAAAATGCATTAGCTAGTCTATGTGAACTCTTCTTTTTTCTTCTCACATCTGAGAATTTTTGTACCGTGCTTACTTGTTTCTTTTGTTTGAAAGATTCATCTGCCATGTCATTTTCATCTTCACTTGTGCTAGAAAAATCTTTTAATCCTGCTGTAGAAATCAATGGCAAATTATTATCTACTTTAACAGAACAAACACATGCATTAACACAGGGACATGAAGAACTTTTAAACTGAGACTCACCTATCTGATTTTGTTTTGTTGATTCAATTTTCTCTGCTTCATTTTTACCTTCTGGCAGAGTATCTCTATCTTCAATTTTTTCGGTTACATTTTCTGAATCTTGGACAGAGTGTCTGGACTCTGTGTTGGCACAATGTTCAGTATTTTGTGTCTCTGTCTGATCTTTGAGTTGTGGAACATCACTTACTTCACTGCCATCCATTTTCAGGTTACAAAGCTCTTCTTTTTTATCTTTTGATTGTCTTTCATCAATATCAGTGTCTATCATAGTTTCTTTTTCATTCAATGATACATTGGATTGACTTAAAATAAATTTTTCAAATTCAGCAGAAAATCCAAATGATGATTTTACTTCCTTTTCTTTTACTGTGTGTGTACTGTCACTTATATGTGATTCTGAACCATTTAAATGAAACCCATTCCTTTCCAAATCAACTTTTTTCTTAAACTCATTAACATTAACAATATCTGTTTTACTTTGGATCTCAATTCTTTTCACCTTAACTTTCATTTCTTTGTAGCCCTTGAATTTTCCAGTGACAATGTAGTCAACTCCAGGAACTCCATCTGAATCTAAATCTATATTATATGGCTTCCTTTTAAAACATTTAGCCGACCTTGATTTTTTCTTCAAATCTGCATCATCCGAAGAACTTCGAGAACTTTTTCTCGATTCACTAGATATTGACTTTCGTTTTGTACGTTTGACTTTTTTTTCATTGTCTACACTTTGCTTACAAGATGAAATCACGGATGAAGATTCACTGCTCAATAACACACTCTCAACACTTCTAGCAGCAGAACTTCTACGCGATCCACACAGACTTGCTCCATCTCTGTCTCTACTATCACAACTACTGGATCTTGACCTAGTAATGGGATGATGTTCTGGGTCAGATTGAAGTAGTTTCAAGTTATCACTATTGAGGCGACATTCTTTATCACTCTCGTCTGGTTTTTCCGTATTGTTTAATTGTGCAAATTTTTCCTTAAAGTGAGATTTGAATTTACCATAAAAGGTCACATTTTGGTTTGATTCATCTTCCGATACATAACCATCTGACTTTTGAATTTCGATTGAATCATTTGCAACTTGTGTTTCAGGTTTTTCCTTTTCCTCATTTAAAGAACCACAAACGCTCCCCTCATCTTTTAAAATTTCTGATCTGATGCTTATGTTTTCTAGCTTAATTGATTCAGAACATGTTTTCATTTCTGCAGCAGTAGATTTTTTCAACTCAGAAACCTTACTACTTTCTTCAGGATTTAAATCTTTCCCTCCTTTAAATTCTTTTGTGTTTTTCACAATACAATTTTCTGGCACGGTATCAGTATGTATTTTGATTTCCTTAGTTTTAATAGACTCAATATCTACATTACCTTTGTTGTCATTTGAAACTTGGGTATTACTTTGCACGCTTTCCAAACATAAATTTTCTTTATTCTCAATGTGATTTTTAGATTGCTTTTGACCATTCTCTTTATCTGAAAGGCTGCTAGTAGTTTCTTGTTTCCTACATCCATCAGGTTCATCTGAACCATTTTCACTGGAGTTATAATCATCTTCCGAGTTCTCTTCATCTTCACCAACAAACATTTCTTCTTCATTGAACATCTGTGAGTTTTGGGACTGTTGAAGATCAAGATCATACAGAGATTTCAGTTTTGAATCCAATTCCTCTTTATCTTGACACTCTAATTCACTCATACTTTGGCCACTGGAATGTGCTGGGCTTCTACCCGCCATGGGAGTCCTTGATTTGATAGGTGTTAATACCCCATCATTCAAACTAACATCCTTCAGCACAATATTGGAGTCATCCTCAAACTCCGGTCCAAGTACAGGATGACTCTGTCTAACTTTAACATGTAGGCCTCCTCTGCCCACATGTCCTTTACCAAAGTATGAAAATCCAGCTCTGTATTTTTTCAGGTGTGGTATAGTTGCAATATTTTTGTTTTTGAACATATTTCTTTTTCGTTCTTTTCCCTCCGATATCCTTCTCTGATGTTTCATCACTGGTGAATTCCCCAGACCCACATTTGGCTCAAGTTTAAGTTCAGAGTTGGTAGTCACAGTCTTTGTCATATGTTGAACAGTCATCACAGTTGTCTTTTCAACATGAAGTCCCTGAATTGAATTTTGTATGGCACTATCAACAAGAGCACTTTCAATTACATTACCCTGCCTTGGGTTATCACAGGTAAGCAAATCAGCTATAATTGGATTGTGTGAAGTTGTATTTTCTCTCTGTACATTGCAAGTTTGTGGTTGAGTACTTCCTACTAAAGAACCACGCACGCTTTCTATCTGCACATTTCTTACTGGTGGTTGAATGCTTCCAACTAAATTACCCTGTAAACTTTCGTTCTGCACATTCCTTATTGGTGGTTGAATGCTTCCAACTAAATTACCCTGTAAACTTTCGTTCTGCACATTCCTTATTGGTGGTTGAATGCTTCCAACTAAATTACCCTGTAAACTTTCGTTCTGCAAATTCCTTATTGGTGGTTGAATGCTTCCAACTAAATTACCCTGTAAACTTTCGTTCTGCACATTCCTTATTGGTGGTTGAATGCTTCCAACTGAAGTACTCTGGAAACTTTCTCTCTCTACATCTCTTATTGGATGCTGAATACTACCAAGCATAGTACCCTCAAAATGTTCTATCTGTACATTCCTAATTGGTGGTGGAATACTTTCAACAATAACACCTTTAAGAATTTCAGCCTTTATCCTTTCAATCTTTTCTAATGAAAGTCTTGATAATTTTACAGTTTCTCTACCAATTTTTAACAAACTGTACTTTCTGGCATCTTTAGGATGCATTCTTACCACCTCTAAAGTACTTCCATTTGGTTCTGAAACCTTTAGTTTTTTACAGAATAGTTTTGGTAAACGGAATTTGTATGTATAAGCTGGGGACGGAAAAGGTCTTCTTAGTGGAATGTACCACATTTCGGACAATGTATGTTTGCCAGGCACACGATGCATGGCATTATTTTGTACCAAAGTATTTGGAAGTTTCATACTTTGTAATGTAGTGAGCCGAAAATCCTGCTCTTGATTGGAAACTTCTGTTGAAGTTTTCTGCGACTCTTCCTGTGTCTTCGTTGTCTCTCCAAATGAATCTAAATTCAATAACTGTTGTGTTTGTTGTTGGGGTTCTTCTTGAAAAAGCTGGGAGGCATCTATGGTGGACATATTGCTGCTACCTTGAGATAAAAAAGGGCCCTGATTTGACATATTTTCCGACATAAAACTCTGACCATAATTCTGTTGTGGCTGCTGCATGACATTGTGTTGATTTTGTTGGTGCATAAACTGTTGTTGAGCCTGACTTTCTGTATTAACAAATTGGTTAAAATCATTACTAGGCTGATTCAATGATGGAAAGGACTGATTCTGCATGAAAGTTAAGCCAGGGTTATAAGATCCAACAGAATTTGAATTAGATTGAACATTCATTGTGTTTTCATGTTGCGGTATGGTTTGATGAAAAAAGTTCTGATTAGACTGATATTGTAATTTCTGCCGCTCTTGAGGCTGCTGTTGCTGCTGTTGCTGCTGCTGTTGATGTTGTTGTTGCTGTTGCTGATGTTGCTGCTGCTGCTGCTGCTGCTGTTGCATAGGTGATTGTTGAAACTGTTGACTAGAATTTACACCTAGAAATCCACTCATATCTTGGAATGATGAAAATTGTTTTTGGACGTTCTGACTTGGTGAAGTAGCATTCTGTGGTGCAGCACTTACTGTTGTACTATTTTTTCGTGGTCTACCTCGTCTTTTCTTCTCTCCAGGTGCAGCAGCTACAACTGACATACCGGGTGAACTCAAAGAATTCTTTGGAGGTCTGCCTCTTTTCCTCGGAGGACCTCCATCAAATCGTTTTGTTGAAGTTTTGTTATGGTACTGTGGATGCTCTGGCCAATTTGCAACATTGTAACTATTAGAATTCTGGTGCTGCATTGTCTGCGGAGCTTGATATGCGGGAAATTGGCCTGTAAAGCTGCCTAAGTCACTGAGATCATTGCTGGAAAGCTGTGACAGGAATGACTGGTCCGAAACCGCAGACATAAGAGAACTATTATCCTGTTGTATACTAGCACCACTTCCACCCTTGGAAAAATTTATTCCATAGTCTGTATCACTTGTTACACTCCCAACAAAACTTTCAAGGGTAGAAAGACTATCTGCTTTACTTAGTTCAGCTCTATTTCCACTCATAGACCTATTTTCAATACTTAGCGGTAAACTGACATTTGATTTGTTGCCATGCTGCATGCTTCTTTGACTTTGTGGATTCATTTCACTATCATAACTATCATTGAAGAGTGAAGCAAGACTGTCATTTCCAATATTGGAATCGTGAGCATGACCACTTCCTGATAATGCTGGAGAGAGTAAACTATCCGAGAACAAATCCTGCTGACTGTCATTTAACTTGTTACTATTAGATATGTTTGGTGTTCGATTATCTCCCTTACGTTTTGTGTCACTATCACTGGCTAGTAAATTATAAAGTCTTGAATCACTTAGAGATTCTGCCCTGGACTTTGAAGCAGGGCTACTCATATTTGAGAAAGAGTTCTTGCTATCACAATTCAAATTATCCGATTGATGAGCTGCTAGCAAATTCTGGTTAGAAGAAGCTTTTTCAGAGCTAACTGAGGAAACACTGGAAACAGAATTTCGACTATGGCTTCTTTGCATAGCAGAAGTCTTTGATGAACTTCGATCAGCTGAAGGTTCAAGCAACAACTTTTGAAGAGGACTTAGCTGGCTGTCAAACTTAGGAGGTTGTGAGGCCACTGGACTTAATGGTGTAGGTTTTGTAATTGTTACAGATTGACTTCTCTCTAATGATGGGGTAGATGGAGGACTAATCTGTTCATAACTAAACTTCTTTTGGGTGAATAAATCTGCACCAGTAACAGGATTGTTTACATTTACACTCGGTTGTGGACTTCTTTCAGGAAACACTGATGACTGTCCACCTCCAGCTGTCCTTAAAGGATCTCCAGGCATATTCATACTGCTGGATGGTAAAAGTCCTCTCGAGCTTTGAGCAGAGCCTTGAGCAAGAACAGTTTCATAATTTGCAGCACTTGTTTGATTTTGGCACACTGGTTTATTCAAATGGTATGCATTTGCTGAATGAACATGAGATGAAGGAGGCAAGTATCCAGTCATGACAGGTGACTGGTTTAATCTCTTTTCCACCTGTAATGGTAACTGTTGATCACAGGAGCTGTACATGCTTACATCACTAAAGCCAATGTCTGTAGGGCTTGCTCCTTTTCTAGAAACAATATCACCAGGATTCGGCCCTTTGGACTGGGGTCGCTTCAAAATATAACTTGCAGTAGGCTGAGGATTCACCTTATTTGAAATATCACTAGCTGGACTTTGATTTGTGCTTCTTGGGGACTGTGAACCTGTTGACTTTTGAGATAACACAGGCTTTTCTTGAAAACTTCCAGAAAAAACACTTCCACTTTGCTGCAGCTGCTGCTGTCTCATTGAATGCTTAAATCCAATATTGTCAAAACTAGGCTGAGATTGTGACACTGGCATGCCTGATATTTTCATACTACCAGGTTCCTGCCTCATTATACCCTGTTGTCCTACGCCATGCACATTCATATTATCAAAGTTGGAACCAAGATGACCTGGCATTCGATACTGATTACCATATGGATGATGTGATTGACTAGGGTTTGCAAATGGCTGATTCATTGGTGTAGACTGTTGAGAGTGCATCATCTGGCTAGGAAAGTCTTGTCGTTGCTGATATATGGATTGATTCTGATGACTCATTTGATTCTGTTGAGCTAAAGCATGATTTGACTGATTGTTTGGGTGAGCTGAATGTTCCATTTGCATGAATGCTTGTTTTGAGTTTTGATAATTTGGCGCATAACCAGATTGGCCCATGGACGACATCATGGGTTTGTTTCCATACGAAGTCATTTGATGTCCATATGTATCCTTGTCCTTCATCCTTAGATCACCTTGATGGCCAAATCCAGCATGATCACCACTAGGATACATAGACATTGGTTGATCATTGAATGGATTAGCAGCAGATGGAGACATTCCATGTGAAGGATGAATACTACTTTCACCTGTTGGCATCTGATGTATGGCACTTGGAGAGTGATTCATGGGCCCAACTGCATGGTGCATGGAACCAGGCTGATGCCGCATCCTGGCGGCTTGATGATGCATTGGGTTGGGAGATTGATGTATCCTACCAGGAGAGTGTTGTAACATTCCCGGGTCTCGTTGAGACTGTTGCATCATTCCCTGTGTTTGATGCTGTGAATACATTGGTCCACCAGGCCAGGTTGGATTCTGTTGACCAGACATGATGGGATATTGTCTCTGATGAATGGAACCCATGGAAATGGAAGACTGCTGTTGTTGGGTTGGGTACCCTCCATAGTTGCCCATTGGAGAACTGAATTGTCCATAGTGGTTTGTGTTGTCATCTATCATTCCAATATCTCTTTGGCCAATATTGTAGCCTGGACCTCTCATGCCTAGTCGTTTGGCCACCATCTCCTTCACTTCCCTCCCTAAAATAGAAAATGAAGTAACCTGAATTCAACTCTTTTCCATAAGAACTATCTGTTGTCATAATTGCAGTATTCATTTTTTTTTAACATCCAATTGATTCTAATGATAGCTTAACCCTTTCCCTCATATAGACGCTTTCTGACGCCTCTGCAGCAGACGGCTTTTTGAAAACATAGTGACAAAAGAAGAAATTGCACAAAACGTGCAATTTCTCCTTTTGCCACAATGTTTTCCACTTTTTGTCATATTTTCTATGTTTTGACAAAATACGTTCAAAGTCGTCTGCTGCAGAATTGTCGTATGAAGGAAAGGGTTAAATGTTAGTTCAAATAATCTTTATGTCCACTTTCAAAATTATCACTGCAATTTTGGGGTAAATTACTATTACCTCCACCAGGGCATTAGTTGTAATACCATCCTTGAAATCCTGAGGGCAAAGAAGTAAGCCATTTCTACCAGTTTTATAAATTGAATCCAATTTAATATAACTGGCAAGTATGACTTACTTTTGAAAAACATAAATTGAGTAACAATCAGTAAACCACAGGAGCTATCACTCCAAGGATTGGATTCATGGTTTTGATACAGAGGTGAAAGCAATGTATGGTATTCATGGCATAACCTCCTTTTCCAACAATGTCTCATCCAGGGGTCATGAGTTTGATTCTCTTCACAGACATTCATTCTTTTTCCAATGATTGACCAAATCTATGATAAGTGTCTTTCATCTTTAATCAATGGATTTAAATTCTCCGTTGAAAGGTAGCCCGTCACCTTGCAGAGGTCCAGATAAGGAGGTGTTTTCAGCTCTTTTTCTCACAATTTCTCTCTAATTATTAAAGCAAACCCTACATTGTGGATACTCAAAACAATCGTTTCACTGAGACGATTCTTTTTAGTACCCATAAAATAGGTTTACAGGGTCAAATAAGGATTTTAGAACATGCAAAAAAAACACCTTATCTAGAGCTCTGACCTTGGAAATAAGTTTTGTAGAACATTGGTATATCTATCCTTCTATTTTAAAACCTTTCACAGCTGTGTAGAGTCAGTCATATATGAATTTTATCAACAATATGATTGCTATACAATTACATTCTATTAAATATATGTAAGAGGAAAAAAAGAAATAAAGACATGGAATACAAATTACCAATTAAACCTTTCTGACGCCTCTGCAGCAGACAGCTTTTTGAAAACATGGCGACAAAAGAATAAATTGCTCAAAACGAGCAATTTCTCCATTTGTCACCATGTTTTCAACTCTATTTAATTATTGTACTTTCATTTAAAGGGAGCTTCCAATTTTTTTCGGGTATGTTTTCAAAGTCGTCTGCTGCAGAGTTGTTGTATGTGGGAAAGGGTTAAACATTCACTCCGATTATAACTTACTTGTAGATTTTTCATCTCCTGGCCCATCAAATTGGGGTATAATATCATTGTCTGAATCAATCTCACTATCTTCATCAATTATATCTTTACTGGTTCCTGGTTTAACCTCAAACTGGGACTCATTCCATGAATCATCCATTCCTTCTATGTTATACTCTTTGTTAGTGGTCTTTACATCTCTGAAATTATAGCAAGAAACTGTTATCTAAATAAATAGTAAGATATTTTAAACATATGCATTAAAACATATGAGAAAATATGTTTAAAATATCAACAATCATTAACCTATCTCCTGATACAGATGACTATTGACACCTCTAAAGCAGATGACTTTTGTGGGAAAAGGAGAACCTTGCTCATGATGACAATGATTTCAACTCCATAAAAACTTTACATCCAAGATTTAAGATGTTTCACCTTCATCCTCTGATATTTTCAAACTGGTTCTTAGTATGTAACACAGTGTAACCTCTCACAATGCCACCTCTGTAACAGTAAACAAATCTGATGAACAGTAAATAGATTTATGAACAAAATACTCTTGGGATGGTTTGGGAAAGGGAAAAATTGTTTGTGTTTTTCCTTCAAGCAACTTAAGCAGTTTACACTATTCTACGGATTCATAAACAGTTTGAATGTTTAGAACTTACAGATTTGCTTAAAATTATAGTTGTATACTCTGCTTTGGGTCTCAAATATGTTATGTTTATTAGGGTGACGCCTCTCTATAACAGTTTTATTCTTTTGCCTCTATCAGATATTGTTCTGTTTTGAGTAGTAAACATTTACAAATTACCTGTCCTCTCCATCCCAGATTTTCTGTGACATTTCTAAAATTTCCTCTTCTTCTAATTTATCCATTTCGATATCCCTGGGCTTTGTTGTTTGAGCTAACATACTGTCATGTTCTTCAAGAGCCACAGCTTCTACAATAGCTTGTTGCGACAAAGGATCGTCAGTATCCTCAGCCAGTGATGCTAGAATGTCAACCAAAGATCTGTCTTGACTCGTTACTGAAACCAAATTGGAAAAACTTTTCATCATAAATTTGACAATCATTAACTATAATTAAGTTTGTTTCATTGTTTTACATGCCATAATAGAAAAAAAAGTGTAAATTGATTAAAAAACCCACAATATCTAGCTTAAATCTTCAGCCAAAATTAAAAAAATATATTTATAACCACACTGTCAACATCATGTAAGGAAACAATCCTCAAATGTAATTAACCATTTCCCACATACAGACGCTTTCTGATGCCTCTGCAGCAGACGACTTTTAAAAACATTGTGGCAAAGGCTCATAACGAGCAATTTCGCCATTTGCCACAATGTTTTCCACTCTATTTAATGATCAAATTTTCATTTATAGGTCCAACATATTTTATACTATATATTTTGTTCAAAGTCGTCTGCTACTGATTAGTTGTATGTGGGAAAGGGTTAACCTCTTCCAACCTTTGGACATACTTTGACACATCTACAGCAGGCAACTTATAAAAACATTTGAGAGAAAATAATCATAAAGCTCCCTTTTCAACTATACTCAATATTTGTGTCCACATATGTTCAAAGTATTGTTGTATGTGTGAAAGAGTAAAAACCTGCAACCTTTTTATTGCTCACAATGAAGTTTGTTGTTGACGATCAGAGCTAAATGACATCTGAAATCATTTTGGGAAGAAATTGCTGATATCAAGTAAATTATTTATTTCCAAACATCTCTATCTCAAAAGCCTACTTTAAATTTTCAAGGTATATGTATTGATTTACTTTACTCATATGTTTTCAAAACAGATTTTAAAACAGCAAATGAGGTAAATGCTTTAATATCACAGTTTAATCAAAAACAAGCAATTTCTCCTTTTGCCACAATGTTTTCAACTTTTTCAGTTATTATTCCTTTACTTATTGATATTTCCTGTGTCTCTGGCTAGATGTTTTCAAAGTCGTCTGCTGCAAATTTGTTGTATAGTGGGAAAGAGTTAACCCTTTCCCTCATACGGCAATTCTGCAGCAGACGACTTTGAACATATTTTGTCAAATAATGGAAAATCTCTATAATTGAATGGATAACCTATGACAAAAAGTGGAAAACATTGTGGCAAAAGGAGAAATTGCACGTTTTGTGCAATTTCTTCTTTTGTTACTATGTTTTCACAAAGCCGTCTGCTGCAGAGGCGTCAGAAAGCGTCTGTATGAGGGAAAGGGTTAAACAGTTATAACAAGTTTAACCCTTTCCCACATACAACAAATCTGCATCCTCAGTATCCAGGCTAATCATACACTATATGATACCCTGGGCAAATTGGCTAGCGAAACTTTGTTAAACATGCACCACGATTTCCTCCGTAACAACACTGTAACTTTCATATCGCATGAGCTTTGTGTCATGCGACCAATCAAGCGGCTGCATTTCACCTAATAAACAATAATTCATGAGTGCGAGATTTTTACAGCCAATTTGCCCAGGCTATCATATATTGTATGAATAGCCTGGGTACCGAGGATGCAAATCTGCAGCAGACGACTTTGAACCCAGTGACAAAAACCTGACAAATCTCCATAAAAGATAGGTTAATTGTTAAATTAAGTTGAAAACATTGTGGCCAAAGGAGAAATTGATGAGCAGTTTCACCTTTGACCACAATGTTTTCAAAACTCGTCTGCTGCATATTGCATCAAAATGTGTCTGCAGGTGAGAAAGGGTTAATACTAGACTCACCGTTTTGAAGGTCGGGTTTTATCTCGCAGAAACTTTCACTCATCGAGACTACATGTTGTACAGATGCCTCATTGATGACGGCCTCCTCTTCTTCATCGTCTTCTAAATCAAATGTCACAGTATCTTGGGACCCTCCCATATCACCTGTAAAATCCGTAATTATAGCAGCTATGACCGGTAACATCATTGTACAGTGAAAGGTTTGTAATATTACAGTATAATCATTTAAATCTTTCCCTCATATGACAATTCTGAAGCAGACGACTTTGAACATATTTTGTCAAAAACTGGAAAATCTCCATAATTGAATGGATAACCTATGACTAAAAGTGGAAAACATTGTGGCAAAAGGAGAAATTTCATGTTTTGAGCAATTTCTTCTTTTGTCACTATGTTTTCAAAAAGCCTCCTGCTGCAGAGGCTTTTGAAATGAAAGAGTCTATATGAGGGAAAGGGTTAATTATTTGAAACTTCAAATGATTGTTATGGAGCATATTACATGTTTTGAGCTATTATACAGTTAACAATGACAGGGCCATGATCATTCTTTATCGCTACTTTACAGAGCTTCAAAACATTGATTGATTGAAAGTTTTTTTACTCAGCAGTATTTTAGTTATATCACAGATTTTCCCGGGTAAATAACCACAAACAAAAGTGCTAGTGATAACGATTCATGCAGATATATTATAGCAATCGTAACTTTGACCTTGGTCCATGAAAAATGAACTCATCCAAACTCTCTTGCCACTGAACATTTGTATAAATTATGAAGGAATTTCTCCCACAAACAAAATTGCTTAAGCTATGACATCATTTTGTAAGGACGATTTTGTAATTGTTTAGGCAAAAGCATGACAAATATCTATATATATAAGAACTTATTATTGAAAAAAAGTTACAAAAAGATTGAGGCAAAAGAAGAAATTACTCATCACCAGCAATTTCTCCATTTGCCAAAATGTTTTCCAGTGTCTGCTGCAGATGTGTCAAAATAAGTATTCAAGTGGGAAAGGGATAATATACCTTGTGATAAGTGTAGATCTAGTTGTGATGCTTGAGCAGATGGCATAATGTCTTCCTGAGAAATGTCCATTTCTGTGTCTGACTGGCTATCCCTGTAAATAAAGGTATTATACAACTGCAGTCTATTTTAGTTTTAGATTAATTTAGATCCCTTTTCTGATGCTGCCACATGCCTATGTTTTCAACTAATCACTTTGACTTAAAGGAGTTATGCTGAGGCTAACCAAAGGAACATTTCCACCAAATTATTTTAGAATCAGACATTTCTGCCAAATTCTCTTGAAATTAGATCATCAGATTCATTGGAGCAGAATTTTAAAGGTTTTGGCATGAGGACTACCAAATGATGATTCCTGTGAAGTTTGGTTAAAATTGAGCCATTGGTTTTAGGAAAAGATGCTATCGAAGTGAACAGTTAACCCTTTCTCTCATATAGATGCTTTCTGACGCCTCTGGAGCAGACAGCTTTTTGAAAACATAGTGACAAAAGAAGAAATTGCTCAAAACAAGCAATTTCTCCTTTTGCCACAATGTTTTCCACTTTTATTCATAAGTTATACATTCAATTATAGAGATTTTCTATGTTTTGAGAAAATATGTTCAAAGTCGTCTGCTGCAGAATTGTCGTAACAGGGAAAGGGTTAACGACAGGTGGATGACAGACAACAGTAGGTGAGTGATCACAATCACCTTCAGCCTCCTGGAAGCATACTCAGTGATCTGCTGAAACATCTTCATCACGGGTCTACTATGGTAGAATCATTGAAGTCTATTCAAATAACTAATGTAAACAAACTGTATTCACAGAGAAGCACATATATACAGAGGACTAGATAAGCAGGGTTTTCCATGACGCACAAATCCTGCGTCGTTGACGCATTTTCAAATCAAATGACCCCCAAAAATTATATCTGTGCGTCCCTATGGACGCAAGGACGCAATGTCGGTAAATTGAAGTCCATTCTATAATCTCGGTTTTCCAAAAATCTATAATTAACTTAGTCCTTTACCTTATCCTTTTAATCCACCTCTTAGAGGCCCGACGTTTAATAACTCACAATGTGGTCGATTTGATCCGAGGATAACCGAAATATGGTATTGTGGGTATTGTTGTTAAAGTACACCAAAATGGATATTAAACGGAATAGTTATATATCTTATTCAAACAAGTTTGGGTGATATTTCGTTTATTTTTTTTTACCGATTTCGTCTAGTTTATTTAACCGAAAACAAATTTGTTACAGATTTCAAATTTTTCGCCGTTGTGAATTGAATTTGATAGATTAAAGTGGTAAAGAGGTAAGCTGCATACATTTTAGGCTCAAATTAATATAATAATAATTAAAGATATGGTTTTTTGTATCGTTGCGATAGCTGTCAAGGATATAAACGGCATAATAACGTGAATCGAGTCTGTCTGAAACATGCAAACAATCTGTCTGAAACATGCAAACATGCCATGGATTTAGACTTCTGTTGACCAATAAACGAGAAACCGAAATTCTAAATTATTTGGACTATATTTAACTCTGAATGACTGATTTACGCTTTATCGATAACATAACCTTTTGTCTGCAGCTAGAGACTTTGGTGCTCTTAAACTTCGTAACAAGTAACTAAAATTAGACTGCAGTGCATTATTTATACTGTATACTATAAAATAATTTTATTATTTATAGCATAGTTATAATGCTGCAATTTGCATGCATACAAGTGAACAGAAATTAGTGAACTGAATTGAGTTACATCCAAATCATAATCATAATAATAAAAACAAAGAACAACACACTTGTTTTTTAATGTTTTTTATATCAATCACTTGATAATAGAGTTCTAATTTTGACCCCCAACATTTATAAGATGACCCTCAACTTTGATGACAAGGGGGTCACAATGACCCTTAAGTTTAAAAGCTTAGGGAAAACCCTGGATAAGAAGGAGTAAACTGGTCTTATTCCAACAATATCTCTCTTATGAATACATTAAACCCAATGTTGTGGGTACTCAAAAGAATCGTCCCACTGAGACATTTCTTTTGAGTACCCACAACAACGGTTTTGGTTGTCAAATAAGGATCTTATTCCAGCAATATCTCTCTTATGACTACATTAAACCCTATGTTGTGGGTACTCAAAAATATCGTCTCACTGAGATGATTCATTTGAGTACCCACAACATAGGGTTTTGTGGTCAAATAAGGATTAGAGGATGTGAAATACTCTTCTTATCTAGAGCCCTGCATATACAGTGGACTCCTGATAACTGAAACTCAAAAGGAACCTTAAAAAACTTGAAATTATCGATGTATTTGAGTAATCCTTCTTTCTATGCTATTAAACCTTTCCCTCATACGACAATTCTGCAGTAGACGACTTTGAACATATTTTGTCAAAAAATAGAAAATCTCTACAATTGAATGGATAACCTAAGACGAAAAGTGGAAAACATTGTGTGAAAAGGAGAAATTGCTCATTTTGAGCAATTTCTTCTTTTGACACTATGTTTTCAAAAAGCCGTCTGCTGCAGAGGCGTCAGAAAGCGTCTATATGAGGGAAAGGTTTAAGAACACATTAAACCCGATGTTGTGGGTACTCAAAAGTATCGTCTCACTGAGATGATTCTTTTGAGTACCCACAACATAGGGTTTTGTGGTCAAATAAGGATTAGAGGATGTGAAATACTCTTCTTATCTAGAGCCCTGCATATACAGTGGACTCCTGATAACTGAAACTCAAAAGGAACCTTAAAAAACTTCAAATTATCGATGTATTCGTGTAATCCCTCTTTCTATGCTATTAACCCTTTCCCTCATACGACAATTCTGCAGCAGACGACTTTGAACATATTTTGTCAAAAAATAGAAAATCTCTACAATGAATGGATAACGTATGACGAAAAGTGGAAAACATTGTGTGAAAAGGAGAAATGGCTCGTTTTGAGCAATTTCTTCTTTTGTCACTATGTTTTCAAAAAGCCATTTACTGAAGAGGCGTCAGAAAGCGTCTATATGAGGGAAGGGTTAAGTTTATTGTGAAAAGCAAGCTAGTGATAAAATCCTATCAAGATAAATAGCGCAACAGTAGTTCTGATCACTACACTGTTTTGATAAACAATGGTTCAAATTGAACGATGTATTCCAATCCAATTATCCCATGTTTGAGTTATCACAAGCCCACTGTATCCCCTAGATTGTAGGATAAATAAAATATAGAAAGCAACTTACATGTATGGCTGTAAATCTTGAATGATCTGTTTGAGTCTTTCCCTTAAAATCTGTTCGCTGTCTGCCACTTCTATTCCTATCCTCTCTGTAGAAGAAGTAAATGGTTCCATTGAATACACATTCCTGAATGCAGGAAACTATTGAGGCAATTGTATGCGAAGATTTTGGAAAAAACATCAAAGGAAAAGGAGAAAATAGTGGTCATATATATATACAGTCAAACTTGCGATCAGCAGCCACCCAAGGGACATGATAAAACTGGCTGCTTAAGACAGGTGGCTGCTGATCACAAATTTCATGACTTGGTCGGATTTGTTCAAGTTTTGTCATTCCACATAATATTACATGTAACTGTTAGGAATAGTCCTTACATTACAAATAGTAAACTTGTATTTAAACATTGTTATGAAGATGTGTAACTTTTTTCTATCAAATACTTCATTGTGCTATCTATTCTTTAGATTAAACCGACGTTTACAACTAAATTGAATATCAAATATTTTTTGACTTCACTTTGAAATTCGCCGAATAACGTATCCTGAAAAAATAGCGTCCGAATCTACCTCTACATCTTGCACAAAATTTTACTCGATAATCTTTAGATTTAAAATGGAAATGGGAATATAAATTGACTTGGGGCTTCAAAGTGGACAGTAACATTTATTTTAACATATAAATGTGCTGTCTTTCGGTCTAAAACGCTCATAAATATCTTTTTCAATTTATCAATTTTCCCCCCGACATCATAAACAGAAAAGAAAAAAAAATCGCAATTCTTGTTGATGAATCATGCAACTAACATTTGGCACACGTCGGCTGTTTTTGGTACCCTAGATCTAACATGTATTGTATGTATTAAGCACCAATAAATTTAACACCTTGCGAATCCAAGTTGTGTGTTGATTGACCGTTGAACACAATAAGATTACAGTTAATCTCAACCAATTAGTGTGGCCGCTGGCCGCGTTTCAAAGGGGACCACTGATCAAGGCAGTTTATAGAGTATAATTGGTTGGGAGGGATTTAAAGTGACCGTTTAAAGCCGGTGACCTCTGATCGCATGTGACCGCTCACACAAGTTTGACTGTATCATGTTTTCTTCTTGTCTTAAAACTTCACTTTTAATTGTCAAGATTTTCTGTCCAATTCTTCAGATTCTTTGCTTTTAGAAAAATCTATCAATCATGCGTGGCACAAGCATATACGCAAACTCATTAGATTTTTTAAATTCTAATATAGAATATTTGTTTTATTTAGGTTTAACATTGTTTTCAACAATATTTCAGTAATATTTTACTCGGTAATTAAACCAGTACTAGGCTAGGAAATGTGCCTTGGGACACTCCACCATGACCTTCGTGCCGCGACTGGGGATCGAACCTGGGATGCCCAGTTTCAAATTCCCGACACTAACCACTAGACCACGGCGTAATCCTATTTTAATGAGAAAAGTGCCAGTGCAGCAACAATAATAGATTTTTGTCTGAAATTATATCTAAACCCTGTTAGAATGAGCAAAAGGATCCAATTTTTGCCGACACCATTGCATAGGCATGCTTGAGTATTTTTTTGTTTGCATAAGCAAGAAGATCCAATTTCTCAAGACACCTATGCATTGGCAGGCCTGAGTATTTCCAATCTGACTAAAGTACACGATCTGACCAAATGTAAGATCTGATGTTGATCCATTCGAATTCATCTTCTTGTTTTATCGGATTTCCAATATCGCTATTTTTAGATCCTCCAAGCTATTTTTATTTGAACCAATCAGAGGACCAATCAGAGGACTCGTTTCAACAAACGTTTGGCTTAACCTTCAAAATGGCGACAATTGACGAAGTTGAGCAAATTTAAAATAGACCATTTAAACCCAGAGCAAAGAACACTTTTCGGTGTTTTGCCTCATTTCCGCATTTGTAGCCATGATGTGGTCGTCATAAGAACTATACACGCGTGTAAATCACTATGCGAAAATTGGGATCCCATGCTAAATATAGATTTTTTTGGTAAATGTAGACTTTTACTTTCACTTTCAAAAACGTGAAAGCAAGGTTCTGATTGGCTGGCAGAAAGGTCGTCTGAACGTGACCCTCTTTTGGTTGTCCTCAGATCCTATGCGTAGCGTTAATAGGAGATGATTTTAATGAGATTGGAGTATTTCTTGTTTGCATAAGCAAGAAGATCCCATTTCTCAAGACACCTATGCATTGGCAGGCCTGAGTATTCCTTCAATCCTTGTTTGCATGAGCAAGAAGATCCAATTTCTCCCGACACACCTATGCACAGGCAGGCCTGAGTTTTTCTTGTTTGCATGAGCAAGAAGATCCAATTTCTCTCGACACACCTATGCATAAGCAGGCCTGAGTATTCCTTCAATCCTTGTTTGCATGAGCAAGAAGATCCCATTTCTCCCGACAAGCTTTAATGTTACCTTGAGATTGAGGCGGTGCTATATTATCCACTGATTCCCCTCTTTCACGGCGTCTCTGTCTCTCATCCTCCCAAAGAGCAGCAAGGCCTGGATTAGCACCAACATTGCCTAAAAGGACAACCACATCTTCAACATTTTCCCACATACAACAAATCTGCAGCAGATGACTTTGAAAACATCTACTCAAGATACGGAAAATCTCTAGAAATGAAAGGTAAAATTACTGAAAAAAGTTGAAAAATTTGTGGCAAAAGGAAAAATTGCTTGTTTTGAGCAATTTCTTCTTTTGTCACAATGTTTTCAAAAGTAGTCTGCTGCAGATGGGTTAATACGAGTCACACCATTAGAAAACCCACCTACACTTGTTCTAACCCTTTCCCACATGTATACAACACATCTACAACAAGACAACTTAGAAAACATTTAGGCAAAATATAAAAAAATCTCTAAAATTGAAAGTAAAGTTAGTGAATAGTTGAGACGTTTAGGTAAAAGGAGAAATTGTTGATTATAAGAGTAATGTACAGAATGACGACATATAAGTGATGTCACACAGGCTTTGTCAAACTGTGAAAGGAATACATGCTATGCTATTTTCGGGTAGTCTACTTAGAAAACTTCAGTTAACCCTTTCCCTCACACAACAATTCTGCAGCAGACGACTTTGAACGTATTTTGTCAAAACATAGAAAATCTCCATAATTGAATGGATATGGTCTATATGAGGGAAAGGGTTAAGAGTTATAGGATAAAGAAATGAGGAAGTTTACTTTAGTGAGGAAAATATTTTGGAAGATGAGAAATTGTTTACTTTAAGCAACATTCTCATTTCCACAATGCTTTTAAAAGTTGCAGAAGCCAATGAAGTAATATGTATCACAGACAGGTTTAACCTTTTCTAACATGCAAATGCATTTTGATGCATCTACACCAGACAACCTTTAAAAACATGGCAAAAGGAGAAATTGCTAATGATAAACAATTTAAATTTCTTAAATTCTTTAATAACTATTGAATTATTCTTCTTCCATTTATAGAGTTTCCATATTTTTGCCTTTCTAAGTCATCTGTTGTAAATTTGTTGTTTCTGTAATAGGATTTTACCCTTTCTTACATACAACAAATCTGAAGCAGAAGACTTTAAAAACATTTAGTAAACAAGAGGCCCATGAGGGCCTATGCTCTACTGGCATTGATCTGGCTTGTTTCAAAAGGAAGAAATATGTCATCAATATTCAAATACCATCTAAGTTTGGTGAAGATCAGATAGTAAATGGAAGCTCTATTGTGTTCACAAGCTGTATTATAGCAATTTTGACAATTTCAAGGGCCATAATCCAGCCATGCATGAGTAGATCTGGCTGATTTTTAAAAATGAACCAAACTCTCATGGATATCTAACTACTGTATAAGTTTGATTGAGATACAATAAAAAATAAGGACTGTATCATGTTAACAAGCCCTATTATAGCAATTTTGACAATTTCAAGGGCCATAATTCAGTCATGGATGGGGCGAATCTGGCTTGTTTTCGAAAGGAATCAAGCTCTTATGGATATCTAACTACTGTATAAGTTTGGTTGAGATACAATAAAAAACTAGAGATTGCTTTTTTGAAAAAGCGCTTGTCTCCCCATTTGTGTGGTCGTAGGGGAGGAAAAGAAATGATGGAGATGAATTTTTTAGTTTTGGACTGGAGATGAAGCAACAGTGACAATCCTCAGTTATTGAGCGGAAACCATTTTTCAGCTGAGGGTTACCATGACCTTGGTCTTTGACCTAGTGACTTCAAAATCAATACTCATTATAGGGGTCATTTGCTGCTGGTGACCAACCTGCACACCAAGTATGAAGTTCCTGGCCCCAAGCAATCTTCAGTTAATGAGCGGAAACCATTTTTCAGCCAAAGGTCACCGCGACCTTGACCTTTGACCTACTGACATCAAAATCAATAGGGGTCATCAACAGGTTAGGACCAAGCTGCACACCAAGTATGAAGTTCCTGGGTATAAGCGTTCTTGAGTTATTGAGTAAAACACATTTTTCAGCTGAAGGTTACCGTGACCTTCGACATTTGACCTTGTGACCTCAAAATCAAACAAATTCAATAAAGGTCATTTACTGGTTAGTACCAACCTGCACACCAGGTATGAAGTTCCTCAACATAAGCTTTCTTTAGTTATTGAGAGGAAACCATTTTTCAGCTGAAGGTTACCATGACCTTGACCTTTAAGCTAGTGACCTCAAAATCAATAGGGGCCATCTACTGGTGGTGACCAACCTGCACACCAAGTATTAACTTCCATGGCCAAAGCATTCTACAGTTATTAAGCAAAAACAATGTTTCAGCTCATTGTCACTGTGACCTTTCAGCTCAAGGTCACTGTGACCTTGACTTTGACCTCAAAATTAATAGGGTCTTCTACTTGGATTGGCCAACCTGCATACCATGTATGGAGTTCCTCGGCCGAAGCGTTCTTCAGTTATTGAGCGGAAACCATTTTTTACCTCACAAGGTCACCATGACCTTGACCTTTGACCTTCTGACATCAAAATCAATAGGAGTCATCTACTGGTCATGACCAACCTGCATACCAAGTATGAAGATCCTATGCCCAAGCGTTCTTCAGTTATTGAGCGGAAACAAGTGATGGATGTGACCTTGACCACTGTGACCTTGACCTTTGACCTAGTGACCTTAAAATTAATAGGGGTCATTTGCTGGTGGTGACCAACCTGCACATCAAGTATGAAGTTCCTGGGCCCAAGCAAAAACTATTTATCAGCTCATTGTCACTGTGACCTTGACTTTAGACATACTGACCTCAAAATCAATAGGGGTCTTCTACTAGGCATGGCCAACCTGCATACCAAGTATGGAGTTCCTCAGCCAAAGTGTTCTTCAGTTACTGAGCGGAAACCATTTTTTACCTCACAAGGTCACCATGACCTTGACCTTTGACCTTCTGTTATCAAAATCAATAGAGGTCAGCTACTGGTCATGACCAACCTGCATACCAAGTATGAAGTTCCTACGCCCAAGCGTTCTTCAGTTATTGAGCGGAAACAAGTGTGACAGACGGAAGGACGGACGGAACGGGCAAAAACAATATGTCACCCCCATGTAATGGGGGAGACATAATAAAGACTGTATCGTGTTAACAAGCTCTATTATTGACCATTTCAAGGGCCATAATCCAGTCATGCAAGGGCAGATCTGTGTGGTTAACTACTGTATAAGTTTGGCTGAGATACAATCAAAAGTGAAGACTGTATCGTGTTAACAAGCTCTTTTATAGCAATTTTGACCATTTCAAGGGCCATAATCCAGTCATGCATGGGCGGATCTGTGGCTGGTTTTCGAAAGGAACCGAGCTCTCATGGATATCTAACTACTGTATAAGTTTGGTTGAGATACAATCAAAAGTGAAGACTGTATCGTGTTAACAAGAAATTGTTTACAGACGGAAGGACGGACGACGGACAAATCGTCACGACATAAGCCCTTCTGAGCTAAAAAAAAAAGCGCCTGTATGCGGGAAAGGGTTAATGTTTAAAGACACAGATACATACTGTTAACTTCTAATCTGTTGAGGACATCTGCTGCTACGACATCCACTTCCAGTTCACAAACACTCTGTCTTTCAACGTCTCCATCCAGCAGCATGTCACTAAATAAGTAAGATTTATGACATGTACTACATACAGTTGAGCCGTTCCACGAGAAAACCAACAATATGGACTCTGCGTAATGTATCAGCCCAGATCAGCCTGCGAAGTTCGGACTGACACATTCCGTCTCAGGGGATTAATGTATAGAGTAATGATTATCAACAGGAAACGAAGTGTCTGTCCGGGAAAGTGTGCGCGGCATGCAGAGGCTGATCCATAATGTTGGTTTTCTCGTTAATTGGCTCATTTATGGAAACATACAGGGATGAGAAAAATCATGATTTCCTAATCAGATATAATTCCCATTGGAAGTTACCAGTCGCCACAATGATATGAAATTGACGTCATTTATGACTAAAACAAAAACTAAATCCCAAAAGTGCCAAAAACACAGCTTCTTTTTCTTAACTCTTTCCCTCATATAGACGCTCTCTGATGCCTCTGCAGCAGACAGCTTTTTGAAAACATAGTGGCAAAAGAAGAAATTGCTCAAAAATGAGCAATTTCTGCTTTTGCCACAATGTTTTCCACATTGTTTTCCACTTTAAGTCATAGGGTATCCATTCAATTATACAGATTTTCTATTTTATGACAAAATATGTTCAAAGTCGTCTGCTGCAGAATTGTCGTATGAGGGAAAGGGTTAATATATAATGTCATATTACGAAAGATGACATAAATTTTCGTAGAAGATATGTGGAAAATATAGATCATTTACCATTGAGCTTTCAATAAGTGCCCCATGATATTGCCCGCTTTTAATAAAGGGTTTAAGTTTAACCCATTTCCGCATACAAAGGTTCTGCAACAGACTCTTTTGTAAACATTCAGTCAAAAATATCAAAACTCTCTATAAATGAAATTATAATTATTGAAAAGGGTTGCTAAGCTTGTGGCAAAAGGAGAAATTGTTAATCATGAGCAATTTGTCCTTTTGTCTGAATGCTTTCAAGTCTTCTGTTGCATATGCCTTAAATCTCTAACAAAAGACTTTGAAACATCTAGGCAAAATTATAGAACATTTCTATAAGTAAAAGTATAGTAAATTGTTGATTATTAGCAATTTCTCCTATTGCCAGAATGGTTTCAAAATACATCTGCTGCAGACGCGTTATAAAGTGTCTGAAAGTAGGAAAAGGAAAAGAGTGAAACAAAGAATTTAACCCTTTCCCGCATATGACAATTCTGCAACAGACGACTTCGAGCATATTTTGTCGAAAAATAAAAAATCTCTTTAATTGAATGAATAACCTATGACTTAAAGTGGAAAATATTGTGACAAAAGGATAAATTGCTCGTCTTGAGCAATTTCATCCTTTGTCACTATGTTTTCAAAAAGCCGTCGGCTGTAGAGGCCTCATAAATCGTCTAAATGAGGGCAAGGGTTAAATTATGAAATATGAAACTTATCTACAAATCTTAAAATAGAATAGATGGCGAGTATTGGTCCAGAAAGTGTGAGCTCTGACTTACCTTGGTATATTTTCATAATCCCAAAACTTTACAGCTGGTGTTAAAGATGAGGTCCTATTCAATAGACCAGACACGGACGATGGAGTCTTGGGATCAGATCCCATTCCTTCATCAGTGCTCTGATTAATTGGGCTAGTTTCTCTTCTATACTTTCTCTGCTTTTCATTATCTGCAATTCATAACATAACTTGTAAAAGTGATGGGCACAGAATGATGTAACAATACAGCAATGTTGACAAGACATCAAATATGACCATAACCTTTTCCACATACAACAAAGGGAATCCGCTGTGGTTGAGTGATTAGCGTCGGGGATTTCGAAACCGGGTGTCCCGGGTTCAATCCCCAGTCGCAGCACTACGGTCATGGTGGAGTGCCCTTGGGCAAGGCACATTTTCTAGCCTAGTACTGGTTTGTTTACCCAGGGATCATGAATAATTAAAATTAATTGCGCGCTAAATGACCTTAGCTGTCGATGCGCCATAAAACAATATACATTCATTCATTCCACATACAACAAAACTGCAGCAGACGTTTTTAAAATAATTTTGGCAAAACCATGGAAAATCTCTATAATTGATGGTATAACTACTGAAAACATTGTGGCAAACAGGAGATATTGCTTGTTTTGAGCAATTTCTCCTTTTGTCACAATGTTTTCAAAAGTCGTCTGACGTCTGCCTTGTCAGAAAGCGTCTATATGTAGGAAAAAGTTAACCTTTGTTCTGTGATTTTCAAAGTTGAAAGGTCATCAAATTTGAAATTTAATAATCAAAACAAGACTTACCATTTTCTAACCTTCTTCTGAATTTCACAGCCGCCACATTGATAAGATTCATCCCGTACAGGTTATAATCGATGAACAGCTACAAAATATAGAACAAATCATTGTTAAATTAAGCCCATTAATAGTATTGGTTTGACACTTTACCATATGTAGACGCATTTAAATGCATCTGCAGCTGTTGACTTTCGAATACATTGGGCCAAAAGCAGAAACTGCTCAGACTGAATAATATCCCATTTGCCACAAATTTTTCAACTCTATTAAAAAATTATACTTTCATTTGTATTTGTAGATCTCTTCCATATTTTGGCCTAAATGTTTAGAAAATCATCTGAGGCAGATTTAATTTATGTGGGAAAGGGCTCATATAATAAGTATGAGGGTCGTCTCAAAATAACACAGGCTTCTTGAACATTGAACATGGGGCTTAACAACTCTTTGATAAAGACAGTTTCCAACATAACTTTTTCAGACCAACAGGACAGTTCCCGAGGTAGAAACCCTAGAGTGATCTCCGTGTGCCTTCATGATATACTTAGTGTCAAACATCAGTTCTACATGGGCAAATTGCCCCTCTGTCATTATTTCCAAATCTCTTTTCAAGTTTTTATAATTTCAGTATTTTAGGGTTTGGATTTTAAAAACTTCATTTCATTACGGTTTGGATTTTAAAAACATCTTTTTTACAAGCCTTTTCAAATACATTTAATTCAAATATTTTTATCAAAAGAAATGAGAGAAATAATATTTATATAAAATGATATTTGAGTGGCAGCAAACTAACCTGTAATGTGTATGTGACATGGAATTCATGTGGCTGTTAAACTGCCTGTAGTGTGTGTTTGAGTTAAAAGATAAATGTGGTAGTGAACCTACCTGTTACACATATGAAATGCGATATTCATGTGGAAGTGAACCTACCTGTTATGTGTATTGGATATGAGATTCATGTGTCTGTCAACCATATATGTCAACCTGCCTGTATTGTGTTTTGAGTTATAAGATAGATGTAGTAAAGAACCTACCTGTAACAGGTATGATATGTGAGATTTATGTTTCAGCTAACCTACCTGTAATGTGTACGTGGTATGAGATTCATGCGTCTATAAACCATATATAAATGAACGTCAACCAGCCTGTATTGTGTTTGAGTTATAAGATAGGTGTAGTAGTGAACCTAATTTGTAACATGTATGAAATGTGTGATTCATGTGGAAGTGAACCTACCTGTAATGTGTATGGGATATGAGATTCATGAGGCTGGAAAGGTTTATTCAACACAGCACCTCCTAAGAGTAGATCTGCAGCCCTGAAACACAATTACATAACACCAATTGTGAAAATACATATTCTGGTTTCTAATTTATGGGAGCTTCAAGAATGCATCTTTAATCACAAAAATGGATAAGTCTTGCAAATAAACTTAACAACAAGAGAACCATGATGATTCTTTATCACTAACTTGATTCTATAGAACTTCAATAGTTCTCAACATTTTTATTCTCTATTATAAGGAACAAGAGGGCCATGATGGACCTGGATCGCTCACCTGTTTTTTTTCTTCAATTTAACTATATAAGCCCTGGCGGCCATAGTTTCCGACCAATCAACTTGGCTTAAAGGAATCTGATAGAGGGTCACCCAAGGAACATTTCTACAAAATTATTTGAAAATCAGCCTGACACTTTTGGAGGAGAAGATTTTTTAAGTTTTCACTATAGCCATATAAGGCAAAATAGCCCTGTCCACTGGCGGCCATGTTTTTTGACCAATCAACATGGCTTGAAGGAATCTGAAAGTGGGTCACTTAAGGAACATTTCTACAAAATTATTTGAAAATCGGCCTAACACTTTCGGAGAAGATTTTTAAGTTTTCACTATAGCCATATAAGGCAAAATAGCCCCGCCCCCCCTGGCGGCCATGTTTTTCGACCAATCAACATGGCTTGAAGGAATCTGATAGAGGGTCATCCAAGGAACATTTCTACAAAATTATTTGAAAATTGGCCTGACACTTTCGGAGGAGAACATTTTTTAAGTTTTCACTATAGCCATATAAGGCAAAATAGCCCCGCCCCCCTGGCGGCCATGTTTTTTGACCAATCAACATGGCTTGAAGGAATCTGATAGAGGGTCATCCAAGGAACATTTCTACAAAATTATTTGAAAATCGGCCTGACTTTCGGAGGAGAAGATTTTTTAAGTTTTCACTATAGCCATATAAGGCAAAATAGCCCTGCCCCCCCCTGGCGGGCATGTTTTTTGACCAATCAACATGGCTTGAAGGAATCTGATAGAGGGTCATCCAAGGAACATTTCTACAAAATTATTTGAAAATCTGCCAACCAGTTTGGGAGAAGAAAAATTTTGATTTTTTTTTTCATTTCGTTGCCATGGAAACCAGAATTCTGCATGGATCCCAAAAATGTGAAGGAAATCTGGTGAGGTCATTGAGAGGATGCTTTCTGTGAAGTTTCATCCCAAATGACCCACTGGTTACTGAGGAGAAGAAGTTGACGCACGACGGACGCCGGACAAAAGGCGATCACAATAACTCACCTTGAGCAAAGCTCAGGTGAGCTAAAAAGAGCCCCTCCCCCTGAAACTATCTTGGTAGAGCATCACCAAAAAAATATTTTAAATTATTTTCAAATCGAGCCAGTAGACTTGTACAAGAAGCTTTTAAAAGTTTTACACTTAATAAAAGACCAGTTTATTCCTCTTTATCTAGTCCTTCAATCAGTGTTGTCATTCCTTTTCTGATGCTGCATGGAAGCCATGTTTTTCAACAAATCAATATGTTTTGAACAATTTATATAGAGGGTCACATGGGGTAATTTCTGTTGAATTGCCTTGAGACCAGCACAGCACAGGGGGAGGTCAGGGGGAGGTCATAACTTCAAGCAATCTTGGAAAAACGTGCATGGTTTTAAATCCCGATGGGGGTTAACTTTACTACAGATTATTAACTTTTTCCTACTTGCGGATGCTTTTGGATGCATCTACTGAAGAAACTATTGCTCATAATTTTTCATCTCAATTCAATATTTATACTTTCATTTACAGAGATTTTCCATATTTCTGCCCAATGCTTACAGTCGTCTGCTGCAGATTTGTTGTATGTGGGTATGGGTTTATCAAATCCTCTAACTCTGCCTTAGATAGGTTTCAATCCAATCGTTTGAAGGACAGATAGAAAGGAAGGGGGGTATGATGATTGCACTGCATCTCTCAACCTGTATCTGGTATAACCTTTTCCCACATACAATCAATCTGCAACAGACAACTTTGAAACCATCGAGGCAAAAATGTGCTTATTCTATATAAATGTATTATTATTATTGATCCTTTTTCAAAAATGTTTTCAAAATTTGTAGGAAAAATGTTAAAAGGATGTTACTGTAAGAGTCTGACTATGGGTTCATTTGCTCATATGATGGAATCTAAAATCCAAAATGCAAGTTCTGTTGCTATTCATACCGTTCAGAGTCTTGACATTGATCAATACTTAGAGGACCTGATGTGAGATACTTTAACCCTTTCCCTCATATGACAATTCTGCAGCAGACTACTTTGAACATATTTTGTCAAAAAATAGAAAATCTCTACAATTGAATGGATAACCTATGACTAAAAGTGGAAAACATTGTGGCAAAAGGAGAAATTGCACGTTTTGTGCAATTTCTTCTTTTGTCACTATGTTTTCAAAAAGCTGTCTGCTGCAGAGGCGTCAGAAAGCTTCTTTGAGAGGGAAAGGGTTAAAATAGATTTTATTCTACCATACAAACACAAACTTGGGGAAATATGACCTGTTTTACACTTTAATCATGCAGTTAAGCCTATACCACATACAGATGCTATCTGAGGCCTCTGCAGCAGAAGACTTTTTCAAAACATTGTGACAAAAGGAGAAATTGCTCAAAACGAGCAATTTCTCCTTTTTGCCACAATGTTTTCAACTTTATTCAATAATTGCTCTTTCATTTATAAAGAGTTTCCAAATGTTTGACTAAATGTCTTGAAAGTCGTCTGCTGTAGATTTGTTGTAGGTATGTGGGAAAGGATTAACTTTTGTTTGATGCCTTTGCAGCAAACGACATTTTAAAGCAATGTGATGGGAAATAAATCTCCATCTCGGTAATGAATATCGAAAAAAATAAACATTTATTTTTTTAGATTATGTATTGTGCATTGTACATTATTTTCTACCTTTCTTGTCAAAGTAGACAAATCTTAACCCTTTCCCACATATAGATGCTTTCTGATGCCTCTGTAGCAGACGACTTTATTAAAAGGAGAAATTGCTCATAATTAACCATTTCTCCTTTGACCACAATGTTTCAACATTTATCTTATACCCTTTCCCACATACGACAATTCTGCAGCAGACGACTTTGAACATATTTTGTCAAAAAAAAAAAAATCTCTATAATTGAATGGATAACCTATGACTGAAAGTGGAAAACATTGTGGCTAAAGGAGAAATTGCTCATTTTTAGCAATTACTTCTTTTGTCACTATTTCTTCAAAAGGCTGTCTGCTGCAGAGCAGTCAGAAAGCGTCTATATGAGGGAACGGGTTAAACTCTCACTTACTTCCAAGGTTTCCAAAGGCGTCTGCTGCAGATATGTTATATGTGGGAAAGGGATACATAACATACCTAACAGGTTACAGTTCAGCTCGCATATAATTAACCCTTTCCCTCATATAGACGCTTTCTGCCGCCTCTGCAGCAGACGGCTTTTTGAAAACGCCTTTGAACATATTTTGTCAAACAAGATGTGTTTGTGAAACACTGATGCCCCCGAATGGCAACATCTAGGTCAAAGTTGAAGGTCGCCAGGTCAAAAATGTTGGTACTGACAGAAAGGTCATGTCACAAGGAATACACATGTGAAATATGGTAGCCGTACCTGTTATGGTTCAAAAGTAGTGGTCAAGGTTAAAGTTTTTTTTCGAGAATGGCAACATCTAGGTCAAAGGTCAAGGTCGCAAGGTGAACAATTTTGGTACTGACAGAAAGGTCATGTCACAAGGTATACACATGTGAAATATGGTAGCCGTACCTGTTATGGTTCAAAAGTAATGGCCAAGGTTAAAGTTTTTTTCGAGAATGGCAACATCTAGGTCAAAGGTCAAGGTCGCAAGGTCAAAAATGTTGGTACTGACAGAAAGGTCATGTCACAAGGAATACACATGTGAAATATGGTAGCCGTACCTGTTATGGTTTAAAAGTGATGGCCAAGGTTATAGTTTTTTTCGAGAATGGCAACATCTAGGTCAAAGGTCAAGGTGAAAAATTTTGGTACTGACAGAAAGGTCATGTCACAAGGAATACACATTTGAAATATTGTAGCCGTACCTGACTAAAGTGTCTATATGAGGTAAAGGGTTAATAACCTCAAGGCATGTTCAAACCAAGATCAAGCTGCAAGACCGCTAAGTGAACATTGTTGAAATTGAACTCAGGCCGACATCTGTCCATCTGTTCAAATGAGTAATGTCATAATTAATATGGTAAATAAGAAGAAAATGACTTACTTTCTTATCAGCTGCGGATTATACATGTAAATTTTCAGAAATTGTTGATCTTTCTCCTGATATCCATACATAGACCTGTAAATATATTTTTACACTCTTTAATTGATATGATATTTCTAGAATCATCAATTGTGACCTGCATAGACCTGTAAATATAATTCCTTCATTACCAGTAACATTCAGATAATTGTTGATCTTTCTCCTGATATCCATACATAGACCTGTACATATAATTCCTTCATTACCAGTAACATTCAGATAATTGGTTTACATGGTGTTTTACACCACTTCAATTTTAAAGTCATAGGACTTTTTCCTGGGTATGTTAACCCTTTCCCTCATACAACAATTCTGCAGCAGACGACTTTGAACGTATTTTGTCAAAACATAGAAAATCTCTATAATTGGATGGATAACCTATAACTTAGAGTGGAAAACATTGTGACAAAAGGAGAAATTGCTCGTTTTGAGCAATTTCTTCTTTTGTCACTATGTTTTCAAAAAGCCGTCTGCTGCAGAGGCGTCAGAAAGCGTCTATATGAGGGAAAGGGTTAACAGGACTACTGGTCCATTTATCCTGACATCAGTGAAACAGTCATAATTCTTACCCTCACAATCTTGAGGGACACCCGGTTACGACATCCCCGATGCTAACCACTCGACCACAGCGGATGAGCACCAAGAAGGGAAAGCCATGACTAATTCCAAAGTTTTCGTTAGGATAAAAGTATATTTTTACACTCATTAATAGATATATTTCTAAAATCATCTACTGTGTCCTGCAGTCTTGAACCCTTTCCCGCATACAACAATTTTGAGTTTTACTATTAAATAGAGTTGCGACAAAAGGTTGTTTTGAGCAATTTCTTCTTTTGCAACAATGTTTTCAAAAGTTGTCTGCTGAAGATGTGCAGAAATGCATCTACAAGTGGAAAAGTGTTAACAAAGGTGTTTCACTGCATCACTATTGTGTAATTCTGTTTAAGTCATAAGCCTTTTCCTACATACAACATATCTCCAGCAGAACAATTTATAAACATCTAAGCAAAAATTTGGAAAATCTCTACAATTTAATATATAATAATTGAAGAGAGTTGAAAACTTTGTGACAAAAGGAGATATTACTCATTATGAGCAATTTCCTTTTTATTCACAATATTTTCAAAAGTCGTGTCAGAATGTGTCTGCAGGTGGGAAAGGGTTAATTAACTTAAAATTGCAGGGTTTTCTGATTTCAAGGTGGATCAAATGATTTCAGGAGCAGGTGCCCATTTTAGACGTAATTAAAAGATTACACATTTATAAATCCCTGATCAGATTTGAAATCATCTCGGGAAATAACAAGAGCGATGTAGAGCGAACGCTAACGATCGCCTGCTTTTTTCTAAGTCGAAAAATGGGCATTACTAAATAATTAAGCAAGAGTTATATGACTTGCTATAGACATGCATATTGGTCCTAGGAACATGTGTACCAAGTTTTATTTGAAAAAGTTGAACAGTTGTTTAGTTATGAGGTAAGGTTAAAGTTTTGTGACGCCGCCGCCAAGGGTATCACAATAACCACTTTTTTTCTTCACAAAACAGACCAGCTAAAAAGAAACTTACGAAATATTGGAAGTATGATTTTGTCATAGTGAAAGATTTAATCTCCAGACAAGCATATTTTTCTAGTCAGGGGAGACATATTTTCTCCTTTCGCTACAATGTTTTAAGAAGGTGTCTGCTGCAGGGGCATCAGAAAGTGTCTGCGTGTGGGAAAGTGTTAAGTCAAATGGTTGGATAATAAGCTTCGCTTTTAATCTATAAGAGTGATTTCTGATTTCCCAAAAATATGTCAAAAGTTGGTCCTGTTAACGAAATGGTACACAAACTTACATGCCAGCGACCAGCACAATTTTGTAAACATGCTGTTGGTTGGACTGTCCTTGACCTTGGGCAACATTAATTGCCTTATCCAAACTTGTTGCAAACTGTCTCAGGTATCTGTCCCATGGGGCTGTTCCATCATATGGCACATATAAATAGGGAAACACACCATGTATATGCATGCATGTCTTCTGACCTGAAAAATACATTGGAAACATACAGGCATTTATACACTAGGAGAGCATCTTGCATTTATAGAAATACATAACTGCATACTTAGTAATTAGCAAATGTTTGTTGTTTGTCACTATTCTTTTATTGTCATAACAAAATTGAATTTGAATTTAATCATTTCACAAAATCTGCAGCAGAGGTGTCAAAGGTGATGGTATGATGGGAAATGGTTAAGCATTATTTTTGGTGGCAAACACAAAGCCCCCTACCCCCTCCAAAAAAAACCATGGCATTAAACACCAATTCAATATGACTTGTTCTAAAGACATTAGTTGACCAAGTGAACCCGTTTCCACTAGTAATGTAAATGCATTTTTTATGATGCTGTCCACTTTTATGTTTTTGAGTGTATCTGTTGAAGATTTGCCATATGTGGTAAAGGGTTAAGAACTGGGAACACCATTTCTAGAAAATGACAAAAACCAATGTTTGATACATCGTGTATTTGATAAGTGACGAAAACATTATAATGCCAAGAAAACAACAATCAAATATACTTGTAATAGTTTAACAGTCATTTTTATCTTCTCTACTTCAAGAGTTTCAATTTGAAACAGTTTAAAAATATCACATAAGGTAATGAGTTGAAAGTAGAAAAACCAATTAGTAACTAGAATTGTTTTTGCAAAAAACAGATGTCTCCCCTCAAATATCTGTCAAAATCTCTCAAAACATTCCAACCTATAAATTTGGGACAGATATGGAGCGGACACGAAATAAAGCCTCAAACCTTTGACCTTCAAGCGTGACCTTGACATTGACCCTATATTGTCGAGACGCGGGTTCTGCACGTCGCCTTGATGAGGTAAACATGTGACCCAAGTTTCATGAAAATCCTTCAAGCCGTCTGGGAGATATGGAGCGGACACGAAATAAAGCCTCAAACCTTTGACATTCAAGCGTGACCTTGACCTTGACCCTATATTGTCGAGACGCAGGTTCTGCACGTCGCCTTGATGAGGTGAACATGTGACCCAAGTTTCATGAAAATCCTTCAAGCCGTCTCGGAGATATGGAGCGGACACGAAATAAAGCCTCAAACCTTTGACCTTCAAGTGTGACCTTGACCTTGACCCTATATTGTCGAGACGCGGGTTCTGCACGTCGCCTTGATGAGGTGAACATGTGACCCAAGTTTCATGAAAATCCTTCAAGCCGTCTGGGAGATATGGAGCGGACACGAAATAAAGCCTCAAACCTTTGACCTTCAAGCGTGACCTTGACCTTGACCCTATATTGTCGAGACGCGGGTTCTGCACGTCGCCTTGATGAGGTAAACATGTGACCCAAGTTTCATGAAAATCCTTCAAGCCGTCTGGGAGATATGGAGCGGACACGAAATAAAGCCTCAAACCTTTGACATTCAAGCGTGACCTTGACCTTGACCCTATATTGTCGAGACGCAGGTTCTGCACGTCGCCTTGATGAGGTGAACATGTGACCCAAGTTTCATGAAAATCCTTCAAGCCGTCTCGGAGATATGGAGCGGACACGAAATAAAGCCTCAAACCTTTGACCTTCAAGTGTGACCTTGACCTTGACCCTATATTGTCGAGACGCGGGTTCTGCACGTCGCCTTGATGAGGTGAACATGTGACCCAAGTTTCATGAAAATCCTTCAAGCCGTCTGGGAGATATGGAGCGGACACGAAATAAAGCCTCAAACCTTTGACCTTCAAGCGTGACCTTGACCTTGACCCTATATTGTCGAGACGCGGGTTCTGCACGTCGCCTTGATGAGGTGAACATGTGAGCCAAGTTTCATGAAAATCCTTCAAGCCGTCTTGGAGATATGGAGCGGACACGATTTCGGACAGACAGAAGGACAGACAGACAGACAGACGCCGAGGACAAAAACAATATATCTCCCCTGTATACAGGGGGAGACATAACTATTAAATCTTAATGAACATCTAGTGCCTAACAATTCTTTACTTGATAGGGTATTATTTGAGTTGTCTGTTTAAAAAACATTTGAATAATAGTTTCAAACATCTAGAAAATAGAAAAGTATTTTTGGAAGAGTTGAGAACATGATGGGCAAATGATAAATTGCTCTTGTCTGGTAACTTTTGTTTATCCCAATACGTTTTAAACAAGAGGCCCAAGAGGGCCAGTATCACTCCACGGCCATTAGGCAAAAAATAAATCTCCAAACAGCCCCGCCCCCTGATGGCCATGTTTTTTACCAATCAACATGGCTTTAAGCAATCTGATAGAGGGTCACCCTAGGAACATTTCTACAAAATTATTTGAAAACCGACCTGACACTTTCGGAGAAGATTTTTTAAGATTTCACTATAGCCATATAAGGCAAAGTAGCCCCGCCACCTGGCGGCCATAGTTTTCAACCAATCAACATGGCTTGAAGGAATCTGATAGAGGGTCACCCCAGGAACAGTTCTACAAAATTATTTGAAAATCAGCCCTGACACTTTCGTCGGAGAAGATTTTTCAATGTAGCCATATAAATGATATAAGGCAAAATAGCCCTCTGGCGGCCATGTTTTTCGACCAATCAACATGGCTTGAAGGAATCTAATAGACTGTCTCCCAAGGAACATTTCTACAAAATTATTTGAAAATTAGCCGAACACTTTCGGAGAAGAAGATTTTTTAAGTTTTCACTTTAGCCATATAAGGCAAAATAGAACCGCCCTCTGGAGGACATGTTTTTCGACCAATCAACATGGCTTGAAGGAATCTGATAGAGGGTCACCCAAGGATTATTTCTACAAATAAAATTGAAAATTGGCCAAATACTTTAGGAGGAGAAGATTTTTTAAGTTTTCACTATTGCTATATAAGGCAAAAAAGCCCCGCTCCCTGGCGGCCATGTTTTTCGACCGATCAACTTGGCTTGATGGAATCTGATAGAGGGTCACCCTAGGAACATTTCTACAATTTTATTTTGAAAATTGGCCCGACACTTTTGGAGGAGAAGATTTTTTGAGTTTACACAATTTTTTTCTTTTGGTTGCCATGGAAACCAGAATTTTGCATGGATCTAAACAAATTGAAGGAATTTAGGAGAGGACATTGAGAGGATGCTTCCTATATGAAGTTTCATCCAAATTGGCCAAGTGGTTAGGGAGGAGAAGTTGTTTGAAGCAAAAATTAACGGACGCACAGATGCACAATGGACAATTCGCCATGACATAAGCTCGCCAGTGGAGCTAAAAATCAGTCCCCTGTTGAGGAATCTATAGTTGTATTCAATAAGGAATCAAGGAATATCATTTCCCATGTGCAGACACATTTTGTCGTATCTTCAGTAGATGACTTCTGAAAACAGTGTGGCAAAAGGTGAAATTGTGCATAAGGCTACACAAAATGCTCAACCCTTTTTTATAATAATACTACATATTTTGGTATAGATACATGTTTATCAGTACATGTATTCTGTTGCTGATTGGCTGTATGTGGAAAACGATCAAATGAAGTTTTGGGTAAATTCAAAGAATTCTAAAAATTATTAGACTGGTACGTGATGTATATTCATTTAAAGTCTCTGGGAATACACAATATACATACCACTGATAAGAAAACATAACCTGAAACCTTTCCCATCTGTAGACGCATTTTGATGCAATAGCAGCAGACGACTTTGAAAACATTGTGGCCAAAGGTGAAATTGCTCATGATGAGCAATTTCTCCTTTGGCTACAATGTTTTAACTTTATATAACAATTAAGCTATCTTTTATTGAGATTTTTCAGAATTTTGTCAATATGTTTCAAAGTCATCTGCTGCAGATAATTTATGTTGTATGTGGGAAAGGGTTAACCCTTTTCCAACAGGCAATCTTTCTGACACATAATTATGCTGCAGACATCTTTTGAAAACATTATTGCAAAATTAAGGAGAACTTGCTGCATATTCAGTAGATTTACTTACATTAAAAAATATTTACCATATTTTTTCTAAATATTTTCAAAGATACCTACTACAGAATTATTCAATGTCTAATCTAATCAACATTTTCCCATTAACAACTTGTATTAACTTGACACTAGATGAATTTTGAAAACAATGAAGCGAAGGGAAAACATATACATGATTACAAAATATATTTTTCTCAAAATGGTTCTGAAAACATGAGGGCCATGATGGCCCTGGATCCCTCACCTGAGTTATGCCAACCACATGCTGCCTGATAATGATTTTATCAGTAAGTGAATTGGTGAAAGATAGATTGACAGACAACATATAGAAGTGAATCCTGTGTGTATCCTTCTCATATAAGACAAGTAACACAATGTTTTTTTGCATTCAGACGAAAAATTAAAACAAGAGGACCATGATGGCCCTATATCGCTCACCATGTATTTAATGGAACTTCAATAGTTTTCAAAGTTTTTATTCTATACATATATAAGGAAAACAAGCAACCCCCCCTGGTGGCCATGATTTTCAACGGATCAGAATAAATTGAACAACCTTGGCAGACTGTCACACAAGAAACATGTGTGTCAAATTATTTTCAAATCGGGCCAGTGATTTAGTACAAGAAGATTTTTTTAAGTTTTGACTATATTACATATAAGGAAAACAAGCCCCGCCCTCTGGCGGACATGTTTTTCAACAGATAGAATTATTTCAATAAACTTGGTAGCAGGTCACCCAAGGAACATTTGTGCTAAATCATTTTTAATTCGGGCAGGTACTTTTGACCAAGAAGATTTTTTTGAAGTTTTTACAATGCACATATAAGGAAAACAGGCGGCCATGTTTTTCAACGGATTGGATTAGTTTGAACAATCTTGGTAGAAGGTCCCTCAAGGAGCATTTGAGTCAAATTATCTTTAAATTGGTCTGGTACCTTTCGACAAGAAGATTGTTTAAGATTTTACAATGCACATATAAGGAAAACAAGCTCCGCCCCCAGGCGGCCATGTTTTTCAATGGATCGGAATAATTTGAACAACCTTGGTAGAGGAGGTGCCCCAAGGAACATTTGTGCACAATAATTTTCAAATCGGGCCAGTACTTTTGGACAAGAAGATTTTTAAAGTTTTGGCAACTTTTCCCTTTTCTGATGCCGCACAGTGAGTGATCACCTCGCACTTCTTCGTGCTTAGGTGAGCTAAAACCAGCCTTCATTTTGAGTTGAAACTATTCTTTATCCCTCAAAATATCAATGTAAATTGTAATTAATGTAAAATGGTTGTTAGGACTGTTTATGACTAGTTGTGGTTAACCCTTTCCACCGTTCTGACACATTTTAACCCTTAACTACCTGCAGGCACATTTTGACGCAATAGCTTATGAAAATATTTTGGCCAAAGGTGAAATTGCTCATGATGAGCAATTTCTCCTATGGCCACAATGTTTTCAAGTTTATTTAACAATTAAGATATCTTTAATGGGAGATTTTTCAGGTTTTTGTCACTATGTGTGTTCAAAGTCGTCTGCTGCAGATTTGTTGTATGTGACAAAGGGTTAAAATATATCTTAATCTTTTTTTCTCACAATATTTTCAACTTTAACCCTTTCCCTTATATAGACGCTTTCTGACGCCTCTGCAGCAGACGTTTTTTTGAAAACATAGTGACAAAAGAAGAAATTTAGATTGTAGAGATTTTCCATATTTATGTCCAGCTGCAAAAATGGTGTACGAGGGAAAGGATACAAAGTATTTTGCATAAAGTCTTGAGGTATGTGTCAGCATGAATATGTGTCATTAAGATAATAGTCTGTTCTTGCTCTTGTGTGCCAGAGTCTTTACTGTTTGTTTCTATTATAGTATAATTATTATCTTTGCCATTCAGACAATAAACATAAGTAGCCGGGCCTGCATCAGTCAAATCTGTAAACTATTGTAAAAGAAGACTATTGTAAAAGAAGAAGAAATAGTTCAAATGGCATCAGCTGTTGATGTCTCTTTCTCCTTTTGGCCACACCATTTTAATCTCTATTTAATCATTATCATTTCATTCAAAGAGAAGCTCCATATTTTGATTAACTCTTTCCAACATACAACAAATCTGCAGCAGACGACTTTCAAAACACCTTTAGCCACGATGTTTTTCGAAATGTGTCTGCTTCAGATGCATCAAAGGGCATCTGTATAAGGGAAAGTTTGTGGTGACAACATTTTATATCTGAAGACATCTGTTCATGTCTCAGTAGCCATGCATCTCATTAATCCTGTACTTCATAACCTATATAAATTTATCTAAAGACCACTCTTCCACTTTTAAACAATTCCCCACATACACCCAATCTGCAGCAGAGAACTTTGATAACATCCAGGCAAATCAAAATAAACGAAAGAATAACTATCAAATCAAAAGCATTATGAGTTTTTCTTTCTTTTGTCACAATGATTTTAAAATTTGCATAAAAAACCATTTGCAGGTGGAAGAATAATTGACAAACATAATGTTACCTGTGGACTGAAGAATAATTAACAAACCTAATGTTACCTGTAGACTATCATAAATCACAGACATGTGTATTCAGGGAGCTACAATTCAAGCTTTTGAAAAGAAGTTGCAAGAATAAAATGTGAACTCTTTACATACAAATCTAAAATAGATCTAACTAGGGCTCTGACTGCAGCCCTTTCCCACAAACAACAAGAAATGCTGCAGCAGATTACTTTGCAAACCATTGATCATAAATCTCTATAAATGAAAGTTGCAAATATTATCCTTTTGCTATAAGGATGTCTCAAATTTAGTGCATTAGCTTTTCCTTTACACTAAAGTGTTCCCATGTATGGACAAAATGAAAGGACCTGTGAGGATGTGAGCTCAAATAATGCTGCATTCTGATCATTTCTCATCATCTTAAACCGCCCTGAATACTGAAATTCATCACAAAAATCCATGAGCAAAATTCATCTGCTACATATATAGGCATCAAATGTGATTTGTATAAGTGAAACTTGTTTCTTTTTTCCTCAAATATTATATCAGTTAAGATTAAGAAGTAATGCAAGTAAGTACAGCTAGGTTCATTCTACTGTGTTCGCTACTGTGTTCTCTTTCTCCAAAATGTAGGATCCTTATAGCATAGAGGAACATTCCATTTCATTGAAGTTTGGGATTCAATCCCTCTTACAGAATCATAAGTTCCTGGAATTGTGTGCATGTGGTATGAGAGTTGACTATACACCATGTTTCAGGTTTCCCAAAAATCAATATTTCTTGCTTCATTCTAGGGGAATAACACCACCTTCTGCCACACCAAAAGAATACAATGTTTCCTAAATTATTTACCCTTTCCCGGCAGACAACATTGAAGGCATAAATATATTGAGCAGTGTGTGTTCATTGCCAGTATTATATTAAATAGCCAAATAGAGTTAACCCTTTCCCTCATACGGCAATTCTGCAGCCTACGACTTTGAACGTATTTTGTCAAAAAATAGAAAATCTCCATAATTGAATGGATAACCTATGACAAAAAGTGGAAAACATTGTTGCAAAAGGAGAAATTGCACGTCTTGTGCAATTTCTTCTTTTGTCACTATGTTTTCAAAAAGCCGTCTGCTGCAGAGGCATCAGAAAGCGTCTTTATGAGGGAAAGGGTTAAATCGTTGTTGTAAATGGAGACGTTGATCATTACAATCAATTTCTCCTTTTGTGATAATGTTTTCAAAAGTCATCTGCTGCAAATGTATCAAAATGTGTTTGAAGGTTGGAAAGGGTTTAATCCTTCAAAAAGCTGTCTGCTGCAGGTGTCAAAAAGCGTCTATATGAGGAAAAGGGTTAATTAATGGATGTATATGTTGAATAGAGTTGAAAACATTCTGGCAGAAGGAGGAATTAAACATCATGAGAGCAATTTCACTTTTTTGGTAACAAATTGTTTTATAAAGTCGTCCGATGCAGATGTGCCACAATCTGTCTGCAAGTGGGAAAGGTCAAATATTTGACACGCTTTTCTAATCTGGGCCTATATATGCCAGGGTTCCAGTCACGGTGAATTTTAAGATCTGAAATTGACATCCGAACCCTATGTGTGGGTACTCGAAAGAATCATCTCAACAAGTCTTTTGACTTTAGTATCTGAATATAGTTAAGTCTTGCAGAAGCATTTTGACACATCTGCAGCAGATGACTTTGAAGAACACATTATGGCAAAAGGAGAAATTGATCATAATGACACAATTCCCCTTTTGCCACAAGATTTCCAACCCTTTTCAATAAGATAGTTTCTAGTTTACTCAAGAGATCTTCCAAAGTTTCAATGTTGCTTACTGCCAATTTGCTGTATATTTACCATTTCCCCCATACAAACATTCCTCGGCAGCAGACAAATTTTGTAAACATTGACATTTGTGGAAAAAGGAGAAATTGCTTTCAGATTTGTTGTATCATGTATACATGAGCGAAAGGGCTGATGCGGTAATAAGGATTTGATTGATTGATTGGAGTTTAACGCCATTTTTAACATTTTCTCAGTCATATCATGGCGGCCAGTTTACCTATACTCATGTGTTTCCTGGTTTTCTAAGACCAGTACTCCGCACAACAATCTTCCCAAGCAACTGGCTGCTTTTCCGCATAGACTTAGCCCATTGGTGGAAGACAAATAACGCATGTCGCGTTGACTTTTATCAAACATTGGAAAGAAAGTTGGCCGAACTCACAACCCCTGGATTGACAGCCCGCTCCGCTACCTACTGAGCTACCGGGGCTCGGCTGCGCTAATAAGGAAGAAGTTGTGAAGTAAAGGTTTGCATGGCTCCTCCTTAACTCTTTCCCACTTACAACAATTCTGCAACAGACAACTTTGAACATATTTTGTCAACAAATAGAAAATCTCTATAATTGAACGGATAACCTATGACTAAAAGTGGAAAACATTGTGGCAAAAGGAGAAATTGCAGAGGCATCAGAAAGCGTCTATATGAGGGAAAGGGTTAACCTGTTCCCACTTACAACAATTCTGCAGCAGACGACTTTGAACATATCTTGTCAACAAATAGAAAATCTCTATAAATGAATGGATAACCTATGACTAAAAGTGGAAAACATTGTGGCAAAAGGAGAAATTGCTTGTTTTGAGTAATTTCTTCTTTAGTCACTATGTTTTCAAAAAACTATCTGCTGCAGAGGCGTCAGAAAGCGTCTATATGAGGGAAAGGGTTAACCTGTTCCCACTTACAACAATTCTGCACCAGACAACTAAGAAAACATTTTAGGAAAATCTCTGGAAAATCTCTATTATAAACAAGAGGGCCAAGTCATTGGCCCTAAACCAATCACCCAAGTGATACTTACATAGTAGCAAATGTTTAACTACAAATATCTAGAAAAAAAATTATTTTCCCCTTTTCTGATGCCACCTTGCTGCCGATTGAACAGTTATTGTAGAGGGTCGGTCACTCAAGGAAAGTTCCTATCAAATTACCTTGGAAACGGACAAGCAGATTTTGGAGTAAAAGAATGTTTAAGTAAAATAGACAGAGATTGATTATGAACAATTTCTTCTTTTGCAACAATGGTTTTAAAAATTGTCTGCTGCAAATGAGTCAAATTGCTTCTGTGGTGGAAAAGGGTAAATTATTTACCACATACAATAAATCTGCAGCATTTAGGCAACAACTGGAAAATTTCCATAAATGAAGATATATGGTTTTTGAACAAAATTAAAATCATTGCAGAAAAAAATGCTTATAATGAGAAATTTCTCTTTGTGCCACAATATTTTCAAAAATCGAGTACAGATTCGACATAATGTACGTGTCTGTTGCAAGTGTGAAAGGGTTAAACACATGCAATCTGCCAAAAAATCTTGGCATTGTAGTTAATAAACTGTTGAATATATCCCTTTCCTTTTACAACAAATCTTCAGCAGATGGCTTTTTGAAAACATAGTGACAAAAGAAGAAATTGCACAAAACGTGCATTTCTCCTTTTGCCACAAATTGTTTTCCACTTTTAGTCATAGGTTATCCATTCAATTATGGAGATTTTCTATGTTTTGACAAAATACATTCAATGTTGTCTGCTGCAGAATTTTCGTATGAGGGAAAGGGTTGTATATATCTCATTGGGAGCAATTCCTCCTTTTCTTTAATGCCACAATGCTTTTAAATGTTTTCTACCGCAAATTTATCAAAATGTGTGCATTTATCCTCTCCCTGGCAGACCACCTGAGTCCTTTCCAACATAAAACAAATCTGCAGCAGAAGACTTAGAAAATAATCATGCTAAAACCTGGAAAATCTCTAACAATGAAAGTATAATTACTAAAGAAAAAGTTGAAAACATAGTGGCAAGAGGTGAATTGCTTGTTTTGAGCAATTTCCCCTTTTGTCACAGTGTTTTCAAAAGTCGTCTGCTGCAGATGCGTCAGAATGCTTTTACAAGCTGGAAAGGATTAGTAAACATGGTGGAAAAATCTCTCATTATCTTCTCGATATCTTCTTATCAAATGATGTTCTCTGCTTATTCATTTGAGTATATTTTTTTTTAAATTATCAAATAGTTCCAATCAGTTTGAGCAGTCTAATAAAGGCCTGTTTGATTATTTGGTCTTGTTATAGATTGATTGCTTAGAGTTAGTTTTACGCCACTTTCAACAATTTTCAAGTTATATTGATCACAGTGTTTCCTGGGTAAGTTACCTGGTACTACTGGTCCGTTTATCCTGGCACCAGCCAGTCAGTCGTAATGCTAAGGCAAGCAACCCTGAACGTCAAAGAGGGCACCCATTACAACCTTGTTTAAAGTATTTTGTATGACCCGGCAGGGGATCTAACCTGCAACCTCCTGTAACCTAGCCGAGCCCGGGTAGCTCAGTCGGTAGCGACGCGGGCTGTCAATCTAGGGGTTGTGAGTTCGAATCCCGGCTCGGCCAACTTTCTTTCCGATGATTGACAAAAGTCAATGTGACATGCGTCATTCTTCTTCCACCAATGGGCCAAGTCTATGTGGAAAAGCAGCCAGTTGCTTGGGAAGATTGTTGTGTGGAGTACTGGTGTGAGAAAACCAGGAAATGCATGAGTAGGTGAACTGGCCGCCGTGATATAACTGAGAAATTGTTAACAAGAGTTGTCGGAGGACAATATAGCTCGCCTATCAGGGCCATCGTATATCAGAGCCTACTTCAGAACAGTTAAAGTATTAGGTAAAGTCGCACAGTATCACCTATTGCAAGATAATACACCTTTTCAATACTTTTGACAAAAATTCTAAGTTCAACTAGAATGGAGTGCTCCCCGGAGCACGTGTGTCACCTGCCGGCGCCTTGTCAGAAAATTTTAATTTTTGATAGAAAAGGGGCAATAACTCTGATATAAAAAATATTTGGATTATCCCCCTTTTGTGAACCCATCACAAAAATTGATATAAACATTTGTGAGAAGTTTCAATCCAATCCTTTGAGCAGAAAAAAAGTAATTTGAATATTTGACAGAAAAGGGGCAATAACTCTGATATAAAAATATTTGTATTATCCCCCTTTTGTGAACCCATCATACACATTGATATAAACATTTGTCAGAAGTTTCAATCCAATCCTTTGAGTAGATTAAATTTTTGAAAGAAAAGGGCCAATAACTCTGATATAAAAATATTTGGATTATCCCCCTTTTTGTGAACCCATCATACACATTGATATAAACATTTGTCAGAAGTTTCAATCCAATCCTTTGAGTAGAAAAAAAGTAATTTGAAAATTTAAATTTTTGACAGAAAAGGGGCAAAAACTCCGATATAAAATTATTTGGATTATCGCCCTTTTGTGAACCAATCACACACATTGATAAAAACATTTGTCAGAAGTTTCAATCTAATCCTTTGAGTAGAACAAAAGTTATTTGAAAACGTGACGAAAAAAGTGTGACGGACAGATAGACAGACAGACGCCGGATAAAAAAAAAAATAGACAGACAGACGTCGAATAAAAAAAAAAAGTAACATTTGTCAGAAGTTTCAATCCAATCCTTCGGGTAGAAAAAAAGTTATTTGAAAATTTAATTTTTTGACAGAAAAGGGGCAATAACTCTGATATAAAATTATTTGGATTATCCCCCTTTTGTGAACCAATCACACACATTGATATAAACATTTGTCAGAAGTTTCAATCTAATCCTTTGAGTAGAAAAAAAGTTATTTGAAAACGTGACAAAAAAGTTAGATTTTTTGACAGAAAAGGGGCAATAACTCTGATATAACTTGACCTTGACCCAGGGTCAGGACGGGTGTAGTGGGGTGCGTAGATGGACCAATAGTTCCTAAATGTATAAACTAAATATGAAAGCAATCAATGTCATAATAGTGAATGCAGAGTGATATGTTAAACGTTAAACGCAAACCTTAAACCTTGTAACTGAACCAAGTAGAAATGACCTTGACCTTGACCCAGGTGCAGGACGGGTGTAGTGGTGTGCGCAGATTGATGACCAATAGTTCCTAAATGTATAAACTAAATATGAAAGCAATCAATGTCATAATAGTGACTGCAGATTGATATGTTAAACGTTAAACGCAAACCTTAAACCTTGTAACTGAACCAAGTAGAAATGACCTTGACCTTGACCCAGGGTCAGAACGGGTGTAGTGGTGTGCGTAGATGGAGGACCAATAGTTCCTAAATGTATAAACTAAATATGAAAGCAATCAATGTCATAATAGTGAATGCAGAGTGATATGTTAAACGTTAAACGCAAACCTTAAACCTTGTAACTGAACCAAGTAGAACCAAGTAGAAATGATCTTGACCTTCACCCAGGGTCAGGACGGGTGTAGTGGTGTGCGTAGATGGATGACAAATGGTTCCTAAAGGTATAAACCCTTAAAACCCAAATGAAAACCTTAAACATAAACCTTAAACCTAGGTGTCTACGCCACCGCCGACGGTGCCGACGGTGCCGACGCCGGGGGTAACACATAAGCTCTCCTGTACTTCGTACTGGCGAGCTAAAAACGACGTTAAACCCCAATCAATCAATCAATCCTGTAACCTAAGCGGACGTTCTACCACTTTGTGTCACAGAACTAAATACAGCCTTGCCTGAGATGATTTAGACATTTTTTAAACATTTTGGACAATATTGGTACATTTTAATGTTATCCCTGATAATAGAGAACTTTAAATGCATATTCAGCAGACATATCTTTTGTCCTAATTTCACAAAATGTTCAACTCTGAATCAATATTATATTTCTGGGATGTATTTTTCACCTTAATCCTTTCCCTCATATAGACGCTTTCTGACGCCTCTGCAGCAGACAGCTTTTTGAAAACATAGTGACAAAAGAAGAAATTGCAATTTCTCCTTTTGCCACAATGTTTTCCACTTTTAGTCACATGTTATCCATTCAATTATAGAGATTTTCTATTTTTTGACAAAATATGTTCAAAGTCGTCTTCTGCAGAAACGTCGTATGAGGGTAAGGGTTAATTGTTATCAAAGTGTATATGACTTTTAAAAACATATCAGGTACTGTAAAAAACATGCCTTTCAAGTCATCTCCTGCAGACACATTAACCTTCATGCAGGAAAGGATATAAAGGCTCTGGTAAAAAAGTTACAGTATCCATTTACAGAAGTACAGTTGATAGTTAACCCTTTTCATAAAAAAACATGATAATTGATACTTTGAGTCATGAATCAATGATAAAATCATCACCAGAAAAATCAAAAGTTAAATTTTCATACGAACAGGAAAGTTCATGGAAAATTTGGTCAGTCTGCACAATTTTTCCTTTTCCCACAAAGTTTTTAAAAAGAAGTATGCTGCACAGTCATTTAAAGACATCTGTGTCAGGTATTCAAAGAGTTAAGGATTGACAACATTCAGAATCAATGAGTTAAGTTATTCTGGTTATTGTCCTATTCCAACTTAACACAAATCCAAGACATCTTTTTTTTACCAGAGAAGTTTGTTGGTATTCATTATTTTGTAAATAACACTAACAACTCTAACACATTTTTTTTTATGAAAACTATGAAGGAAGACTTTGTTGGGAAAAATTACAAGCCATGTTTTAACTTCCTCCTTTTCTATTCTTTTCTCTTTCTCCAAATCTTTCAATTCCTTATATTAAGTTTCCTTTTTTCCAATACATTTATCTAATAAAACAAATTTTAGATTTGTTTAGTAGAAGTAGGGTTTTCAAAATTAACCCTTTCCCCTCATACGACAATTCTGCAGCAGACGACTTTGAACGTATTTTGTCAGATGGATAACCTATGACTAAAAGTGGAAAACATTGTGACAAAAGGAGAAATTGCACGTTCTGTGCAATTTCTTCTTTTGTCACTATGTTTTCAAATAGCTGTCTGCTTTAACCCTTTCCCTCATACGACAATTCTGCAGCAGACGACTTTGAACGTATTTTGTCAGATGGATAACCTTAGACTAAAAGTGGAAAACATTGTGACAAAAGGAGAAATTGCACGTTCTGTGCAATTTCTTCTTTTGTCACTATGTTTTCGAATAGCCGTCTGCTTTAACCCTTTCCCTCAAACGGCAATTCTGCAGCAGACGACTTTGAACGTATTTTGTCAAATATTGGAAAACCTCTATAGTTGAATGGATAACCTATGACTAAAAGTGGAAAACATTGTGACAAAAGGAGAAATTGCACGTTTTGTGCAATTTCTTCTTTTGTCACTATGTTTTAAAAAAGCCCTCTGCTGCAGAGCATCAGAAAGCTTCTATATGAGGGAAAGGGTTAAAATCACTTTTTGATCTGTTAGTTTCGTTCCCCTGGGCAGGGATTTGCCCTTGATCTGACCCCAAGCCTGATAGTTTACTTTTCTCATTAAAACATTTTGACAACCCCCAGGTAGAAGGGTAGGGAGAAATATGTTTAAACCTTTTTCTATTATTACAGCAAAAAACATGAAGTTCTTTCGTAATTAATGCAGCTGATCCCTGAGTATGTTTTGCAAGGGGAAAAAAAACTCAATCATCAATGATCAATATCAATTAAAATTCATGAAATAGACTTATTTGTTGTACAATATTGGCCATGCCCATTTGTTATGGTGGGATCTGTTGGGATTTTTAACATGTTTGAATGAGTAAAATGTGTTCAAATTTAGATCTAAAAGGATTATCCTTTCAGAGAAAAAAAGCTTTTGAATTTCACTCTATTGTTATCCCTTTCTCACTTGTGGATGCACCAGTGAATCAGACTTTGGAAATCATTGTGGAAAAAGAAGAAATTGCTCATCATGGCAATTCATCCTTTTGCCTCAATTGTTTTAGCTCTGTTTAATTAATATAACACTTTACTTTGTAAAGATTTTCCTTATTTTTGCCGAGATGTTTTTTAAGTCATCTGCTGCAGATTTGTTGTATGTGCGAAAGATTGAAACCCTTTCCCACATACATCTGTAGCAGACACCTTTTGCTTACATTGTGTCACAAAAAGAGAATACAACAAACCTGCAGCAGACAACTTTGAAAACATATTTTCAAAAATGTGAAAAATCTCCATTAATGACAGTAACTGTTTAATATATATTAAATACATATCGAGTTGAAAACATTGTGGCACAAAGATTTAAAATTTGTTGTCTGCTGCAGAGGCATCGGAGAAAGGGTCTTATGAGGTAAGAATTAAATATTCCTCACACTTTAGCCTCAATGTTCTCAAAACGCTTCTGCTGCAGATTTTTTACATTGTAGGAAAGGTGTGAAAACTGCCATGAACATTCATCTGCTTTACTATTAAAGTTAAAAACCTTCCCTAACATACAATAAATCTGAAACAGACGAATTTCACCTTTTGCCTCATTGTTTACCATTTAAGTCTTCTGCTACAGATACATACACATTCGTCTGCAGTAATGTAGTTTTAAACATACAGAAAATTTGTCAAAAACTATTAAATAAATGTATCAACTATATGTGATTTCATTGTGTTTAACCAATTTTCCCACCTATACATGTATCTGCAGATGACAACTTTTGAAAACATCGTGACAAAAGGAAAAATTGCTTAAAACAAGCAACTTCTCCTTTTGCTACAATGTTTTCAACTTTTTTCCGTAGTTATACCTACAATAATAGAGATTTTCATACTTTTGAGTAGACATTTTCAAAGTCGTCTGCTTCAGATTTGCCGTATGTGGAAAAGGGTTAAATAAACTAAGCTAGATGATAATGGGACTTCAAGGATTGACTCTAAATGTTCAGGTAAAGGTGAAGTTATATTTGTCCTGAATTGAAAAACAAGCAGCTCAAAACGCATCAATCTGCAAGGGATATATTTGGCAGTAATTGATAGCATGGTAGGCAGGCAGACAGACAGACAGAATGAATGAATGTATATTGTTTTATGGCGCATCGACAGCTAAGGTCATTTAGCGCGCAATTAAATTTAATTATTCATGATCCCTGGGTAAACAAACCAGTACTAGACAGACAGACAGACACCAGCAAAGTGATCCCTATTGCCAGGAAGATGACACAATAAGTTGCTTAACCATTTCCCCCATACAAACACTGTCTGATGCCTCAGAAACAGACGACTTTTGAAGAAGAAAAAAGCAAAAAGAAAGGGAAATTGCTCATGATGAGCAATTTCTCATTTTGTCAAAATGTTTTAAATTGGTGATAGTGAGAAAGGCTTAAAGTTAAATTTCAAGAGTATTTGCCTTTTTAAAATGTTTTCCATCGATTTACAAAACTGAACAACACGGTCATGATTTTTGTAAAAAAAGGTTTGAATCTTTTTCACCAGTTTTAACATCAAATATTTATAAAATGTGTTCTTATTAAAAATATATAATCCTACACGAGTTCGGAACAGTATAAACCTGTTACAAGTGGCAGATATGTATGCTTCAAATAATGATAAATGATCTGGAAAAATTATCATGAAAAATTTCTGGCAAGAACATTCTCTCTTCACTAAGGAAGGGCCACTATGTCTGGTATAACCCTTTCTCGCATTCAACAAATGCAGACGAAAACAAAGTTTGAAAACAGCAAGCCAAACATTAGCAAAATCTCTATAAGTGTAAGCTTAAACTAATGCATAGAATTGACAACATTGTGGCAATAGGAGAAATTGCCCATAATAAGTAGTTTCTACATTTTTTCTTCACAATGTTCTCTAACATAGTCAAATGTAGTTTGCCTCAGATGCATCCAAACTGCAATTGGAAAAGGGATAATTTGTTTCTGAGAAACACCCACTATACCCTTCACTCTTTCCCACATACAACAAACCTGCAGCAGACGACTTTGAAAACTTCTATTTGAGATATGGTAAATCTCAATAAATGAAGGTATAATTACTAAAACAAAATTGAAAACATTGTGTCAAATAGAGAAATTGCTTGTTGAACATTTTCTCCTTTTGTCACAATGTTTTCAAAAGTCGTCTGCTGCAGATGGGTCAGAAAGTGTCTACATATTAACCCTTTCCTTGATAAGACAACCAATGATGCATTTGCAGCAGACACAACAATGTGATAAAAGCAGAAATTGCTCAAAATGTGCAGAATCTCATTTTATATCATAGTTAGTCATTTATAAACATTGAAATTTCTTCCGTATTAATAGACAACTCATAATAAAATACACCAACTTAATTTAGCAATCCAACAACATACAGAATGCTTTTTAACCTTTTCCCCCATACGACAATTCTGCAGCAGTCGACTTTGAATATATTTTATCAAAAAATTGGAAAATCTCTATAATTGAACGGATAACCTATGACTAAAAGTGGAAAACATTTATTGTGGCAAAAGGAGAATCTGCTCATTTTGAGCAATTTCTTCTTTTGTCACTATGTTTTCAAAAAGCCGTCTGCTGCAGAGGTGTCAGAAAGCAACTATATAAGGAAAGGGTTAATACATCAACAGCAGATTGAGAACTTAAGAAATGATTGTAACAAAAGGAGAAGTTGCTCATAAATTGAGGGAAGGAGCAATTTTACAGTTATTTACTATGTTTTCAAATCTATTCAATTAATAAACTTTCATGTATAGAGATATTCCACAGTTGTGCCTAGATGTTTTTAAAGTCTTCTGCTGTAGATGTGTTGTATGTGGGTAGAAGCAATCTGGCTGTAGATTTTCTGGGGACTCTTAACAAAAATTACAAAAATACAGGGAAACACTCTATGCACTAATTTTTTTCCAGATGATTTAAAACTCTTCCCCACCTGTAGACAAATTTGGATGCAGCAGACGTCTTGAAGCATTTTAAACTTTATTCAATCATTTTAACTTCAATTCTAGAGATTTTCCATTTTTTATCTATATGATTTTGAAAATGATGTATGTATGTGGGAAAGGGTTAACTAGAAAAGTGCTATAAATAGCACTATCCAATAATGCCTCAACCCTTGTTCTCTGTCTGTTGTTCTTTGTTTTCTAGCTAAAATTCTACAAATTTAGCTGTGAGATAATTAGTGTCATAAATTATACTTTACATTTCTTCAACTGCTTTACATTTCAATAAATATTCATAAGAAATTTTCTCCTACACAAATTTAATATAACCCACAATAAACTTTAACTCAGTCCCTTTCCATCATACTGACACATTCTGACGCCTCTGCAGCAGATTGATTGATTGATTGATTGGGGTTTATTGACGTTTTTAACAATTTCTCAGTTATATCATGGCGGCCAGTTCACTTACTCGTACATTTCCTGGTTTTCTCACACCAGTACTCCACACAACAATCTTCCCAAGCAACTGGCTGCTTTTCCACATTGACTTAGCCCATTGCTGGATGACGAATGTTGCATGTCGCATTGACTTCTCTGCAGCAGACAAAGAAAACATTGTGACAAAAGGAGAAATTGTTCATAATTAGTATACTTTCACTAACAGATATTTTCATATTTTCAAGTTTTCTGCTGCAGATTTGATGAATGAGACAAAGGAACTTTATTTCAAATATGGAACTTTATTTCTGAATTTTCCAATTGCGTGTACTTATCTTTGATCTTGCTCCAACAATTGCCAAAAGTTTTGATAGTGTGCTATACATGTATAATGTATATTGTGTAACATATTTTACCAGGATCTTGAAAACTTAAAGGATACTTTTGGGACACCGTTGAAAACTTGTGGTAGAAATTGCTCATTGTGAGCTTAACCCTTTCTCAAATATAGACGCTTTCTGACACCTCTGCAGCAGACGACTTTAAAAAACATCGTGACAAAAGGAGAAATATTGCTCAAAATGTGTAAGTTTTCAACTCATTTCTTTTATTAAACTTTAATTTATAGAGATTTTCCGTATTTTCGCCTAGGTGATTTCAAAGTTGTCAGCTGCAGTTTTGCTGTATGTGGGAAAGGGTTAATTTCATCATCTTTAACAATATAAAAAATAAAACGTCTTCAAAATTTCAAGAATGCAATTAACATTTTGACATTCAACAAAATCCTTTCTGATGCAGCAATGTTTTTTTAACCAATCAATATGGCTTGAATAATTTCTGTAGAGGGGTCACAGGTGACAAAACATTTGACCAAGTTATCTTGAAATCAGAAAAAACACTTATAGAAGAATTTTTTATTTATTTTGTCCCTTTTACCCTTTTCTTGTGATTAGCTATGAAAAATCTGTACAAACAGTGACAACGACAACTTAGGCTCAATTAATGTAATGTATCCATGTGAATTAGTGTAAATTTAACCCTTGCCCCCATGTAGACGAATTTCCTTATCATTATGTCATTCGGAAGCATTGTCTATAAGCATTAGAGTTTACTTACGCTGGGTACTTTTCCTTATGATCTCTAATGTTATTAACACTATTAATGTATTAATTTATGACTGCTTAAAAGTTTTCCCCAACAGTTTAACCCTTTCCTTCATATAGACGCTTTCTGACGTCTCTGCAGCAGACGGCTATTTGAAAACCTAGTGACAAAAGAAGAAATTGCACAAAACGTGCAATTTCTCCTTTTGCCACAATGTTTTTCACTTTTTGTCATAGGATATCCATTCAATTATGGAGATTTTCTATGTTTTGACAAAATACGTTCAAAGTCGTCTGCTGCAGAATTGTTGTATGAGGGAAAGGGTTAACACTATTAATGTATTAATTTATGACTGCTTAAAAGTTTTCCCCAACAGTTAAGAAGTATGCACTAGTTTCATTGCATGGGGGATAGGGTACACGTTTTGTATGTTGTTGTTTTTTTGGGGTTTTTTCCCATGTGCATGTATAATTATATTGTTTGTCAATGTTTGTATGGTTTTCATGTTCATGTATAATTTATATTGCGTGTCTATGTGTGTACATGTGTGTGAATGTGTACACATTATGGAGGCGTTTATACGTCTGAATTCATGTGTGCAAATATATTCACATTCACAGTGTTTTTTTGTTGTTTTGCTTCTTTTTTTTCTATCAATTGTATCTCCATTCTGTTAATTTCAATTTCATTTACATTGTATTCTTGTAATCTTCAGTATTGAAGGAAATAAAGATTATATATATATATTAAAAAAATAATTGGTGATGATATCATAACTGTGGAAGGAATTGAACAGGATTAGGATTAGGATCAAAAATAATTTGTGTGGTCGAAGGGGAGGAAAAGAAATGATGGAGATGAGTTTTGTAGTTTTGGACTGGAGATGAAGCAACAGTGACTTTGAAGTTTGGCCTATTAACCTGTAGACAATAGTGGACATGTATTGCATAAGATGCACAAGATTTGTAGTTATTTTTTTAAGAATGAACATAATGTGGATGTAAGAAGTACCATTTTGTTTTTATTTCAATATGGAGCAAGCAATGATCACTGATGGTTTTGTGGAATGCCGACAACTGCATGCGTCATGTCATGGTAGCTGTAATGTATTGGAATTACACCAGATTCTTTGCAGTTGATATTTTTAATTTATATATGATATTTATTAAACACACTATAGGTATGAAGTTCCTCAACATAAGCATTCTTTAGTTATTGAGCGGAAACCATTTTCCAACTGAAGGTTACCATGACCTTGAACTTTGACCTAGTGACCTCAAAATCAATAGGGGTCATCTGCTGGTGGTGACCAACCTGCACACCAAGTATTAACTTCCATGGCCAAAGCATTCTACAGTTATTAAGCAAAAACTATTTTTCAGCTCATTGTCACTGTGACCTTTCTGCTCAAGGTCACTGTGAGCTTGACTGTAGACGCACTGACCGCAAAATCAATAGGGGTCTTCTACTAGGCATGGCCAACCTGCATACTAAGTATGGAGTTTCTCGGCTCAAGCGTTCTTCAGTTATTGAGCCGAAACCATTTTTTACATCACAAGGTCACCATGACCTTTGACCTTTAGACATCAAAATCAATAGGGGTCATCAACTGGTCATGACCAACCTGCATACCAAGTATGAAGTTCCTAGGCTCAAGCGTTCTTCTGTGAGTTATTGAGCGGAAACAAGTGTGACAGACGGACGGACGGACAGGGCAAAAACAATATGTCTCCCCATGAATGGGGGAGACATAATAAAGATGTAGACCCATTTTGCAACATCACAGCAGACGACTAAAAAACATTACGGAAAAATGAGAATTTACCCAACATTAGTAATTTTTTTGCCACACTGTTTTCAACACTTATACAATGTCATGTACTTTCATTAAAGAAATTTTCGAAATTTTTCTTGCAGTTTCTTTCTCACCCTTAATCAAATTGTGCCAGACCCTACTTTTTTACTAGTGTAGATTTGTTTCATGGGTATTTGTCAACAGGCTTATAAAATTGCACATGACTAGCATTTTCTATTTTTTGTCACAATGATTTCATCTTTATTTAATAATTATACTTTCATTACGAAAATAATTCCATGCTATGGCCAAAGTATTGTCAAAGTTGTCTACTGCAGATTTATTGTATGTGGAAAAGAGTACCAAACAGAGGTTCAATAATCTCAATGAGAATGAAATAGTTCTTTCCCAAACTCCCCTATTTATCTGCTCTAAGCATCATACTTTCTTAATTTCCTTTGAGATTTCACTGAAGTAATCAATAAAAGTCCTCTAGCTGACTAGTCGCCTGCATAGAATAGGTTTTCTTGCATTAAAATGTGCATAATTCCAGTTATTTATTCAAATATACATTAGGACGTTTTAGATACAATACAGACAACAAAACCAGTGTTAAATCCTTTCCCAGCTATCTACAGCAGACGACTCTTTAAAACATTGTGGCAAAATTCTAGTTTTCCTGTTATATTGTGTTTAACGCCACATTCAACAAATTTCAATTTTCAATTATATCACAGGTTTTTCTGGTAAGTAACTAGTACTACAGATCCATTTATATTTGCACCAGCGAGTCAGTCCTAATGATAGCCCCACAATCCTGAGCGCCAAGGAGGAAAACCCATTACAACCATTTTAAAGTCTTTGGTATGACCCATCCTGAGATCGAACCTGCAACCTTCAGCACCTAGGGGGACTCTTTAGCACTCCACCATCCCTCATTTATTGATATTACATATACAGAATAGACCTGGGTAAATTCCACCAACCTTACTTAGCGCTTAGTAAAACTAAATACTTAAAAGAGTATATTTCTTTGTTTTCGTTTCATTAATATTTTGTAAAACATGAACAGTGGAATGTATTTAAGTAAATAAATAAGTTGATATAAACAGTTAGCAGACTGACCAATAAAACTTGTTGAGAAATGAAATATTTTGGCATTTTTTTTAGGGAATCAAAAATGATAAAATACAGTCTTTTAAAGTATTTAAGAAATACTTAGCGCTATGTATTTTTGGTGGAAGTGAGGCCAGGGTGAACAGAAGTACAATCATGTTAACTCTTTCAATGCAGAATTTTAAAATAGATTAGTCCATCCTTGCATATGGAAGAATCCATAACCAATTCTAGGAATAACAAGATACAAATGTTGACTTGAACATTCAACAGTATAGAGTCTGTCAGACGGTACAGTTTGGCCCGGTCTATGCTGGTGGCACTGGCTTTACATTAAAGTTTCAGCAGTCAAAGGAATTAAGGTTTGATTGATTGATTGGGGTTTAACGCCGTTTTAACAATTTCTCAGTTATATCACGGCGGCCAGTTCACACTAGTACTCCACACAACAATCTTCCCAAGCAACTAGCTGCTTTTCCACATAGACTTAGCCCATTGGTGGAAGACGAATGACGCATGTCGCATTGACTTTTGTCAATCATCGGAAAGAAAATTGGCCGAGCCAGGATTCGAACTCACAACCCCTGGATTGACAGCCCTCGTCGCTACCGACTGAGCTACTGGGGCTCGGGCAAAGGAATTAAGGTCAAACTACTTTAGGATTTAACCCTTTCCAACTTGAACAAGCATATGTATGTAGCAGGTGTCTTTTAAAAATATTGTGGCAAAAGCAGAAATTGCTCAGTATGAGAAATTTCGAGTTTTGCAACAATGATTTCAACTCTTTTCAATTATCATACCTTCATTTAGAGATTTTCAATTTTTTGCCTTAATATTGTCAAAATCATCTGAGGCAGATTTGTCATATGTGGTAAAGGGTTAGACAAGTCCTTGGGGATACATTTCACAACCTGAAATCTTTCTTTCTTAGTCAAATCTTACTTTGTAAGTTCTCCGTACTTTGGCAATCATTTTTTGTATGACACTACAACATAGGCCTAGGTTCAGAAAAATAGTCCAGTTAAATTGCACTGTTATCTCGAGCTTTAACCGTATCTTGATTATTGATCTAGAAAGAGCTCCTACATAACATGTCTTACTGTCATTTTCATTTTTTTGCTTTTAACCCTTTCCCTCATACGACAATTCAATTAAACGTGGAAAACATTGTGGCAAAAAGAAAAATTGCCCGTTTTGAGCAATTTTTTTCTTTTGTCAATATGTTTTCAAAAAGCTGTCTGCTGCAGAGGCATCAGAAAGCGTATATATGAGGGAAAGGGTTAAGCCTTAGAAGTTTCCCACTTGCAGACAAATTGTGATGCCTCTGCAGCAGACGAATTTTGAAAACACATTGTGGCAAAGGGACAAATGAGCAATTTGTACTTTTGCATCAATTATGTTCAACTTTATTCCATAATTACAAATTCATTTATAGAAATTTTCCATAATTTTGCCAAGATGTTTTCAAAATATGAGGGAAAGGGTTTAACCATCTCCAAGTATATATAATTGAAATGAAATCCCCTGGAAAAAGTAAATTGAGCCAACATATGTTATAATACAACATTTTCTGTATAATAACACAATTGCTGATGATGGCCCTAGATCATTCACCTAAGTATGTGGTCTGTCACATCCCCTGACAACCATGTTTTCTTTACCAATCTATCTTTTTTACATTAATTAAGTGGTATAAAGATAATGCAAGTGAAATCATTTAAAAGGTAAGCTTCAATTGGTCGTAATCTCTCTTTTTCAATATTCCTTGTTATGTCATTTTCTTACTTATTTTCCAAGGTATCAATTTAAATTTGGAATAAAGATAGCTAAAGGCTGTTGTTTTTTGTGATAGATCTGGCATTTTCTCACTTATTATCCGATTTTAGGAAATTGTTGACACTACAATCATGTTCTAACAGCAAAGGACACTGAGTGATCACAATACCTAATATTGAGCACTTCATGCTCAGGTGAGCTAGTAACATCAACAATACATCAGGTTAAGCGTTTAAAAAGTGTGTCACTCTAACTTTGCCTAATGCTTCGTCCTTTGGAAAAACAATGAAATATTTATAAGAAGTTCACACATAGCTATTTCTATTATCCCTCTCCCACATACAACACTGTCAAATCATCTGCAGCAGACGACTTTGAAAACAATCATGAACAAATATGGAAAATCTCATAAATGAAAGTTATAATTATTGAAAAAGTTGAAAAACATTGTGGCAAAAGGTGAAATTTCTCTTTTGGAGCCATTTCTCCTTTTGTCACAATGTTTTCAAGTCGTCTACTGCAGACACATCAGAATGTGTCTACAAGTGAGAAAAGGTTAACACTGATCACCAATTTTTGTTAACCCTTTCCCTCATATAGACGCTTTCTGACACCTCTGCAGCAGACGGCTTTTTGAAAACATAGTGACAAAAGAAGAAATTGCACAAAACGTGCAATTTCTCCTTTTGACACAATGTTTTCCACTTTTTGTAATAGTATATTCATTCAATTAAAGAGATTTTCCAAGTTTTGACAAAATATGTTTAATGTCGTCTGCTGCAGAATTGTCGTATGAGGGAAAGGGTTAATTAGCTAGAAATCCAGCTGCATAGTATACTCACAACACTGATTGGGTTACCAAAGCTACAGATATGGTTACAGTATTGAGGTGGACTTTTTTACCCATATATAGATGCTTTCTGACGCTTCCGCAGCAAACGACCTTTGAAAACATTGTGAAAGGGAAGAAATTGCTCAAAACAAGCAATTTATTCTTTTGACATAATGTTTTCAACACTTTTCAGTAATTATATCTATATTTATTGACCTTTTCTGTGTCATTGCCAAAGATGTTTTCAGTCGTCTGCTGCAGATTTAATGTATGTGGGAAAGAGTTAAATTATTTAATTAATTATTTCACTTCTTTTTCTGTTTACCCGAGAACCGTAGCATGGAGTATCAGGGAAAAGGACAACTGGCAGTATCTATGTTGTAATCTCGTTGTTCATCCTTCATCCCATAGTTTTGCGCAGCCTTAACCCTTTCCCTCATACGACAATTCTGCAGCAGACGACTTTGAACGTATTTTGTCAAAAAGTAGAAAATCTCCATAATTGAATGGATAACCTATGACTGAAAGTGGAAAAACATTGTGGCAAAAGGAGAAATTGCACGTTTTGTGCAATTTCTTCTTTTGTCACTATGTTTTCAAAGAGCCATCTGCTGCATAGGCATCCAAAAGTGTTTATATGAGGGAAAGGGTTAAGCAGTGGCCTTATTCATAACAATAATCTCTGTTGATATTGTTCAGTCATTAGTGTTGACTTGAAGTGTTTAACTTACTTATCTCCCATGAATTGTGAATTTTTTGAAGAATTTATTGTGGTTTTACGACACTTTCAACATTATTTCTGTTATATCACGGCGACAGTTCACCTAATTATGATCGCTGGGTAAACAAACAAGTACTAGGCTAGAAAATGTGCATTGCCCAAGGTCACTCCACCATGACCGTAGTGCAGCGACTGGGGATCGAACCATGAATTGTGAAGAAGTTCAAGCAAGGTTGAACCACTGGACCGTTGACTTAAAAAGTTGGCAAATGGTGATTTGCATTTACCAACATATAGCAAATCTAAAGCAGACGACTTTAAAAAATTCTTACAAAAATAAAGAAAATCTCTATTAAAGAAATATAATTATCAGAAAGAGTGGCAAAAAGAGATATATATTGCTCATAATGAGCAATTGTTTGCCTGCACGATAATGTTTTCAAAAGTTGTCTGATATAGATATATCAAGACTGGGATATCTTAATACTTGCTTGTTATTATTCATTCATTTTTCGGTATTTATTCAACATGCACACATTTCATCTTCAGAGTATACCAAACTGCCAACGTAAAGTATTGTCATACCATAAAATTGATGTGCAGAGAAAGTTATCAGGTCACACCCTGATTATGTCAAATAATCTAGTCAATAGCAAATGTAACAGTTTGTCTCTGCATATGTTCACAAAGCATCATAGCTCTTACCCTTTCCCACCTGTAGATGCATTTTGACACATCTGCAGTAGACAACTTTTGAAAACATTGTGGCAAAACGAGCAATTGCTCAAAACAAGCAATTTCTTCTTTTGCCACAAAGTTTTTAACTTCTTTCAGTAATTATACCTACAATAAGAGATTTTCCAAATTTTTAGTAGACATTTTTAAAGTTGTCTGCCGCAGATTTGTTGCATGTGGGAAAGTGTTAAAGATTAAAACTTTTTTAGTGCTTTGCTATACCTTCACCATGGTGAAGTGGTTCGAGTGTCCGCCTCACAAACGGGAGAATAGGGTTTGTCTTTTGCTTTTGGGCCATACCAAATTGGTAGTAATGGCTTCTCTCCTTGGCGCTCAGGGTTGAGGGGAAAGCATTACGACTTATGCATTGATATCAGGATAAAAAGTACTCGTAGAACTACAGCTGGAAATTTATCAGGAGACTGTATGGCAGTCTATAACCGATATAAGTTCAAAACTGTCTCTGGTGTTTTCAAGGCAATTTTGATGAAATTTGCAGTCTAATATTTCCATATGGTTGTTAACATTTTCATATAATTTTAATCAAATCCATCCAACCACACCTTAGATATGACTCTAGAAATACAGACAGAAAGGATGGACAGTGCCAAACAAATGGAAAATTAAGAGTCAATTAACAGATCATTCAGAGATCAGAGCTACACAAAGTCAAGGTACCAATCACTTAGTTACACTGCAAATGGTACTTATTGGTTATAATTAATATTTCATTGTCAAGGTTTATTATAAATTATAGATGCCTAATAATCAACCTATCCTTATACAGATGTCTTTCAACACCTCTCTCCCTATCCAGTAGTATTTTTATAATTCAAACAAGAGTAACAACTAACAAGACAAATACAAGAGGGCCATGATGGCCCAGGATCGCTCACCTATGCAATATGATTTGTTATGTGGTCCGGTAAGCTAATACAAGAGGTCCAATGTCAAGTATAGCTCCATTTGACACCAGGAAAAATAACCTAACAGAAGGTTTCAGATAAGGAGAGTTTAAAGTTTTTCCTATATCTCTCTATGTAAAACAGGTGAACCCCGGAGCATTGCCAATTTTGACCAGGGCATAATTTTACCAATCTTGGAAGGGGACCACTAGACAATGATACATACCAAATATCTAAGCTATAGGCATTTTGGTTTCAGACAAGTATATTTAAAAAGTTTTCCTATAAATGTCTATGTAAAACAGGTGACCACCCTGGGCGGGACAAATTTTGACCACAGAAGCATAATTTGAACATTTTTTGTAGAGGGCCACTAAACAATACTATACACCAAAAATATCTAAGCCTTTTGGTTCCAACCCTATATAACTACATATGTGAAAAGGGTGAGTCTCGGGATGGGTCCAATTTTGACCTCAGGGGCGTAATTTGAACAATATTGTTAGAGGACCACGAGACAATGCTACACACCAAATAACTTAACACTAGACCTTTCCCTATATATCTATATGTAAACAAGTCAATGGATCAGAAATATGTGAAGAATCTTGGTAGAGGGTGCCTCAAGGAACAATTGTGAAAAATAATTTATAAATAGGGCCAGTACTTTTGGACAAGAAAGTTTTTAAAGTTTTGACAATTTTCCCCTTTTCTTATGCCGCAGCAACCAAAGTTCAACTTGGAATTAAATTCTTTTAACTTTAAAAGAGGACCACCTAAGGAACATTCCTGTGAAGTTATTTGGAAATCAGTCCATTAGTTAAGGTAGGAGAAGTCAAATGTAGGAAATTGTTAACAGACAGACGACGCCGGATGGTCACAAAAGCTCATTTGCATAGGTGAGCTAAAAAAGGATCAACAATAACTAAATGAAAAAGAGCAAGAGAGTTACATATGTGCATGTTAAGGCATAGAATATTTGAGTACAAAATGTCACAAGTCACATCCACACATCCTGTGACAGTCTAGTCTTCTAGAGGAACAATATGCATGAAGACCCCAAAGTAGAAAACAAGGCGCTTTATGACACCTCTTGTTAATATTATGGCAAAGGAAGAAATTGCTCATAATTGACAATTTCTTCTTTTGCTACAATGTTTTCAACTCTTTTCAATCATTATACAATTATTAACAGTGATTTTTCAAATTTTGCCAAAAATGCAATAAAAAAGTATAACAACATAAGGATATATATATACATGCAACCACAAACATATGAAAGTAAGGTTGTAAAGCCATAGATGTATCATTTTATAAGTAAATGACTATACATCTTCAAATTTACATATCACATACCTACATCAATATTGGCAATTTCATGCAGTACTTATACCGGTTTTAAATAGAATGAAGAAATTAAGCAATAATATGTTTGTTAAAGATATTGTTGGTGTCTTGCACAGGGTTACATAAAGTACTGTTCAAACCAAAAAAATTACATACCAGATGGAGTCGATCCAAACACTCTAAACACAGGCACCCTTTTAACCTCTGACCCTCGTAGGTCCGAGTACTGGACATCGAGACCAGGGAGAGGGGAGGATATGTAGTGATCTGTTGTCACTATCCTAAGGGAAAACATCCTTCTTCTCAACTTGCCATCCTAAAACGAACAAAACATTTTTAACATGAGCCACCCTTAGTATGTTGTGACAGTTTCCCATGAACATGAAATAGGATGGTTTGTCATTTATCACTTTCCAGCCTACAACAATTTTGCAGCAGACTACTTTGAAAACATTTATTAATAAAAGTTTAATTATTGAATCGAGTTTGAAAACATTGTTTTCAAAAAGCTGTCTGCTGCAGAGGCGTCTATAGTATATGAAGGAAAGGGTTTAAGTTAACCCTTTCCCTCATACGACAATTCTGCAGCAGCCGACTTTGAACGTATTTTGTCAAAAAACAGAAAATCCCCATAATTGAATGGATAACCTATGACAAAAAGTGGAAAACATTGTGGCAAAAGGAGAAATTGCATGTTTTATGCAATTTCTTCTTTTGTCACTATGTTTTCAAAAAGCTGTCTGCTGAAGAGGCCGCGTAAGAAAGCATCTATATGAGGGAAAGGGTTAAGTAACTTAACTATTTCTAATTCATTTCAATTTAATTATCATGCAATCAAAGAAGCAGATTAAGGAGCAGATTTGATTTTTTTTTTAAACCCCTTTCCTGTCTGGTAGCTATTCATTTCAAAAAAAGAAGAATTTTTCGAATTTATGATGTTGCAGCAACAAAAGTTCTACATAGAATTTAAATATTTTAACAATTATAAATGATAGAATGAATGAATGTATATTGTTTTATGGCGCATCGACAGCTAAGGTCATTTAGCGCGCATTTAAATTTTATTATTCATGTTCCCTGGGTGAACAAACCAGTACTAGGCTAGAAAATGTGCCTTGCCCAAGGGCACTCCACCATGACCGAATTGCCGCGACTGGGGATCGAACCCGGGACACCCGGTTTCGAAATCCCCGACGCTAACCACTCGACCACAGCGGATTCCTATAAATGATAGATGACCATTAAATGAACGTTCCTGTGGTGTTGGATTAAATTGGGCCAGTGGTTTAGAAATTAGGAGATGTTGTTTGAAACTTAAAGACAATGAAATGGATCCCAATAGATCACCATAAACCAAGGTGATCTAAAACTGTAACAATTTGAACATGTATATGATGAATAATTTTTATACCGAGTTCAAAACATGTGCTATAGAGATTTTCCTTATTCTTTCTGAGATATTTTTAAAGTCATCTGCTGCTAAGAGAGAAATTATTCATTTTCATTCAACATTCAAATTTAACAATACCAATGTATATAGAGAGATGAATTCTGAAAACAATGTGACAAATGGAGAAATTGCTCATAATAAGTATTTTTTTCTTTTGCCACAATGTTTTCACCACCATTCAGTAACAGGTCTTCCATTTTCTTAGAGTTGTATGCTGCAGATTTATTGTATATGGGAAAGGAGGTTAATGGTGTCTATTCTAAAATGTGTGATTATATGATTCACGCACAACCTTTTAAGGACCTAAGCGCAATAATCACCCATCAATTTCTGCAAGGAAATATTAACTCACCAAGAACTTGTTACAAACTGTAACTTGATTCTGAAAGGTATTCTTGTATCAGTTCAATTTAAGGCATTGATTTAATGTACAAAACACGAAAATGAATATTTATGAATAAATATCTGCCAACAACCAATGAAATTAAAGATACTGAACATGAAATTAAATATAAATGAGCAACTTCTGGATGGACACACCTCAGGTTGTGTTATCAACATGTTGGGCCACTGTGGAAACATTATTGTCTTCCATTTTCGAACCTGTTTATTTTTTTTAGGAAATGTCATAGCTGAATGAACAATGTATGAAAGTCAATACTGTCATTGGAATTATTATGTCAAGGAGAGTCAGTGCAGCTGGGCTGGTAATTAATATATACTTTATATGAAAAAAATTAATCAAAATTCGGCTATCAGAATCCGTTATCAGACATCAGTTGTAATCTGTCATGTGATTCATGTTGGATTAAATGCAGTATATACTTTAACAAATTATTCATTTAAAAATTTAAAAAAGTGCTCATTTACTAAAGGAGAAATTGCTCATAATGAACAATTTCTCCTGTTACTACAATGTTTTAAACTTTTTGCAAAAATTAAACTCTCCATTGAAGAGAATTTCCATATAATTGCCTATGTGTTTCAGTCGTCAAAGCACTGTAGATATGTTGTATGTGGAAAAGGATAAGGGAATATCATTTTCATGCCTGCACAATCAAAGGGAAATAAACCTTCCTGTCATAACTTCAGACTGACAAAAAATGCTAAATTTTAAGAGACATTAAAGCTGCAACAGGAAAAACTATTTGAACTCTCATATAACACATACAGAATTTTCTATTTCACTTTTTTATTGACTCAAAACCATTTAGTGCATCAGCAGGAGTTACTCAACTTAGGTAGTAGAAATGTTTCTGTCTGACACTGAGTGACTGACAGTCTGAAAAAAAATTGCCGACTTTGAGGACTGTTTCGAGTGCAATTTTCGACATTTTAAAGTAACATTTATCGGTAAGGTAAGAACAATATAGAATAAAGTGCTATGATACTTACTCAGACTATACTTCTGGATTTTAAAAGCATTAATTCATCAAAAACTTGAAAAAATTATAACAAAACGCAATCAATACTTTCTGCTGCTTAACGCGACCTCTAGCGGAAGTAGTCGGAATTATCAACTTCCGGTGACAATGAGAAATACACACTAATAAGAACACCTCCATTATGTGTGGACATTGCAGTTAAGCTGTTTTAAGAAAGATAATATAAATACAATTGTTTCTTCTTCTAGTCATAATTATTGAAATAACCAAATATGCATGTGAATATTCAAATTAGAAATGTATGGGTTACTGTTTGAAAGCAACGTAAAAATTCCAAACAAGCATGTCTTCAGGATATAATATAATACAAGAGAAAGTTGTTGCAACGCATCAATATCGCCGGATATCCATAGTGAAGTTATGCATAACACTAACATTATAGTAGTTGAATAAACAGTTATCAACTGAGGGGCATATTGGAACATCAGGGTTGGGGTCAAGTGAAAATGTATCATAACTTGCATTGTTTTGTCAACGAAGTGAATGATAATTGAAGCCTTTCATTGTTTATGATCAATCTTCATTCCAAAGTAGGTTGACCATACACACAACCAACTAATTATTGATCATAAACAGTAATGGAAATGAGTAATCTTTCCAATCATTAGTCTTAGTATGTATACAGTGCTTTCATTACGGAATAATTATAAGATTTGTGAATTCCACATACACTTTTCAAGATGTTTTTCAGAATATTTGAATTTTATTATTTTTCAATAAATCCACAAAACAGACAATTTAGGATTTGCATGCAATAGCACGTCATTTTACCTTTCCTCTATTAAAGTCAACAGTGGACACCTTTGCAGCAATCTACTTTTAAAACAATGATATAAGGGTTAAATCGCTGAAGACTTGAGTTTTCTCTTTTTTTCAAAATGATATTAGCTTGGCATCCTAATTATATCATACTTTAACAAATGTTGAAATGTAGTCCAATATTTATAAATTAGACCACCTTCGAAATATAATATCAACTAAACAGTAAATTCTCATTGAAATTGTTGTATAATTTAAACTTAATTTCGAACATAAACTGAGCCCTACAACATGTTAATTTATTTTAATTCTTTCCTTCCTTTTTTATAATGAAAATAACAGAATACTCATGTTTTAAAATTATATTATGATGAGCGCCCTTGTGTCAATGATGCATAACAATATGCAGATCGGAAGCAATATGCCTTTATGGAATTAAATGACATATTTAAAATTGTCAAGGACGAAATAATTTTGTACGAAAGACCCGATTCTTTCTTATTCGGAGAGGTGTCGTTCTTGAAACTCTCTTTATAGGCATAGAGTGATCGTTCAAAGTATTTTTTCTATTACAACCAGTTTTATCTCGGTTTGTTCTTTTCTTCATTTGTTTCGAACCAAATAAACATGTTAAATCACCTACAAGACGGCTGTTTGATGCAAAGCATCAAAGAGAAGCCGCAATATTTCGTTTCACATGAAGAAATAATAAAAAAGATCATTTAAATCCACAAACATTAGAACAATTTAATCTGTAGTCAGTAATGCTGATATTGATTATTGAAGATATAAGTTTTATGTAGGATATTTAACCTGGCAGGGTCTGTGTTTTAAGTGAATGAGATAATTTAGAGTTTAGCTGATCATAAAAAGTGACATATAATACTAAAGATAAATGGACAAGAGGTTATGATAAATTTAAATTAGTACCAAAAACAATCAACTATTTGTATTGAACACACGCCCTGTTATGATAATGTTTTATCAAATAATGCTGAAACACAGAAAATCTGTCTTTCGTTTGTATCGGTAAGTCATGATAATGGATACGGGTTTCCCACATAAAACAAATCTGCAGTAGACGACTTTAAAATTATCAAGTAAAAAAAAAATCTCTATAAATGATCGTATGATAATTGAAAAGTGTTGAATTATTGTGGAAAATGCAGATATTGCTCATTATGAGCAATTTCTCCTTTAGCCACAATGATTTCAATGATGTTTACTCTGGCAGACTTTAAAATCATCAAGTACAAAACATATAAAATCTCTATAAATGATAGTAAGATAATTGAAAAGAGTTGATATTATTGTGGCAAATTGAGCAATTGAAAATCAAAGCTGTCGGATTACAAACGCACAATCTCGAGTTGACGAAACTGATGTGAACTCGTGTTTCGATTAGCATTCAAAAAATCAAGTAAACGTATTTCTATGTACACGTAATCCGAAAGACTGACAATAGCTGCAGCGACTTTTGAAAACATTGTGACAAAAAGAGAAATTGATCACGAGGAATTTATCCTTTTGCTACAATGTGTTCTACTTTATGTCCATAAATTATACCTTCATTTAGCAAGATGTTCCAATTTTTACTTAATGTGCTACGTATAAGGGAAAGGCTTAACATAGGAACTAGTTACAATTTTTTTGAAAAACTTTAAACCAGTGCTTGATAATTTACTTGAATTTATTTCTCAAACTGTAAATTTACCAGTTGATATAAGATTTGAAATGCTGTCTACATGTACAGTGATAAGTTAAATAGAGTTCAGTTAATCCGATCACACTTTGTTTGTAAGAACCAGAAGATTTCATTTCAATTAAGTATTCTGGATGTTCACATCGCATCCAGAAAAAACATGTTGTTGGCTAGGCAAACAGCGAAAAAGAACGAAATTGATCTTGAAACAGATATTTCTGTGGTTTAAATCTTTTCATGTCTGCATTTTGCGATGACAATTGTACTCAAAGTTAACTTTGAACCCAGTATGTACTGAACATGAAAGTCAAATTATTAAAAGCAAAGCAAATGAAAAATGTATGTGAAATTGCGATAAAAATGAAAATCTATAAATAGACTATAGAATGGTACTGTCTTTTTATTTAGCTCTTAACTTGATTTGGGAACCAGAGTCGCTGCGTGGCCGCTTACGACATTTACACACTAGACCAAATCAGGGACCGTGTATATATTGTCCCTGACCAAATTGAGATCGGTTTAAAACGCGTTGGTGAATACGTATTAAATCTAAAACGTGGACTAAATATTAAGATTTAGATTTAGACAAATATCTAAATTGAAAAGTTTAGTGAATACGGGACGAGGCTTCTTCGTCTAATTACTGCGTAATATATCATAGCATGTAATTTTAAGGAACCAGACTACATTTACAAATTCAATAGAAGGGTTCTCTATTTTACTGTCTAGAGTAGATACAGTATGAATTTCGCTTAAATAAAAATGTACATACATTCAATTAATATACTGGCCTTTGTCTTTTGTTTTTAATTTGTAAAACTCACGCATGTATATAGAGTGTAAAAGGGATGTTTTAAAAGTCATTACCTTAAATTAATGTACTTAGAAAGGACAAAGAGAAATCAAGATATGTGGTCACGCTGGCAGGTCTAAAAATTCTCCTTGACCGAAAATTAAAAGCATCCCTACAGGAAGCCGCCTCCTGGCGGCTTCCAATGATTTACTATTTGTAAGTGAGTGTAAAGAGCGGCTCTCTGCAAAGGAGATTGATCTACGCAGTTGGTATTCGCGAGTCACGCGATCAACAGTTTTAGCTTAGAAACAGTTCATATTTTAGATATACATGGATAACCATTATAAAATGCCTTCTTCACAAATCAAGACATCTCTTTGAACATGAAAATAACATTCAGTAAGTTAAAATTGCCATTAAAAGACGTCATTTTCATCTCGATATTTACACATAACAAACAGTCTGCTTTAAGCAGGTGCGCGTATCTAAACAAATTAGACTGTGCGACGTAAAGATTTGTAGTTATCGCCTTTTGATTATATGTAGTATATAGTGTAAAATAAAGTATACCAGTCTAGCTAATAGGGACTGTAACAAAAAAACATAAATGCGAGTCAAAATAAAGAAACTGAAAATACCTAAAGCATCGGAATATTTATTTCATATTAGATGTGTTATTACTTAGGGTTTTTAAACAAACACAATTGTAATATGTTCGAGACATCTAAATGTGTTTCTTTCTAATAATAATTAATCCCCCCTCCCATGTCATTTCCGAAAACCTATTAAAAATAGAAGTCGCGGGCTTCTGCCCGGCGACTAATAACCCGTTTGCTTAAATGAACGATAAATATTCTTCTTCTTCTTCTTCTTCTTCTTCTTCTTCTTCTTCTTCTTCTTCTTCTTCTTCTTCTTCTTCTTCTTCTTCTTCTTCTTCTTCTTCTTCTTCCTTCTTCTTCTTCTTCTTCTTCTTCTTCTTCTTCTTCTTCTTCTTCTTCTTCTTCTTCTTCGGCTTCTTCTTCTTCTACATAAGTTCAAAAACGAGCACATAGTAGGCCTTACGCCTAATAATCAAATAAACCTAAAGGCCTACATGAGGAATTATATTAGTGACATTACCATCGCTTAGGACGGTCATGGTGGAGTGCCCTTGGGCAAGGCACATTTTATAGCTTATTACTGGTTTGTTTACCCAGGGATCATGCATAAGTGAACTGTCGTCGTGATGTAACTGAAATAATGTTCAAAACGGCGTAAAACCACAATAAAACTAAAAACCATCGCTTAACAACCTAAAACCCCAGCAGACGATTTTAAATGTAGGCATCATCCAAGTTGTTCTCCATTTTAAGAAATGATGGCAGTCACATGTTCACCGTGTATGGATAAAAACATAATACTACACCGGTCGACGGACGACGCACGACAAAGCGACACGACGAACGACAAAGCGACACGACATCGCGACATTTCACGGACGACGCACGACATTACGATGCGTCCGTCGTGTCGCTTTGTCGTCCGTCGTGTCGCTTTGTCGTGCGTTGTGTCGCTTTATCGTCCGTCGTGTCGCTTTATCGAGCGTCGTGTCGCTTTGTCGTCCGTCGTGTCGCATTATCGTGTTGTAAATTATTTAGGTTGACGCACGACAATGCGACACGACGGACGACATTGTGACACGACAAAGCGACACGACGGACGACAAAGCGACACGACGGACGCATCGTAATGTCGTGCGTCGTCCGTCGACCTTCTACTCTTCCAAGTCGACGTGCGACAAAGCGACACGACGCACGACGACGCACGACAAACCGACACGACGCACGACAGTACAAGGGCGACGCTCGACGGACGACATAATGTCCCTTCCGTCGTGTCGTGCGTCGTGTCGCTTTATCGTGCGTCGTGTCGCTTTGTCGTGCGTCGTGTCGCTTTGTCGCGCGTCGACCTAAGGCACGACGGACGACATGAGCCAAACAGGATTCCGTACTAAATAGGTAAACACATTAAAAAATTGTCTATACAAGAGAGTAATTATTGAATATAGTTGAACACATTGTGAAACATTGCTCGTTTTGCCTCAATGACTTCAATAGTCGTTTGATGCAGAGGCGTCAAAATGAGCCTGTATATGGAAAAGGGATGATTTCAATATATTAAGGAATTAATGAATGCATGCGCTGTCCATGGAATAAGGACTGCAATATGCATTTGCCTGAAATAGATGACTTCTGAAGCTTAAATTTAGCAGGAGACTTTTGAAAACATTGGTGTTGCCAAAAAAGAGATATCCGTTTCCCTCAATGTTTTCAACTTGATGTAATATGAGCCCATCAAAGGGAATATGTTCAAGCGGACATTTCTAAACAGTGTAAGTTCAGATCAGCCTGTCCATCTTCTCTGTCTTGACATAATCTACGCACATTGAAAGAAGCTTTTAATGTAGCGTATTATAGTACAATATTAATAGTGTACATCTGTTTCAGACTATGCGGATGAAGAGGTTGATCTGAATCTACAGTTTTCACAAAAGTCGACAAGTACCCTTTCCCCATGGCCATGGTTAATTATATTCTTTTCATGTGTTTTTCATACATGTATCAGGTAGACCCAAACAAAGAACAGTTCTTAGCGTTGATAAATATTAAAAGTCTATCTAAATATGCATTTTCTAATAAACTACTACTACTACTACTACTACGTTCAACCGAGGGACATATTGGAACATCAGGGGTGGGGTCAAGTGAAAATGTATCATAACTTGCATTTTTTTTGTCAACGAAGTGAATGTCCTTCATTGAAATATAATTGAAGCCTTTCATTGTTTATGATCATTCTCCATTCTAAGGTAGGTTGACCATACATACACACAGACAACTAATTATTGATCATAAACAGTAATGGAAATGAGTAATCTTGCCAATCGTTAGTCTTAGTATGTAGACAGTGCTTTCATTAAGGAATAATTATAACATTTATGAATTCCGCATACACTTCCAAGATGTTTGTCAGAATATTTGAATTTTGTTGTTTATCAATAAAACCACAAAACAGACAAATTAGGATTTGCATGCAATAGCACGTCATTTTATCTTTTCCCCTATTAAAGTAAACATTGGACACCTTTCTACAATCTACTTTTAAAACAATGAGAAAAGGAATTAATCGCTGAAGACATGAGTTTTCTCTTTTTCTCAAAAGGATATTAGCTTGGCATCCTAATTATATCGTACTTTGACAAATGTTAAAATGTAGTACAATATTTATAAAATTAGACCACCCTCGAAATATAATATCAGCTAAACAGTTAAATCTCATTGAAAGTGAGTGCCCTTGTGTCAATGATGCATAACAATATACAGATCGCAACCAAAGGCCTATTGGGAGTCTAATGACACATCTAGAATTGTCAAGGACGAACTTAATTTTGTACGAAAGACCCGATTCGTTAACCATTCTTATTCACAGAGTTGTCGTTCTTTACACTCTCTTTTAGGCAGAGAGTGTCTATTCAAAGTCATTTTTCTATTTAAACCAGTTTTATCTCAGCTTCATTTGTTTCGAACTAAATAAACATCTTAAATCACCTATAATTAAATATTTGTAAGTGAATGTAAAGAACGGCTCTCTGCAAAGAAGATTTATCTACGCAGTCGGAATTCGCTAGTTACGTGATCAACAGTTTTAGCTTAGAAACAGTTCATATTTTGGATATACATGGATAAACATTATTAAATACATTTTTCACAAATCAAAAAAACAACATTCAGTCAGTTAAAATTGCTATTAAAAGGGAGAATTCGACGTGATTTTTTATCTCGATATTGACACATAACAATCTGATGCAAGTCTAATAGGGACTGTTTTGTCTTCGTAAATAAAAAAAACATAAATGCGAGTCAAAATAAAGAAACTGCAAATACTTCAAACATTGATTTCATTTTAGATGTGTCATAACTTAGTGTTTTTAAACAAACGCAATTGTAATATCTTCAAGACATTTAAATTTGTTTTTTCTAATAATAACTCGTCCTCCTATGTCATTTCCGAAAAGCTATTAAAAATATAAGTGGCGAGCTTCTGCTCGGCGACTAATAATACTGGTCATAATGGGTTGTTAGAGACGCTTATAGACTGAAAATCATTGTATAATAATAACGAAATATAATATAATAGAGCGTTGTACATCATATAGTACTCACGAACCTAAAGAAAATCGAATAACTCGTTCCTTTGCATTAAACAGTTTTATTTCTTCGACTGTTGGAAGCGATATTGTGAAGTCTGTGCCACCAGTATAGATTCAGATCAGCCGCGCCGTCAGACCAGGCTATACACAATTGGCAGCTCAATGCAGTTTTTTATCTTGATAATCCTAGAAACTTCCTAATGCGAAAACTGCGCAACAACAACATTGAAATGGTTAAACTTGAGTAATTGGAATTTAACAGAAGTTCAATTATATCACGGCGGTAAGTTCACTATCAGCTATCGTATTTTCTTGCTCGGGCACACCAACAGTCGGACAACAGTTCCCAACAACGTGTTCCTAATAGACGTTTAGCCAATTGGTGGAAGACGAATGCCGCTAGTAACATTTTGTTGTCCATCATCAGAAATAATAAATGGATATATTACAAAGAATATTTCACTAAATCATTTTCAAATGACATACAAATACAATAACATATTGGTCAGCATGTGCAATGCAAAATCTGGGTTGGAATATAACATTTTGGCAGAATTGCGTAGCAACGATACCATTGTTATAGGTGAAATTTTGAAGTATCATGATGTAAATGACTGAGAACAAAAATTCTACCAAAATCAGTACAGAGGAAAGACGTGAAAAGAGAGAATGTTATCGCGGTAACGTTGAGCATGTAACTCGGCATTGATGACGACTAGTGGTAAACTATGGGCAATGGCTACCCAAACCATGACAGAACACCCAACCCATCTCGGTAAAGAATACAACAGTCAGCATAGCGTTCATTTCTGCTACGGTAGACACGCACCCTGCCATCACCCGATGTAAACAAAATAAGAATTCATCCGAAATAAGAACGGTATTCCAGCGTCGCCTTGTCCACGAGTGTGTACACGTGCCCAATGAAGACGATTTACACGATGACGCTGCGTTATTAAAAACGCATCCGACGTAACGACGTCATCCGATTACGAACAGATTGCGTTCTGGTGAAACCCAGGTGTGTTATCAGCAGTAGCAATGGCAGCATGGAATCGATTGCGCAAATGCGTGTTCATGATATAACGATCTTGACCAAGCGTTGTATCACGTGAACGTCCACTAGTGGCAAGTCGTCGATGCGTCCTGTCGTTCGAAATCGAGCGCGAAGATGTCGTATCGGTCGACTACAACTTCCAACATGCTTTGCGACGTCTTCTATCGACATGCCAGCATCAAACATGCCAATTGCACGTTCGCGTAAACTATTCAGTATTCTTGGCATACTAATAAAAAAAAAATGCTACAATATGAAAAAGTGTTGCTTTTTTACAAATTTTGAAGCGTTTTTGTTCACTTGATATCAATGTCAATGTCTATCGACATGCCAGCATCAAACATGCCAATACAGTAAGACAAGACAAACAAATTGATCAAATACCACACGGGCCATGTTGAACAATTCACGCGCGTGCAAATCGAGATTCACGTTTTGTCGACGATAAATCGCTAACATTTATGAATCCTGATAACACAGGTCAAGGCTAATGTGACCATCTACTTTCTTTATACCCCAGTCACAATTAACTTGCGATGGGTTTGCGAGTAGTTTGCGGCAGTCTTCATGGCATTTAAGGCCGACCCAACGCAAGCCAACTTTGCGGCGCCAGGCCGGAATTCGGCCAGACATCGACCGGATCAAGACCGATGCTGGCCGACCATCCACCGTGGCTCGCAGGATATAAAAGGCGGCTCATCGCATCATACATAAAACCCCTGTCACACTTGGGCCGCGCTCCCACGGCGTCCAAGAAAAATCCAGAGCGCCGATCTGCGAGCAGTTGAATCGCAAGCATTGCCGCGGCAACGCAGTGGCATCGCCAGTGAACGCGGTGGGATCGCATAGAACGCCGCGCGACGGCGCGCACTTTGAGCATGCCCAAAACAAAGGCCGTCGCTCGGCGTTCTGATAAGAGCGCAGTGGGATCGCCGTGAGGTCGCCGTAGCAGCGCAGTTAGGTCTACAACGCCACAGGATCGCCGCGGGCGCGCACAGTGGTCGCATTGCGAACGCAATGGTTATCGGTGGCGCTTGCATGGCGATCGTACGGCGTTCTCTGAGATGTCACTGTGTCTCTACCTCGCTTATACGGCGTGTCTACGGCGTTTACAAGGAGTTTTATTTTTTCTTACTGCGCTCTTACAATGATTGTACGGAGCCGCCACGGCGATCATTGCGCTCCCAATGCGCTTGTACCTTATCAATTGGCGTTTGCATGACAATGAACCAACCCAACAAAATAGTATAAAGGAATGATATATGCAAATAAACATTCATTTCACCATGACTGGTGTGCAACAGCAAAGCGGGGCTACTGCTTGCCTATATACAGGTCAAGCAGATACAGGACGATGCAGACGCTGTGGATCTCATTTTTTTGGCGGCATGGTCTGAACTGTTCGAGAGCAAATGGAAGAATGGAGAACTGATGGATATGTCGTTTATATAGGTAGTGCAAAACAACACGCCCGTCAGCATGCAGTGCGCACGCCCTGACAACTCGATACACGCAGTGGAAGCGCCTTGAGAGCGTCATGAGAGCGCAGACAATTGCCTACTAGAACTCCGTAGGAACTCGGTAGAACGCCATGGAGCTCCGTAGAAACGCCAAGGTCACCGTGAGAATGCCGTGAGAACGCCGTGAGAACGCCGTGAGAACGCCAGTGAGAACGCCGTGACATCGCCATCTTCATGAAAAATATAAATTTTTCCTGCGATCTCACGGCGCTCTGGGAAATTTAACAACGCCGTGCAATCGCAGTGGCAACGCGGCTAGGTGTGACAGAGGTTTAATATTGTCCACTTGTGAGTTACTAAGAAGGTTACAAGTTTACACATACGAAAGATCGATCGATCGATCGAGAGGAGAAGAGAGAGAGAGAGAGAGAGAGAGAGAAGAGAGAGAGAGAGAGAGAGAGAGAGAGAGAGAGAGAGAGAGAGAGAGAGAGAGAGGGGAGAGAGAGAGAGAGAGAGAGAGAGAGAGAGAGAGAGAGAGAGAGAGAGAGAGACAGAGAGACAGAGAGAGACAGAGAGACAGAGAGAGACAGAGAGAGACACAGAGAGAGACAGAGAGAGAGAGAGAGACACAGAGAGAGAGACACACACACACAGAGAGACACAGAGAGAGACAGAGGAGAGAGAGAGAGAGAGAGAGAGAGAGAGAGAGAGAGAGAGAGAGAGAGAGAGAGAGAGAGAGAGAGAGAGAGAGAGAGAGAGAGAGAGATACCTCACTCCAAATTGACAAACGGCCGCCGGGTGGCTGCCGTTCATTGCTCGGCACTTGACAGGGATGGATGCCCGTCCGGCCTGTACGCATTTGCCTGCACCCTGCCAGATACCGCACGGGTATTACAGGGACAAAGACACAAAGACAGGATATCCTATTTCCAGGAAAGCCGGGCCCAGTCATGGCAGCGTGCGGGACACTTTTAATTGTAAATTTAACCGCCCTATCGTGCGGATTTTCGCCGAGCTCTACACGCTTGTCGATGCCTAAGATTCGCACCCGCCGCCCGGCTTCCATTCTTACTGTGACTTGGGTATTACACACTGATTATAACATAATTTAGGTTTTATCAGGGAGTCCAGTACCATCTGGGTTTTTTTTCATACAAAAGCAAGTGGTCATCTAATAATTATTTAATATTATAGATATGTTGTACATGGTTAATGGTTGATAGAATGAAACTGAATTATTTAACCGCCGTAGTAACTACATCGGTAGTTAAATAAAGGAGCTCGGTAGCACCGCGGGCTGTCGATATAGGGATTGTGAGTTCGAACATAAGTTCGACCAACATACTTTCCGACGTTTGACAAAAGGCAATGAGACAAGCTTCATTCGTCTTCCTGTTGTGTGGAGTACTGATGTGAGAAAGTTGGGTGATACATTGGTAGGTAAACTGATCGTTTGACAAAATGCAATGAGACAAACGTCATTCGTCTTCCACCCATTATCAGTCTTTGTGGAAAAGCAGCCAGCCGATTGGAGGGACTGATGTGTGGAGTACTGGTTTGAAAAAGTCAGGAAACACATTGGTAGATTGGTAAATTGAACGCCCTGATATGACTGAAAGAGTAGTTGTAAACAACAATCAGTCAATCGTTAGTTAAATAAAGTCTGTCTGGGGGGCGACAGAACAGTTTTTGACCCGCAGTCAGGTCATACTAAACAATAGTGGCATTCTTTATTTCCGCTCAGGATTTTAACGTTTGAAAATATTTTGATAAAGTGGCACCACTTGTCAGCTTCATGTCGCCCGCCAAATGTCACACCATATCGGCTCATTTAGTAGTTGCTCCGTTTGTTAAGCGTTCTCCGGAAGACTTACAGGATTTCCGTATAGTGTTGCAATGTCGAAAAGGCATGTCTATATTTCTCTACAGGGTTACGTTTATAATCCTATGCCTATATTGGTTGTTACGCCAATTAACTGCGATTTCGACACTTACAAAGAAATATAAAGAATATTTAAATATGTTCAAACGACAGTGAGTAACTCTAATAATTATAACTGGAAATCAGTTTCCACAACAAATTGTGTATAAGTCTTATACAGAGCATCGTGTGAACATTTTACAAGATTAGGGTTGAACAATTTTAAATAAATTAAGCATGCAACTGATCAGTTAGTATCAACATAATATAATAACACCTCTTTAATATAAATTAACTTTGGAAAACATGGTTAATAGTTTGATTCCCAGGTTTCTTCTTTTGGTAGATTTATTTGTACCTGTTGTACCGTCAAAACACCTTAACTCTAGTAGTTTCTTATTATGTTGCTTTGAAAAAAGAAAATCATCTAAAGGAGAATTGTTTCATGTTAATGGAAAATTAATTGAAATTGTCGATAGTTTTACATATCTTGGTATTGTCTTTAACCATACAGGCACAATTCAGCATTAAAAGCATTACACGGTCAAGCTTTAAGAGCTTTCTATTTATTAAAATATTTGATAACAATCCATTAGATATCAAAACGTAGATGTATCTGTTCGATGCGATGGTTCCTATTTTATTAAATGGTGCAGAAGTTTGGGGTGTCTACAATTTCAAAGATATATCTTATCTACGTCCCTAATATATTTCGGAAGGTTATTCTATTCGCGATGACGTTACAAAGCTTGTTGCTGTTCCCTATTCTTACTGTGTACCTTTTTCATTTGATATACCTGATACAGTGTAGTAATATATTGATTTACTTTTGTCTAAGCCATATTCTTGCACTTTGCAAATAACCATAGACAAATTTTGTCGATATTTGCCAATAAGTGATTGAATTTAATTGAATTATTCCCCTTATTTTACTTAAATATTTGACCATTACTTTTCCCAATCATTATGCAAGCTATATTATATCACGATTGGAAATAAATAGCTTGTGGCCTGCTAAAGTAAACTAACTTGCATACTAACTCTAACACAAACATTTTCCAAAGTATATCTATTGTTCATTTCTTATGTGCAGTTTCATAAGAGCTGCTGTTCTGCAGAAATACTGTGGAAAATTATCATACGACAAATATATTTGAGCTTTCTCCACTTTCTGACTCGTTTATGAGGTATCCATATAGACGAAACAGCTGGAACAAAAAGAGAATCATGTGTACCTCACACAATTTTTCGTAATTTGTCTGGAAATAATCTGAACTGTCACATCCCCATTAATTATCCAAAGTATCAATATGATATTTGGTATACAAAATGATATTATACCCGATTACTTATTAACCCTTTCCCACATACAATAAATTTGCAGCAGACAGCTGTAATAACATTAAATCAAAAATATATATAAATGAATGTATAATTACTGGAAAAGTTGAAAACATTGCGGCAAAAGTAGAAATTGTTCGTCATGAGCAATTTCTACGTTTGTCACAACGTGTTCTAAAGTTGTCTGCTGCAGAGGCGTTTGTATATGGGAGGAAGGGTTAAAGTGCTTTCCACAAGAATCGGTATTTATGACCATTCTCCCTTTAACTATGCAATTTATCAAAACTAGACCTAGTGTGTTGCTTTAATCACCAAACACCCGATCCTCTGGGAAAAATGGATTCCAAGAACCACAATTCTGACTTGACTCATTCCTGAGTTGCTCCTCTTTGTCATTATTTTTGTTCAGTCTTATATCTTAGTGCCAGGAAAATTCAGTTTGGCAGGGCATTTAAAAGTTTCTTCATCCAAAAATTCCGCAGTACACAAATTTGAAAAAAAATCTAGCCAAAATCAAGGAAAATCTCGAGTAATAGATGAATAAATAATAACTGTATACAATTGAACACATTGTGACAAATGAAAACAAGAAACCGCTGAAGATGGTAAGGCCGGATTGTCGGCAATTTGACATTGAAAATCGACAAACCAAGGTCAAGGTCAAAGTAACCATAGCAATCAATAGAACTTGAAACTGGTTACCTTCAGGCAAAGTTTCAAGTTTGTAACCCCTTCCAGTGCTGAGATTTTGCCTCAACCTGAAACTTTAACCAAACTGTTAACAGACAGACGGACATCGCCAATCTATAGACCGGAATTGCTAGAGCAATCCGGCCAAAACATGCTTTCCTTTTGCCACAATGACTTCCAGAGGCGTCTGCCGCAAATGCACCAAGGTGCCAGAAAGGGTAAATTGTTATTTGGATTCATCTCTAGTTCAACGTTTAGAATTTATATCTGTATTTCTGTTTTTCAAACTGTTACTGTTATGCTTGACCAAAGTACCATGAGTCAAGTAAATAACTGGAATCAACTTTTTACCAAATTTGCAGTTCCTAACAGTTAAATCTTTAATCACACTGACTAGTCTTTGTTATGTTCATAAGCAATTACAATGTATTGACTTATTATAAATTGATTGATGTTAATAGTCATTTTCAACAACTTGTCAGTCATATCACAGCTTCCAGCTAACCTACCCATGTGTTTCCGTTCTGGCTTTCTGACACCAGTACTACCCACAGCAGTCTTTCCTAGCAACTGGCTGAGTTTCCACATAGAATGTTAGCCTTTTCATGGAACAGGAATGTCGCCTGTCACATTGACTTGTGTCAAACATTGGAATAAATGATGGTCAATGTTGGGGTTCAAACTCACAATCCCTGGATTGACAGCCCATGCCACTTTTCTCATTTCCTAAAGGCTTCAAGCTCTCGTTGATATTCCTGTTAACGACAGACACACAAATTGATGGAAGGGAACAATGTCATCCCATAAACTTTACTGACCTTCAATGTGTTAGGTTAAAAATGGCTCTTTTTTTTAATATTTTCTCTTCCTTCCACAATATTTTTAAAAGTTGTCTGCTGAAATAAGCATCAGAAATTGTTTGTATCCGGGGAGAGGGTTACATCTTTGGATGGACAGGCTGGAGGAAGGTGGGGGTAAACACAAACAAGACTTATTTAAACACTTAACAATTCTTTATTTTTCTACCAATGTTTGATACATAGATAAAAACTATTCAAATGGAAAATATCAAATAAATAAAACTGATTTTTAAAACTAATCCACTTCAACATACAACATGTCTGCAGCAGACGACTTTGAAAGCATCAAGGCAAAAATATGGAAAATCTTTCCCTCATATATACGCTTTCTGACGCCTCTGCAGCAGACGGCTTTTTGAAAACATAGTGACAAAAGAAGAAATTGCACAAAACGTGCAATTTCTCCTTTTGCCACAATGTTTTCCACTTTTTGTCATAGGTTATCAATTCAATTATGGAGATTTTCTATGTTTTGACAAAATATGTTCAAAGTCGTCTGCTGCAGAATTGTCGTATGAGGGAAAGGGTTAAAGTATAAAGTAAATGCAGCAGATAACTTTTGATAACATTGTGGCAAAAGAACATATTGCTCATGACTATCAAATTTTTCTTTTGCCACAGTATTTTCAACCCAATCCAATGATCATGTTTTCATATAGACATCTACTGCAGATGTGTTGTATGTGGGAAAAGGATTAATGTGTTGGGTAAAAAGACAAAAGTTGAAGACGATTTTATTATGATGTAATAAACTACAATTGAACAACCCAAGTTTGAGAACATTTTGTATTCTACCGTTTCAAAACTTTCTCTCCATTCTTAACCCTTTCCCACTTGCAGACGCATTTTGACACAAATGTGGCAGACGACTTTTGTAAACATTGTGGCCAAAGGTGAAATTGCTCATGGGTTAACTTGGAAGACCTGAAACGGCCTTTGATGCAGGCTCTCCAGCAGCATATTGAGGGCTTCATGCAAAATGTTCAAGATGTAGTTACAGCCGTTTTGCATGACATCATCGATGTACCAAAATAGTAGGATAAACTAGGAACGCTGGAGAGCCTGCTGATGGAACAGGGTAACCCTTTCCCTAATAGGAACAAAATTATTGACAGCTCAGTAGTTGAAAATGTTTGAAAACATTGTTAGAAAAGGAGAAATTAATATTTTTCTCAAAATTTATTTAACTTGTCCACTTTTATAGAATGATGTCACAGTTTGAGCTAACAAGTGGAATTTATGTATTACCAGGACTTTGAATAAAATACAACAATTGATTCAAGTTGGAAACAGTGTGATAAAAGGAAAAATTGCTCATAATGTTTTCAACTCTATTTAATAGCTATACTCAATTAAAACCTTGTGAGCAATTTTTTCTATTGTCAAAATAATATCAAAAGTCATCTGCTGTAGATGTGTCAAAATGCGTCTGATAGTGGGAAAGGGTTAATAGCATCAATTCATTTACTAACATTTTCTCTGTTTGCCACAATGTTTTCAAAGGTCATCTGCTGGAGAGGGGTCAGAAAGCATCTGTATGTGGGAAAGGGTTAAGTGTCTCTTTCAGAGTCAATTGAACGCAGAGCTGGTAAAGGAATGCTTAAAATGAACCTTTTGTCATAAAAATGAAAACACAAGAAATAGTGTTATAATTTTCAAAAGAGCAAGCATTTTTGTGAAAATGTGTGACAAAAGGAGGCACTTCACTAAATAAATGACAACCTTGTTAGATTAACTGTGTGAGAAATGGAGGGAAACAGTTTAAAAATGATTTGCAAAAAAAAAATCAACATTAATTTTGTTTCCTAAAACAAAAGAAGCAAAATCTAGAATTATATAACAAACAAGTGCTTCACCTTTACAATTAATAATTTCATGCATTATGCCAAATCAGGGACACTATATTACATAATAATAGTAATATAGTGTCCCTGGCCAAATCAAGTAAAATTTGTTTTAATTAGCTCTTTCATTTCCCAGATGTAGATACTTTTTGCGATGCCTCTGCAACAGGTCGACAGCTTTTGAAAACATTGTCGCAAAATAATAAATTGCTCATAATGAGCAATTTCTCCTTTTACCAAAGTAACTTTTTTTTTGTAATAGCTTTTTCCTGCCTAGAGATCTTTCATATCTGTTTAACCCTTTCCCTCATATAGACGCCTTCTGACGCCTCTGCAGCAGACAGCTTTTTGAAAACATAGTGACAAAAGGAGAAATTGCACAAAACGTGCAATTTCTCCTTTTGCCACAATGTTTTCCACTTTTTGTCATAGGTTATCCATTCAATTATGGAGATTTTCTATGTTTTGACAAAATACCTTCAAAGTCGTCTGCTGCAGAATTGTCGTATGAGGGAAAGGGTTAAAGTCGTCTGTTGTATGTGGGGAAGGGTTAAACAATTTCTCTGAAACCGATAACCTTTGGGAACATTTTGGGGAAAAAAGATATTGTTCAAGATGTGCAATTGCTACTCCCCGCCTAACAAGTTTCAAGAATTCAATTTTACAGACATTGATGCAGTAAAACCATTTATCTGTTCAGATGAGTTTTTGGAAAATGTTGCAAGAAAAGGAGAAATGGCCGAAATTATAAATGTTTTCTATGCCAATTCATATCAAAATTATTCTTATCTCTGTCTATTTTTGAAATGTTTTTAAATTGGCCATCTAGTGTTTTTCAATCATAACGATACATCAAAGACAATGTGTAACTAACAGCTCCTAATTCTAAATTGTACTCTAAACCCCCCCCAGTCATTTGTTGCATTTGTGTGAAGAATGCATCAGCACAAGGGAAAAAAGGGTTATGGGATAGTAGAATTAGATCTAAAGAACTTAATTTACCTTAATCTTCAAATATAAATGTATTACCGATTTTTAAAATCTAGTATATGAATGGATGCTATTAATTAACCCTTTCCCTCATATAGACGCTTTCTGATGCCTCTGCTGCAGACGGCTTTTTGAAAACATAGTGACAAAAGAAGAAATTGCACAAAACATGCAATTTCTCCTTTTGACACAATGTTTTCCACTTTTTGTCATAGGTTATCCATTCAATTATAGAGATTTTCCATTTTTCGACAAAATACGTTCAAAGTCGTCTGCTGCAGAATTGTGGTATGTGGGAAAGGGTGAACCCTGTCCTACTTGCAGACCCATTTTGAAATATCTACAGCAGATGACCTTTGATATATTTTGACAAAAGAAGAAATTGCTCAAAATGATAATTTTCTCCTTTTGCCACAAGGATTTCAACTTCTTTTCAATAATTCTACTTTAATATTTAGAGAATTTCCTTATTTTTACCTAGATGTTTTCAAAGTCATCTGCTGCAGATTTTTTGCATCTGGGAAACGCTTAAACATTTATCTGGTAATGATATTTTTACAGCTTTGTCTGCCTTGCAAAATATCTGGAGAAAAGTGGTAACATTGGGGAAATTGGATGCAAACTGATGATGAAGACAAGAAGGCCATGATGGCCCTGGATTGCTCACCTGACTTATACAATGTGATTTGTCATGCCAACCACACAGTCAACCACATTAACTCATTTTGTGGTCGGGTAAGTTAATACAAGAGGGCCAGTATCGCTCCACTGCCATTATGCAAAATTAAATCTCCAAACAACCCCGCCCCCTGTTGGCAATGATTTTTGACCAATCAACTTGGCTTGGTGGAATCAGATAGAGTCACCCAAGGAACATTTCTACAAAATTATTTGAAAATTGACCACCCCTTGCGGCATAGTTTTCGACCATTCATCATGGCTTGAAGGAATCTGATAGATGGTCACCTTAGGTACATTTCTACAAAATTATTTGAAAATCGGCCTGACACATTTGGAGGAGAACATTTTTTAAGTTTTCACTATAGCCATAAAAGGCAAAATAGCCCCGCCCTCTGGCGGCCATGTTTTTCGACCAATCAACATAGCTTGAAGGAATCTGATAAAGGGTCATCCAAGGAACATTTCTACAAAATTATTGTGTTGATCCCAAAAATATGAAGGAATTCTGGTGAGGTTATTGAGAGGATGCTTTCTGTGAAATTTCATCCCAATTGACCCACTGACAACACACGCCGGACAAAAGGCGATCACAAATAACTCACCTTGAGCACACTTCGTGCTCAGGTGAGCTAAAAATAGAGCACAATTGTTTGTTTAAGGGTATTATCAAACATTCTTTCTAGGAGTGAAAACAAAAGGAGGATAATTTCAAGAGTGGCTAAAACATCTATGATTAAGAATTTCAACTCAGTTCAATAAAATATTTCTTTTTTTAACCCTTTCCCTCATATAGACTTTTTCTGATGCCTCTGCAGTAGACGGCTTTTTGAAAACATAGTGACAAAAGAAGAAATTGCCCAAAACAAGCAATTTCTCCTTTTGCCATAATGTTTTCCACTTTTAGTCAAAGGTTATCCATTCAATTAGAGATTTTCTATTTTTTGACAAAATATGTTCAAAGTCATCTGCTGCAGAATTGTCGTATGAGGGAAAGGGTTAATTAAATAGAATTTCTATAATATTGCCATAAATATTTTGAAAGTCATCTGCTGCAGATTTGTTGTATGTAGGAAAGTATAAAAAATATGCAAGAAAAGCTATCATATGTTTTGAAAAGTACATTTACAAGAATACTTTTCAAACAGAGTTGACAACATTGTTGGAAAAGGAGAAGCAATATTTTTGTTTCCCAAAAAATGTTTGCAAAAGCTGTCTGCTGCAGAGGGATCAAAAGCAGTTGTATAAAGGGAAAGCTTCATTCACTTTGATTTTTTTAACATGATTGTTTTTGATGTCTATCAATTATAATTGTTTTTCTTCTTTTCAAATAATATATTGTATTTAGAAATCTTTAAAATGTGTGAGAATTTTAACCATTTCCTACTTACAGATGTATAGATACATCTGCAGCATTAAAGTTCTGAAAACATCGTGGCAACAGGAGAAATTGCTGATGATGAGCAAATTCTCTTTTTGTTACGATGTTTTTAACTTTGTTGAATAATTACTTTCATTTCAAGATTTTTTCCATATTTTTGGCTTAATATTATCAAAGTCCAGATGACTTTAAAAAAACCAAAACGTCTTGGCAAAAATATTAAAATGTCAGTAAATGAAAGTATAATTATTGAATAGAATTGAAAACATTGTGGCAAAAGGAGAAATTGCTCATTATGAGCAATTTCTGCTTGTGCCACAATGTTTGCAAAAGTCGTCTGCTTGCTGCAGAGGCGTCAAAAAGCACCTACATGTGGGAAAGGGTTGACTCTCAGTTATAATGGAAAACATTTTCAGAAATGTGCTTTTCTGCGCTTTTGATTGTACTATGAACAGAATCCATGAAATACTTTACCGATACACTGAGGTAGATACACATGACTATGTTTGATAAAAATCTGACAATATTTAACAACTAGGTTTAAACAAGAAAACAGACTCATCACTCTATAATGTAAAATATGAAATAAATAACGATCAGTCAACACTATGACAAAATAATGAAATGAAAGACAAGAAACAATAGGTAACGCTATAGATCTAGTAATCATAACCCTTTCTTACATTTCCTCTAACTAACCCTTCCCTCCCTCATACAAATGTGTAAGGCTCTGACAATTTCCAGAAAGAAATACTATTCTTAACCAATTTCCACATGAAGGTCGATGCATTTTGACCCATCAAACAGCAGATACCTTTAGAGATGATTATCACAATAGGATATTAAATTGCTCATAATTATATTCTTTTGCCACAATGTTTCCAACTCTATTGAATGATCATACTTTAATTTATTAGGATTTTCCACCAATTTTCATACATTTTAAAAAAGCAATTTTTCCTATTGCCACAGTGTTTTCAACTCTAATCAATAACTGTTCTTACATTTATGGGGTTTCAATATTTTTATCTAGATATTTTGAAAGTCACATTCTGCAGATTTGTTGTATGTGGGAAAGGGTTAACCCTTTTCCTCATATAGACATTTTCTGATGCCTCTGCAGCAGATGGCTTTTTGAAAACATAGTGACAAAAGAAGAAATTGCACAAAACGTGCAATTTCTCCTTTTGCCACAATGTTTTCCACTTTTTGTCATAGGTTATCCATTCAATTATGGAGATTTTCTATGTTTTGACAAAATACGTTCAAAGTCGTCTGCTGCAGAATTGTCGTATGAGGGAAAGGTTTAATAGTCTAAATATAGCATATCATGGTTTAGATTTGAATTGACAGGTGATTGTTCTCACAGACACTTTGAACCATATCCCACATGTGACAAATCTGCAGAAGACGACGTTGAAATTATCTATCTCTATAAATCAGTCTGATTATCGAATCAAGTTGAAAACATTGTCACCAAGGATGAAACTGCTTGTTTTGAGCAATTTCTCCTTTGCTCATAATGTTTTCAAAAGGGGTCTGCTGATGACATTTCCAAAAAAGTGTCTGCAATTGGGAAAGGGTTAAACATTTACCCGACATGGTGATTTTAACCTTTTTCCCACATATAGATGCTTTCGGATGTCTCTGCAGCAGACAACTTTTGAACACAGTTTCAGAAGGAGAAATTGCTCATGATTAGCAATTTCTCCTTTTGCCATCATACTTTCAACTTAATTGGAAAATTATACTTTCCTATATGAGAGAATTTCCATATATTTGCCTTCATGAGTTTAGCCATCTCCTGCAGATTTGTCGTAAGTGGGAAAGGGGTAACCCTTTCCCACCTGCAGATGCATTTTGACGCAATAGCAGCAGACAACTTTTGAAAATATAGTGGCTAAAGGTGAAATTTTTCATGATGAGCAATTTGTCCTTTTGCCATAATATTTTCAACTTAATTGGAAAAGTATACTTACTTATTGAGAGAGTTTACATATATTTACCTATAGATAAGTTCAGTCATCTGTTGCAGTGGGAAAGGGTAGGGGAAAAACCTCAGCTTTATAATGGAAAGAGATAGACTTGACACGTCTATAGCTAATTTTGTTATTTACAGTCTGTTTTTGATTTTTGTTTGTTTGCATTGTGTTTTACACAACCTTCACCACTTTTCCAGTTATATCAAGGTATTTCCTGGGTAAATTACCAGTAATACTGGTCCTTTTATTCAGTCATAAGGCTAACCTCACAATTCTGAGCATCATAGATTGAAAGCCATTACAATCATTTTTAAGAGATCAGTTTTGAAAGAGTCCAAAATCAGCATAACTTTTAACTAGGAAATATTTTAACGACGCCTCTGCAGCAGACAGCTTTTTCAAACATAGTGACAAAAGAAGAAATTGCTCAGAACGAGCAATTTCTCCTTTTGCCACAATGTTTTCCACTTTTAGTCATAGGTTATCCATTCAATTATAGAGATTTTCTATTTTTTTGACAAAATATGTTCAAAGTTGTCTGCTGCAGAATTGTTGTACGAGGGAAAAGGTAAACCCCCTAACCATATATGCATAGTTAGAATCATCTCTGTTTAAAACGTGTAAGACGTTCTAACATCAGGAAAATATAACTAAACCTTTGATACTGAGTAAATGGTGTGGGAAAACCAGATATTGTTCAGTATAAGAAATTCATTCATTTCCAAAACTGTTTTCAAGTCTGGTGTTACAGATGTTTCAACAGTGTCTGTATTAGGGATAGGGTTAAAATAATGATAAGATTATTTTCTATATACAAGTGTCATGTCAATACAGTAAACAATTTAAAAGTTACACCCCATTTTTATAAAATTAAATTAACGCTAAAGTTCAAAAACTTGAATGATTTAGATGGTTTCTCGTCCTATGAGATTGCTATAATTTCTATTTCAACCCGATTCCCATTTACAGTTGCATTTTGACACATCTGCAGCAGACAACTAATTAAACATTTAAACGAAAGGAGAAATTGCTCATCACGAGCAATTTCTTCTTTTGCCAAAATGTTTTTTTAACTATATTCAATAAAAATACTTTTATTTATAGAGATTTTCCGTATTTTTGCCAAGATATTTTCAAAGTTGTTTCTGCAGATTTGCATGTTGGAACGGGTTAAGCAGAAATTTCAATTAACCAGGAAATATTTTTCAGATGTAGGAAATTCCGTATTTTACTTCTAATCTATAAATCAAGGGTTTAATGCAAAATGGTTGTTGAATTACGTGTTGTTACAAGGTGTAGTTGGGACGAAACTGGTTTTTCACATTCTCTACTTTCACTTTCAAACAAGATCAAAATACTAAAAATGATCAAAGCAATTGTTGCCAGTGCATCCAATAAACATTTACAATGGTTTACCTGTGGAACTGACCTACCCCTTGTAGAAGTAGAGGAAGCACTAAGGTCTGGTTTACTTGTGGAACTGACCTACTCCTTGTAGAAGTGAGAGGATGCACTCACAGTCTCAGCTCTGGTTTACCTGTGACCTACTCCTTGTAGAAGTGAGAGGATGCACTCAGGTCTGGTTTACCTGTGACCTATTCCTTGTAGAAATGGAGGGATGCACTCAGGTCTGGTTTACCTGTGACCTACTCCTTGTAGAAATGAGAGGATGCACTCAGGTCTGGTTTACCTGTGACCTACTCCTTGTAGAAATGAGAGGATGCACTCAGGTCTGGTTTACTCGTGACCTACTCCTTGTAGAAGTGAGAGGATGCACTCAGGTCTGGTTTACTCGTGACCTACTCCTTGTAGAAGTGAGAGGATGCACTCAGGTCTGGTTTACTCGTGACCTACTCCTTGTAGAAGTGAGAGGATGCACTAAGGTCTGGTTTACCTGTGACCTACTTTGTGTAGAAGTGAGAGGATGCACTAAGGTCTGGTTTACCTGTGACCTACTTCGTGTAGAAATGGAGGGATGCACTAAGGTCTGGTTTACCTGTGACCTACTCCTTGTAGAAGTGAGAGGATGCACTAAGGTCTGGTTTACCTGTGACCTACTTTGTGTAGAAGTGAGAGGATGCACTAAGGTCTGGTTTACCTGTGACCTACTCCTTGTAGAAATGGAGGGATGCACTAATGTCTGGTTTACCTGTGCAACTGACCTACTCCTTGTAGAAGTGAGATGATGCACTAAGGTCTGGCTTACATGTGGAACTGACACTTTTCCTTCTAGAAGTAAGAGAAAGAACTGGTTTACCTGTAGATCTTACCTACTCTTTGTAGAATAGGGAGGATGCACTAAGGTCTGGTTTACCTGTGGAACTGACAAACTATTCCTTTTAGTAGTAAGAGGACAATCTGGTTTAACTGAGGAACTGACAAACTACATCTTTTAGAAGAAGATGAACTGGCATACCTGTGGAACTGACCCTCTCTTTGAAGAAGTGAGAGGATGCACTAAGGATTGCGAAGATACTTTTCACCTAATTAGAAATGTTTCCTCTTACCACCAATGTATAGAAAGTCGGCTCAGTATGAGCCAGGGGTAAATTAAAGCTTCTACAAATACCAAACTCACACTCAGGAATTGGTGATAACATATTGCTATATTTTTTTCCTTATTTTCATAGATTTTTTTTTATCATTTATATTAATATTTCTTTTTAGGGGGAATTCACTATAATATTATTATAACAAAACACATTATGTCACTCACTCTACAACAAACAAATAAATATGTTTTACCCTGAATTATCCATGTAACAAAACTTATTCTTATGCCGTAGATAGTTGAAAGAATTAAATCCTTTAAGGTTGAAGCCAGGTAGACACATTTTTTCATATAAATAACAAATCATACTTCACATGCAAAACAACTTGCTAAATGTCTCATGTTGAGGTTTTAAACAATCTATTGTATTACAAGAGAATCAACCATTTCCACAATGTTTCGATTCATTTAACCCTTTACCTCATACATGCACTTTTGACGCCTCTTGAGCAGACGATTTGAAAACATTGCGACAAAAGGAGAAAGTGCTCAAAACTCTTTTCAATCATTATACTTTCATTTATCGAGATATTTTATAGTTTTACCTAGATGTGTACAAAGTCGACTGCTGCAGATTTGTTGTATGCGGGAAACGGTTAAACTATTCTCTCATCAGTCCATACTTTTCATTAGATGTTTTCATCTTTGAAGAGTTTAAATACATGCAGCATATTAACCCTTTCCCTCATATAGACGCTTTCTGACGCCTCTGCAGCAGACGGCTTTTTGAAAACAAAGTGACAAAAGAAGAAATTGCACAAAACGTGCAATTTCTCCTTTTGACACAATGTTTTCCACTTTTTGTCATAGGTTATCCATTCAATTATAGAGATTTTCCATTTTTCGACAAAATACGTTCAAAGTCGTCTGCTGCAGAATTGTGGTATGTGGGAAAGGGTTAACCCTGTCCTACTTGCAGACCCATTTTGAAATATCTACAGCAGATGACCTTTTGCCACAATGTTTTCCACTTTTCGTCATATGTTATCCATTTAAATATGGAGATTTTCTATGTTTTGACAAAATACGTTCAAAGTCGTCTGCTGCAGAATTGTCGTATGAGGGAAAGGGTTAAGGTCAAGAAATAGACAAAAAAGGTTGTAATTAATTACAACATCATCACGTGAATTTTTCTATGTTCCACACTTGAAAGTACCTGAACACTATGACCTTGACCTTGGATATAGCTACATTGTATTTAATTTACTCAACATTCGTAATTAATCCTTTACCTGATACAGAAGATATTTGATGAGGTTGCAGCAGACGACTTTAGAAAACATTGTGGGAAATAGAAGAATTGCTAAATTTTCCATTTCCCACAATGTTTCTAATATTGTAAAAAAATAATTGCTTATTTTCGAGATGAGTTGCATTTGTTAGTCCTCAGATGTTTTCTAGGCAGATATCCCTCTAATATCATTTCAGGTAAATAGTTATGAACAATAATAATATAAAAAAACTTATACAGATAGTCCTTTGCCACAATGTTTTCAACTTTTTTCGATAATTATTATTTCATTTAAAGAGTTTTTACATATTTTTTTTGCGGCTGAGTTTTCTGCTGCTGCAGATTTCTTGCATATTTGAAAGGTAAATATATATATATATCTCTTTGAATTAGACTGAAATTGACAAATTACACAATTGTACAGATGAAATACACTATGTAATAGCTGTGTCAGGAAATTTAGAATATTTTGATGTTGCTAGAGGCGAAGTTGGTGCAGGTTCGTGAAAACCTAACCTAGGAAAACTAGCAATACACTGTAGTCCTGAGATTTTGTGCATCCATGGTAACTTTGGCCCTAGCAACAAATAATATTCTACACAGCCCTTCCCCGCATACAATAAAATGGCAGCAGATGATGTTGGAAACATCTAGGAAATTAAATAAAATATCTCTATAAATGAAAGGATAATTAACCCTTTCCCACATACATATGCTTTTTGATGCCCCTAAAGCAGACAACTTTTTAAAACATTGTTTTCAACTCCTTTTAATAATTAAACTTTCCCATTATAAAGATATAACATAATCTTGCCCAGATGTTTTCAAAGTCGTCTGCTGCAAATTTTGTATGTCGAAAAGAGATATTGAATAGAGTAACTGTTGAAAACATTGATGCAAAAGTAGTTAGCTGCAATGTGTCAAAATGCAAAAAAGAAAAAGGGATATAGGCTTACTTTCTTAACCCTTTCCCCCATATAGACGCTTTCTGACGCCTCTGCAGCAGACAGCTTTTTGAAAACATAACGAAAACAAGCAATTTCTCCTTTTGCCACAATGTTGTCCACTTTTAGTCATAAGTTATCCATTCAATTATAGAGATTATCTATTTTTTGACAAAATATGTTCAAAGTCGTCTGCTGCAGAATTATCGTATGAGGGAAAGGGTTAAGCCAAATATTGTGTTATGGAAAGGGTTTATTTAACCATTTCCTACATACAGATGCTTTCTGACGCCTCTGCTTTTGAAAACACTGTGACAAAAGGAGAAATTGCTCAAGATGAGCAATTTCTCCTTTAGCCACAACGTTTTCAACTCTTTTAATAATAAAACTCTTATTTATGAAGATTTTTATGTTTTTGTCCCCATGTTTCCAAAGTCGTCTGCTGCAAATTTGTTATATGTGGGAAAGGGGTTAATACAAAAGGTATGGTTACATATCAAAGTGTATATAGTAATTCTAGACCATATCCATATGGGTGAAAACAAGTTTCCTATGTTGGTTTCAACCCCTTTCCACTATTCAACACATCTGCATCACATAACTTTGCAAAAATCTAGGTAAAACAATGAGAAATCTCTATAAAGTCTGCAAGTGGGAAATTTAAGGGTTAATTCTAAGGATGATACATCAATATTATACTAAACACTGTAAAATCTAATTATTTTCTTGAAAACAAATTGACCTGATTAATTACAATATGACTGGTCCCTCTCATAAAACTTATTTTTATCAATCATTTTTTTCTTCTTCTATAAACCTAAAAACCTAAATCAATGACTGGTTCTAAAACTGAATGATATCATAATACATATTTTTCAAAATCAATCCATCGCAATTGTCCATAATGTGCAGTTGACATTCATTGGCAACTGGTATGGTTTTACATTTTCTTTATATGAAATATACAGAGCTCTGGGTAAGGGGCGTTTTGCATGAGTACCACGTCAAAGGGTTTGGTTGGATAATAAGAGATATGTATCATGGGGAAAAGAACCATTTACTCCTTATCTGGACCTCCTGAAATATTGTGTGGAAACATTAAATAAATAAATTAAAAGGTGATAACATTACAGTCAAGTTCTATTTGTAGAGTGGACTGAATCTAAAACATCTTTGAAGAAGAGGACCACGATAGTACTTTCTTGCTCACCTGATGTAATAGAATTCAATAGGTTCAAAGTTTTTTACAATATACATATACAAACAAGAGGACCAAGAGGGCCAGTATAGCTCAATTGCATTGGGCAAAAACTAAATCACTAAAGTCACATAAGTTAAAACAGCCCTGACCTCTGGATGCCATGTGTTTCGAATAATCAATATGGTTTGAAGGAATCTGAAAGAGGGTCATCCAAGGAACATTTCTACGAAATTGTTTTAAAATGGTTCACATACTTTCTGAGGAGAAGATTTTTAATTTCCACTATAGCCATAAAAGGCACAACAACCCGCCCCCTGGGCCAATCAACATGGCTTGAAGGAATCACATTGAAGGTTACCCAACCCAAGGATTATTACTACAAAATGATTTGATAATAATGCACATACTTTTGTCCAAGAAGATTTTTTTTTCTATAGGCATATACAGTAAATCAGCCAGCCCCCTGGAGGCCAGGTTTATTGACCAATCAATATGACTTGAAGGAATCTCATAGACTGTCACCTAAGCATCATTACTACCAAATAAATTCATACTTTAGGAGGAGGAGATTTTTTAAGTTTTCACTTTAGCTATATAAGACATTTGCTTCATTTCCTTTTAGCCAGGAGTTAGAAACGAGCCTTGCCCCCAGATGGCCATGTCAGAATACCATGAACAGTTTTGGTAGAGGGTCACATAAGGAACATTTTTTACCAAGTTAATTTCAAATTAGACCAGTATTTTTGGTAAAGAAGAATTTTAAAGTTTTCACTAAATACACATAGAGAAATTCGCCGGCCACCTGGCTGCCATGTTTTTCAATGGATCCAAATTATTTGAACAATATTGGTAAAGGGTGACCCAAGGGACATTTAAATAAATCATTTGAACATTTTTGAAAGAAGGCCATGTGAAATTATTTTGAAATTGGTCCGTTAGTTTAGAAATTGTTTGCAAGAAAATATGAACAGATGGATGCACAGATGATGTTGGTCACAATAGCTCACCTAACACTTCATGCTCAGGTGAGCTAACATACTAGATATTTATCTCCATTAACTTCACATCAAAGGTTAAAATAGCTCACCTAACACTTCATGCTCAGGTGAGCTAACATACTAGATATTTATCTCCATTAACTTCACATCAAAGGTTAAAATGCCGATGCATTAAGACCCCTTGTATCTACCTGACACTGCTTTCGTGTAAAAGTGAAAACAAGTTAATCTAGTAGATATTATAAAGTTTAAAATTGTTCAACAGAGAAAAAGGAAAGAAATCGACAAATGAGCCGTCCCATGAGAAAACCAACATTATGGTCTCTGCGTAATGTATCGACCAAGATCAGCCTGCACAGTCTGCACAGGCTAATCCGGGCAGACACATTCCATCTCATGGAGATAGAGGTATAGAGTAATGATTCCTGATACAGAAAATCCACAGGAGGCGAAAAGTGTCTGTCCGGGCTAGCCTTTAGCGGCATGATTAGGCTGATGCTGGTCGATACTTTACGCAGAGTCCACAATGTTGGTTTTCTTGCCGGATGGCTAAAATGGTAAGGACTTAAATCTACACTATTTCATTATAGGAATAAATAAAACCAAGTCATTGACAAACAATGCCATTCCAAACCTTTAACCTCTAACCTCATTGTCATGTTTATGGATCAGCACATGATACAACCTACAAGATTTGCATATTACCGGTTCCCCGACACAGATGACTCAACAGTAGACAATTCACAAAAACATTGAGACAAAAGGAGGAAATGCTCACATTTAGCAGTATATTTTGATTTCCTAATAAACAAATAAGTGTTTTGTTACTTTTTATAATATGTTGTTCTTTTCTTCCAATATTTTGAATTTTAAGCAAATCTTGGATTACGTACAACAATTTTTTTTTAAAAACATTTTATTGAAAGAAAAAAAAATGCTCGCAGTCTTCAAATTTATTCCAAAAGATCACTCCATACTTTCTAGATGTTAATTTTTTACATGGAAAATTCAAACTGAGAGAAATATGCAGCAGACACAAATCTTAAAACGTTGCAGGAAAAGGAGAAATTGCTCATCATGAGCAATTTTACGTTTAGCTACAGTGTTTTCAAAAGTTGTCTAAATGTGGTAAAGTGTTAAGATATGATATGAAGTTTCCAGTACAAACCAGACTGTGTAGATTATGCAGACTGATATAATTTTGGACTTACGAGGAATCTCACAAGTTATACCATGGCCGTTTCCATAGAGATAAAACCATTACTTCTCAACCTTTCCCTGATGCACAACACTTTTCACAACTCTGGTGCAGTACATTTTTGGTTAACACATTTTTCTCCTGAGTAGTTTCTCCTTTTCCCACAATGTTTTAATACTCTTTATCAATACTAACAATATATATTTATGTAAATTACATTCGTCTTCCTCGCAAGTTTTCAAAGCACTTGCAGACGCCTTCTGTGCGTCTGAAACAACTTTTGCCACAATAATTTTCTATCTACTAAAAAATTATACTTTCATTAAGCCGTTTACACCTGCAGACACATTTTGATGCCATAGCAGCAGACGACTTTTGAAAACATTGTGGCCAAAGAAAAAATTGCTCATGATGAGCAATTTCTCCGTTGGCCACAATGTTTTCAACTTTATTTAACAATGAAGCGATCTTTAATGAAGATTTTTCAGGTTTTTGTCACTATGTTCCAAAGTCATCAGCTGCAGATTTGTCGTATGAGGGAAAGGGTTAACCCTTTCCCTCATACGACAATTCTGCAGCAGACGACTTTGAACGTATTTTGTCAAAACATAGAAAATCTCCACAATTGAATGGATAACCTATGACAAAAAGTAGAAAACATTGTGTCAAAAGGAGAAATTGCACGTTTTGTGCAATTTCTTCTTTTGTCACTATGTTTTCAAATAGCCGTCTGCTGCAGAGGCGTCAGAAAGCGTCTATATGAGGGAAAGGGTTAATAGAGATTTTCTAATTTTTTTGTCTGGATGTATCCAAAGTTGTCTGCTGCAGATATGTGGTATGTGTGAAAGAGATTAACCCTTTCCCTCATATAGACGCTTTCTGACGCCTCTGCAGCAGACGGCTATTTGAAAACATAGTGACAAAAGGAGAAATTGCACAAAACGTGCAATTTCTCCTTTTGACACAATGTTTTCCACTTTTTGTCATAGGTTATCCATTCAATTATGGAGATTTTCTATGTTTTGACAAAATATGTTCAAAGTCGTCTGCTGCAGAATTGTCGTATGAGGGAAAGGGTTAACCTGGTTTTTTTTTTTTATAGGACTCAACAGTAAATACAATTCATACTGATCAAAACTAACAGAGGACATGATCTTGTTGTCCAATCAGGTTAAACATCATTGGTTAGCCTATCTTTAAGTATACACAACAGTTAAACAGTCAGATCAGCCTGTAAAGATCATAGCATCTGACATGAGCATATTAATATTTCTTAATCTTAGCCCCATTGCAGGTGACATTTTCGTGACTCTATAGCAGACAAACTTTGAAAAGATTGCAGAAAACGGCGAATAAACAATTAGAAGGAATAATATTTCTACATTTCTGTCAATGTTTTCAACTTCACATCAAAATAATCATTCCGACCAAATACAACACTTTATATTTCAGATGGTATAAAGGAAAAGAACTGGTATAAATATCACATCAAGAAAACGTTTCTGCTTTCATGACAGCAAAAGCAAACTAAGCAAATTCATCATTTGACTTTTTGAATGCCAAAGCTGAAATTGATGATGGTTTTTACCTAAGCAGTCCCATTTTATTTACATAAAAAATAAATCTATTAGGACATCAAGTGTTAATAAGAAACGAAGATAACTATTTAATATTCAGTGCCCATATTTATAAACCTTATCTGTAGGAACTATTTCCACTCTAGCTTTTGCCTTATGTTCATTATATACAACTAGTTTTCAAATGGCATCAGTCATAATGTAATAACATGTAAACCCTTTCCCACATATAGATATTTTCTGACACCCCTGTAGCAGATAGCATTTGAAAACATTGTGACAAAAGGAGAAATTGCTCCAAACAAGCAATTTCCCCCTTTTGCAAAAATGTTTTCATTTTTATCCAGTAAGTATACCTTCATTTATAGACGTATTCCATAGATTTGTCTAAGATGTTTCCAAAGTCCACTGCTGCAGATTTGGTGTACATGGGAAAGGAGGTTAAATTGATAATTATAAACTATGTAGAAAGTCTCATTAAGGATAAGATTGTGAATCTCTGGTTAAATGCGGAGAGTTGAGTCCATGAAGACAATTTCTTCAACATTTTCTTGCTGCTTGGAAACATTGAGCCAGAGTACGGTTGTCATCGAGATCCAAGATGCTAAGCAGGTTGCCAAGCAGTGGTGCACATAAATGATATGTAACCAGGAGGTGTTTCAGAACGTAAGGCACCTCAAGACATGCCAAGACAGACACAATCACAGCATAGGGGCAGGTGCCACACTCATACGGGTCATCTTTGGTGCTGAAATGAAAATACATGAATTAAAGGCATGTTTTATATTTGTTTTATATTTGATATTACATGTGTGTTGACAAGTTTTAACACAACTGACATTTGTTGCCTCTGAAGCAGACAACTTGTGGACTAATTGTAGGAAAGGAATTACGCGCTCGAAATGAGAGCCATTGCTCCTTTTAATTTTCATTAGGCATCATCTCTGTATCAAAACAGTTATTTAATATGTAATCTAACACCTTTAACTGATGCTTTCACAAATACAAAAATGAGCGGTATTATTCAAATGGTTAATTGATATTGCATGTAAAACATGTTCAAAACCCATGCACAAAGTCATGAAAACTTATTTACACTGTTCTAAATTTAGTTAAACCTAATTCAGTTGTTTCACATGGATTGCGGAGCAATATGTCAGCTTAAATTAATTGTGCTTGATGCGTGCTTCTTAGAAACCTAACCAGTGTTCATGCTGCTTGTTGGAAAAATATTCCAAAGGCAGAACCCATTCTTCACGGGATTGAAACCAGACTCTTGGTACAAGAGGTTGATACACTATCACTGCATTCCACAAAGATTGCACAGCCAGAACACGTTAACATAATCAATAATGCAGGCAGAAATTGTTAATTAAAAGTTTCCCAGTAACTAAAAATGTTTTATAATTTTAGTCTGCTGGAGTGTTGACAAAAGTTGTCAATAAATGAGAAGGGTTATTGTATATTCGATTTGTGTACATTTATTAATATATAAACAGCCAGCGGACTAGATAAGGAGGAGTAGACTGGTCTTTTCACACCAATATCTCTCTTATGACTCAATTAAACCCAATGTTGTGGGTAGCTCTGAGCAGCACTCTGCGAAAACCAACCTGGCTCTGCACTGTTTGCAAATTAGCTTTCATTTGGATCCTTGCGCATATTAGCCGTCCTACAAGAAAAACCAACATTGTGGACTCTGTGTAAAGTATCGACCCAGATCAGCCTAAGAGCGCCACACAGGCTTACCCGGAGAGACACTTTTCTCCACCTGTGGATTTTCTGTTTCAGGAATCATTACTCTATACCTCTTTCCCCTTGAGACGGAATATGTCGGCCCGGATCAGTCTGTGCCGAGTGCGCAGGCTGATCTGGGTCGATACATTACACAGAGGCCATAATGTTGGTTTTCTCGCGGGACGGCTTATATGTGCATGCAGGTCTTTTTTCCACATGTGTACAATAATTACATAAAGGTTGGTTTACCACTCAAATTTATAGTTTATAAGAAACTGCTTTATAAAAATCTATATTTGGTGCTTGTCTGATCTTTTTGTCTGCTTTCTCGTAACTATGCTTCATAGAAAGACACATATAGATTCCCATTAAATACTTTTCTATATGAAAGAACTATCTTCTGACAGGCCATGATGGTCATCATGACGTTTCGCATGATTGAGTGCTATTAACTTTCTACTGCATATCAAGGGCTTAAAAGGGGGCCATGTTTCCTGACCAATCAACAATTTAAAAAACTGGTAAAGGGCAGTCAGCCAAAGAAAGTAGTTAAGCTTGAAAGACCAAGAGTTTCTGAGAATTATTTTTCATTGTTTTCTTTCTATTTTTTTGGCTGCCATAGCAACCAAATCATAATAATGGAATAAAAGACTTTGAAAACATTTGAAATACAAGTAAAGGGAACATTCCTGTGAAATTTGATTTCCATTGAACCTCACCTGTGGTTTATGGGAAGAATTTTGAAGAAAGATTGTTTTGAACAGACAGTTAATGATGGAAAGAATGACAGACAGACACGGCAATCACAATAGTTTGCCTGAGAAATTTTTGACTCAGTTGATCTAAAAATCATTGATGAAAGGAAAGCATTAATTTCTACCAGGTGTTATAAGATATCTTTTTCCCCCAAATCTTCAAAAGTCTAAAAAGGGGCATAACTGTGCAGAATTCCATGTCAGTGTTCTTGACTTTGTTCACTAAGCTTATCTAAAAAGAAACTCAAAGATATTATATGTGTAAAAGAAGGAATTGCTCTTATTGAGTAATGTCTTCTTTTTTAAAAATGTTTTAAAAAGCCCGATGCAAGACAGAATTAAATTTTAAGGTAGATAAATGTCCAATGACAAAGTCATAAGATCAAACCTTTTTCATCTGATCAGAGGGGTCTAGCCACAAATAATTAACATGCCTATTATGAAAGTTTCATCACTAACAGGCTTTAAAGTCCATTGCCATATGGGTTTTGAAAATGACGTCAGAGGTCAACCTCAAGGTCACAACGTTTTTGCCACAAACAGACAGAACAGGGCAAATATTAAATGCCCTTAAACTCTTTGAAAAAGCATCGAAAGTTATCTGAAAATAGGAAAGGATCAATCCAATGACGAGCATATTAACCGAGAGAATGTTTAGCTAATCCACCAATCAAATTACAGTTTTAATTCTTTGTATGCTAAATTATTTTCATCTGCAAGATTTTTTTAAAAATATTTATTTTCCCCAAATGTTTTCTGAAATAGAATCTGAGTGTCAAACAGTTTGGATCTCAAATCAGTCACCCCCTTTTGTGGGGTCTGGTCAGGTTCCAAACTGTTTGCAAATGTCACCAATGGTTGGCAAAACCCGCAGCTAGCTAAATACACACACTTCAATGCTTGATGTGTAAGGTAAATTTGAATACACCATGCTGACTCTAATTACTAACATATTAAGGTCATTGTGATTTTGACCTTTGAACCTCTTACCGAAATATATATGTGGGTCATCAACTGAAGACAATTTGTTTACTTGGAGGGTCTTTGGAGCCATAACAATACTTTATCATACCTTTCCCACCTGCAGATGTATTTTGTCGCAATAACAGCAGATGACTTTTGAAAACATTGTTGCCAAAAGCAAAATTGCTCATGATGAGCAATTTCTACTTTGGCCACAATATTTTCAACTTTATTTAACAATTAAGCTTTTATGGAGTTTTTTACGGTTTTTGTCACTATGTTTTCAAAGTCGTCTGCTGCAGATTTGCTGTATGTGGGAAAGGGTTATACCTATATCTGATATAGACAACATTTGATGCCTGCCTGCGCCATGTTTTGTTGCAGTATCATCAAATGCAGGATGTTAAAAGTTTCTATATCAGGGAAAACAATAAAAAGAGTTGAAAACATTGTGGCCAAAGGATACATTGCTCATCATGAGCAGTTACACCTTTGGCCACAATGTTTTCAAAAGTCGTCTGCTGCTATTGCGTCAAATTTAGTCTGCAGGTGGGAAAGGGTTAAACAAAGTAATGAGACAGAAGGAAGGACAACAACAGAAAAATACAAAATAAAATAAAATTTTCAACAGCTGAATATTTATTGCAAGTCAAGATGAAGCAAAATAAACAGAAAATCAATGAAACATAAAACACAGAAATTAAATCACAAAACATTAACTAAAATATTGAAGGTAAAGGTCATGCAGTGACAATAACTTTTCCCACATGTAGAAGCATCTGTGACAGACATCATTTGAAAATATTGTGGCAAAAGTAGAAGTTAGTCATAATGAAATAGGTTTCTATTGCCCCATTTTTTTCAACTCTTTTCATTAAAAACATACTTTCATTTATAAATGTAGAGATTTTCAGTTTTGCCTAGATGTTTCGGATGTCGTCTGCTGAAGATGTGTTGTATGTGGGAAATGGATACCATATTTGAAATAAGTAATTTACCATTTCTTTTTTAGAAGAAATGCAAAAACATTTAAACAGCAAGGTATAAAATCCAAAAACCCATTCCTATACATACACCAAATATACAGCGGATGTCTTTGAAAAACAAGAAAATTCTCTTTAAATGAGAGCTAAATTTTAAATTAGATATAAAAAACATTTTGGCAAAGAGAGAAATGGCTCATTTCTTTTTCATGAATGTTTTCTAAAGTACAGCTACAACAAATGTGTCTTAAAGTGGGAAAGGATTAACAGTGTGTACAATATTTCAGATAACAAGCATGGGTCGATCAACGTAGGTAAAAGAAAAATAAGGTATATATTATTCTGAATGTTGTTTTGGATGTTTCAATATTCCAAAAAAGATTTATACCTCAAGTGTTTCAACATTCCTAAAAAGATTTATACCTCAAGTCACATGTTTCAACATTCTCAAACAGACTTTTTAATCGCCGGGCAGTAGCCGGCAACAATTATCTAAAATGTTTCAACAATTACAATCAGATTTATACCTCTAGGTTTAACACTACACCATGGTGATCAACCTTCACTATAAATTTCATGGATTATTAGTAAACCTTTCAAAAATGTAGAGCCATTAGGAAAAATGTGCAGCAGACAACTTTAAATAAAACCATCATTATGTGCAATTTCTGCATTATGCCACAATATTTTCAAAAGTAGTTTGCAGCAGATGCGTCAAAATGCGTCTATAAGTGGGATCAGTTGACCTTTTACCATCTACAACATACCTAACGCAGACAACTTTGCAATTATCGAATCAAACCAATGAAAACTCTCTATAAATGAAACTTTAATTATAGAAAAGAATAGAAAACATTGTTTCAAAAGGTGAAATTGCCCATTATGAGCAATTTCTCCTTCTGTCACAATGTTTTCGAAAGCAAGCTGCTGCAAATGCATCAGAAGCGATAAGTTAACCTTTGACCACATACAGCATAACTGACGCAGACAACTTTGCAATTATCGAAGCCAATCAATGAAAAAACACTATAAATGAAACATTAATTTTAGGAAAGAATTGAAATCATTGTGCCAAAAGGAGAATAGTTCATTATGGGCAATGTTTCCTTTTGCAACAATGTTTTCAAAAGTAGTCTTCTACAGATGTGTCATAATGTGTCTATAAGTGGGAAAGGGTTAGCGTGATTAGTTAAAGTGAAAATATATTTATTTCTATATTCTCTATCATGTCCGTGGTCATAAATTGTTACTTAATTTATGTTTTGTATGGACATGTAATTTAAATTATTGTATTAAGTCAGACTAAGTGCAAAATCTGAAACAAGAGGAATACTAACCCTTTCCCACATACAAACACTTTCAGATGCCTCTGTAACAGACCTGTTTGAAAAACATTGAGGCACCAGGAGAAATTGCTCATAATATGCAAATTCTCCTTTTGCCATAATGTTTTACATTACATTCCTTATTTGCTGATTTGTTGTATGGGGGAAAGGGTTACCAAAAGCTTGAAAGAGGTTTGAAAACATTTCACGCAACAGGGATAATAAACAAGAGGGCCATGAGGCCCTGGATCGCTCACCTGAGAATGGGCTAATTAAGACTTATCTCTTTCAGCGCCAATGGCAATATCATCAAGACAATCTTTCTGACAAATTTCAAACTGCTCAAGTCAAAAATGCGATCTCTAGTGTTAACTAGATTGGTTTACCTAGATTTTGACCTGACCTGACCCATATTCAAACTTAGCCTAGATATCATCAAGACAAATATTCTGACGAAGTTTCAACATGCTCAAGCCAAAAATGTGGCTTCCAGATTGTTTACAAGATTGTTCTTCAATTTAGCCTAGTGACCTAGTTTTTGACCTGACCAAAACCATATTCAAAGTTTCAACATGCTCAAGCCAAGAATGTGGCTTCCAGACTGTTAACCAGATTTTCCTTAAATTTGGCCTAGTGACCTAGTTTTTGCCCGGACATGACCCATATTCGAACTTGGCTTAGATATCACCAAGACGAACTTTCTGACAAAGTTTCAACATGCTCAAGTTTAAAATCCAGAGTGTTCACAAGATTTTCATTTAATTTGATCTACTGACCTAGCTTGTGACCCCACATGACCAAGTTTTGAACTTTGCCTAGATTTGATGAAGATATATGTTCTGATAAACTTTCATGAATATTGGATGCAAAATGTTGCCTATAGAGTGTTAACAAGCAAATGTTGATGACTAGCAACGGACGCCGGACGAAGAAGGCCGGACAAAAGGGATAACAAAAACTCACCTTGAGCACTTTGTGCTCTGGTGAGCTAAAAACAACAACAATAATTACAACACAAAATGGCACCAGCAGGCAACAAAGTAAAACAAAAAACAAAAAGGTGAGAAAACATAAATCTTGATGAAACTAACTAAAATATAGCTCAGTCATTCTGAAGGAGCTGTGTCAAAAATATACAAAGAACAAGAGTGTTTGAAGGAACACAAGTTTCGCCCACCGATACATCTGTATGTGAACTAATGTTGGATACACAGACAGGCAACGATAAGTCATCCCCAGGTTTCTCTCTGCCATGACAGAGGACACCAAAAAGACATAACCCTTTCCAAAATACAGACCACTTCTGAAAATTTTGGAAGAAATAGTTAACCCTTTCCCACTTGTAGAAGCATTTTGACGCATCTGCAGCAGACGACTTTTGAAAACATTGTGGCAAAAGAAGACATTGCTCAAAACCAGCAATGTCTCCTTTCGCCACAATGTTTTAAACTCTTTTTAATAGTAAAACTCTGATTAATTGAGATTGTTCATGTTTTTGTCAACAAGTTTTGAAAGTCATCTGCTGCAGAATTGTTGTATGTGGGAAAGGGTTAATTGCTTACAATATTTCTCCTTTTCATATAATGTTTCAAATCTATCCAAGAGGTCTACTTCAAAAAAAATCCTACAATAAATTACTAATTAGGCCTTGCAGACCCTTCCAGTTTTAGAACAATTTCCTAATTTATAAATTATCACTTCCCTTTCAAAAATCACATTTTAACGCATCTGCAATTAACAAGAAAACATTTTGGCAAAAGAAGAAGCAATTTCTATGTTTGACACAATATTTCTTTGCTCTATTCAATATTTTTTACCTATTCATGTCTTTTCCATATTTTTGCCTAGGTTTTTTCAAAGTTGTTTGTTGCAGATTTGTTGTATGTTTGAAATGGTTGAATTGAAATCGATTTCATCGGTACAATGCAAGATGTTCAATGTACAAGTTTTTCTAGTACAAATGTGATACAGAATAGGAAACATTGTTGGGAAAGTTGTGTGCGGAAGAGTGAAGACCCAAGAAGAGTCATTTCCATGATGGAAAGGGTTTCAAAATAAGATACAATCATTATTGATTGAGTCAATGAACAACATATTAAGAAAGAAATGGTAAGATAATTACAACATATAAATAATACAAACACTACTTGGGTCACTGAACATTATACAAGAAACTAAATCAGAATTTAAGATGACAGTAAGATGCTGTTTTATGCATTGAGATCACTGGTGTGATGGGGATGAAAGGGAAGTAACTTCTGAAATACTGGGTCTTTAACTACCAGTTTTCTCACTTGAATAATTACATGTATATCAACGAACATGCTTGTATATTACTCCGGCTTTTTGAAATTAAAATGTAATGAAAAGAAATAAAGGAAAACATTAACAAAACGAAAAAAGGAGGTTCCTGCACCAATTCTCTTTTACAGTCAACAAAAAAAGTTAATTACATCAAAATGATACATTATTGTAGTGCTATTTAGTCATATAGTTTTAATCTGAGCCAAGCGTATTCCTTTAACCCTTTCCCTCATACGACAATTCTGCAGCAGACGACTTTAAACGTATTTTGTCAAAACATAGAAAATCTCCATAATTGAATGGATAACCTATGACAAAAAGTGGAAAACATTGTGGCAAAAGGAGAAATTGCACGTTCTGTGCAATTTCTTCTTTTGTCACTATGTTTTCAAAAAGCTGTCTGCTGCAGAGGCGTCAGAAAGCGTCTATATGAGGGAAAGGGTTAAACATCTGCACTAGACATATTTTTCAAACATTGTAGGGAAAAGGAGTTCACTCAAAGTAAGCATATCCCCCACCTCTACTTCAAATTTTACAGTTTGTATTTTAACCCTTTACCACACACAACAAATCTGCAGCAGACGACTTTGAAAACATCTACTCAATATATGGAAAATCTCTAGAAATGAAGGTATAATTACTGAGAATAAATTGAAAACATTGTGGCAAAAGGAGAAATTAATGGTTTTCAGCAATTTCTTCTATTGTTTTCAAAAGTCATCTGCAGCAGATGCGTCAATATCGTGGCAGAAATTAAAACAGTGGATACAAACATGTTAAAATGTGATTTTGATACAGTACCGACAACATTGTGGCAAAAATAGAAATTGTCATTTCCTCACCAACCCCTAAATACATGTATTGCTTTTGCAGAGGAATCAAAATGTTCAGTATAAGGGAAAGGGATGATGATGTAGCTATAAAGGGTTTACTTGTAACCAAAGAAAAATACAACATGAACATATGAAGGAAGGGCCTTCCTTACAAATATTAACATTCTTCCAAATATAGATGCCTTTTGATACATCCGCAGCAGATGAATTTGAAAATATAAAAACTGCAGCAGACAACTTTGAAAACATATCTGCAAAAAATATGGAAAATCTATTAAAATGAAAGTATAATAAGAAGTCTTCCTATGCAGCTGCAAGCCTCTAAACATGGTTTCTAATGTGCTAAGGTTTTTGAAAACTTAGTGTTTAAGTGCAAGTTTAAATTCTTTCTTTATCCACATGCAATGTATGTCCTACTTTCAATGAACAAGCCCTTCCTCCATACAATTGAAAAATTATATCACAAATTCACAACATTATTTCCAATCTGCATGGTGTAGACACTAATTTAACAACATTTGAGTAACTAGCCAAATCGATAAGGCAATATGCCTTTATCCCTTTCTCACAGATCACAAATCTGCAGCAGTTTACTTTGAAAATATCTGGGCAATTTTTTTCAAAATCATTTTTTTTTTTAAGTATATTCATTGAAAAGAATTGTTAACATTGCGGTTAAAAGAGAAATTGCTCATCATGAGCAATTTCCTATTTTGCCACAATGTTCTCAAAAGTCATCTTCTACAAATGCATTAAGTGGCATCGATAAGTCGGAAAGTGTTAATGTAACAAAGTATGTTTTTGTGTTGTTATGAAACCTGTATAAGTTCAATGCTACCATGCAGAGAGGTATGACTACCAGCAGATGATAAACTACTGTTGGAGTGGTACGGATCACTCGCTGAGTGACCAGTCCCGCATGCAAATTTCTCTAACAACAAAGGTGACGGAGTGCAGCGATCACGTCTCAACGCACACTGGCGTAGCACACGATCAAACATCGAGGACTCACAATTCGGTGAAGAGCTATCATCCTCCGAGCTCAATATATCATCCAAGCTGCGGGACTTTCGACTTGCTTCAAACGCTTGAGATTTTAACATTGCTGTCTCCATAGCAGCTGTAATTTGTCTATAAACTTCACGTTCAGAATAGCGTCCAAGTCTAAAACGCACATCAGACAAATATTCTGAGGGTTTTGATTTCTTCCCGTTTTGTATATAAGTTTCTGAAGTGTCGTCCTGAGATGCTGCACTGCTAGAGGAGTTTGGAGAGTCCTGACAATCAGAACCAAGGTCAAAGGTTGGGTAGCTGGAAAAAGCAATACTGTTTGGCCGCACTAAAGTTCTCTTAGCTCTACCTTCACGCTTTCTCACAGTCACTTTTGGCTGACCTCCAACACTCGTAGGTGATGATAAACAGGAATTATTACCACTGGAGTTTAAGCTACTGTTTATTGAATTGGGTGAGCCAAGGTCGGGCTCCCTTAAATCCAGGACATCATTATTTAATGGTCGTTTGACTCCAGAAACACGGGCTGTGCAACTACTAGTGCCCTGTAGGTTATCAGTAGAGTTTGACAAACAAGGTGTAAAGTTTAATTTATCCAAAGAGGTAGAAGGAAAACTGTAAAACTTCTGACCAGTTTCATTGGTTTCTCTCACTGATCTACCACTTGCACTATCGACAGGCAATTTTGATTCCGTCTGATCTGTTTCCATTGAAACTCCATCGTTCTCACTTTCACTTGCATCTGGTGTACCAAAATGAAGTCTTGCTAGCGAAGATGTTGGGGACTGTGCCGGCAAGCTGGTTGTAAGCTTAAATGATTTCAGTTTTACAACATGTGACGTTGAAACTGACATCACAGAAGAACTAGAGCTTGTAAAAGACGATAATTTTCCAGAAAATGAGCATGGCCTGGGAATGTTTGAAGATGAACTTCTTGGAAAACCACTGTTTGTTTTGCGTTCCAGTTTACATGCAGTGGGTTCAAATCCCTCTGTTGCTGACGAGACTGTTCGTTTTTCCCCTGAGTGCATTGTCGATGAAGTTGGTGAAGGTATGATCGACGACAATGATAATGACAATGTATTCCTTAATGGTCGTTTTCCACCTGACTTGGTGGTAAGTTCTGAAAATGAAACCATTGAATCAGATCCTGAAATTCCAGGCCTTCGTACTGCCCATTTTGATTCTTGTAGACTAGATGAACTTGATTGTTTATTGGTCAAAGGTACATTGTCAGCACTAACAAAGTTGGAGCTTTCACCACTTACAAACTTGGTGTTATTTACACCTACATATTTGGAGGTTTCTGACTTAAAAACACATCCTGATTTTCTAGATTCACTCATTGTCTTTTGGTCTATGGACTTTGTTACCATGGGAACGGTTGTGTCTCCACATGGGAATGGTGACAATAATGGTTTAACAAATGTTGGTTTTCTGTCTTTTTTTGAGGTAGTGACCACAGAATACATATGTTCCTGTGACGCAGAAGTGATTGGAGACAAGTTGTCAGCTTCAGTCAATTCTTTGATGCCAGTCAAGGACTTGGACATTGAAATTCCAGAATCCACCCCAATTTTCAATGAACCAGGTACTCGTCGTTGTTCACACCCTAGGTTAAGAGCATGTGGGCGAATAATGCTGGATTCCTTAGAAAAGGGGAACACTGCTTTCTGAACAATACTACTTGATTCTTTTTCCAGTGAGAATTTCCGGGATTTTATCATCAGTTTTTCGGTTGTTAATTCATGCTCAGTCTTTTTATCACTAACATTTTGTGTCAACTGTCGCATTGATGACAGTCCCTGAGACATTGTCGCGTCAAAGATAAATGGTCGTTTATTTTTGGAGACAGGGGAGGATGGACTGTGGGACAAGTCCATAACATAATTGGACCAATGTCTCGTTTCTGATTTCGGGTAAAGCGGCCCATCACAGTTGTTGTTCATTTCTCTCTCCCTCTTCAGCTGTTTCTCAAAATCCAGTAGCTGACCAAGAAAGTTGAAGTTGGGTGAAATAGTAGGTCTCTTGTCTTTTACGTATCTGAAAAAAAAAGAAGACGAACATTATATTAACCCTTTCCCATCTACAGACACATTTTGACACAACTGCAGCATAAACCCATCGTCCTGTAAAACAGTAAGTTTAAAATATCCACAACAAAAATCATTGTATTCATGCATGTTATATGTTCTTCACCCTTTCCCACAAACAACAACATCTGCAGCAGACGACTTTTGAAAACATTTTGGCAAAAGAAGAAATTGCTCATAATAATTACTTCATTTGCAATAATGTTTTTTCGATCTATTCAAAAATAACACTTCAATTAATGAATCTTCCATTTTACGCAGATGTTTACAAAGTTGTCTACTGCAGATTTGTTGTATTTTGGAAAGGGTTAACCCTGTCCCTCATATAGACGCTTTCTGACGCCTTTGCAGCAAACAGCTTTTTGAAAACATAGTGACAAAAGAAGAAATTCCACAAAACATGCAATTTCTTCTTTTGCCACAATGTTTTCCACTTTTTGTCATAGGTTATCCATTCAATTATGGAGATTTTCTATGTTTTGACAAAATACGTTCAAAGTCGTCTGCTGCAGAATTGTCGTATGAGGTAAAGGGTTAAAGTAGCTGAGGGAGAATGCTAAGGATGAAACGTTTATGTTTTCTGTGACCAGGGAAATGAACAATGACACTACAAATAGCTGTTCAATTTTTGTATGAAAACAAATGGTAATAAATTGTGATTATTACATGGTATTGCATTTCAAATGCATTATCATCTGAATTAAATGGTTCACTACAAAACAACTTTTAAGGGTTTAACCCTTTCCCGTATACAACAAAATTGCAGCAGACGGCTTTGAAATTATCTACAAAAAAACACAGAAAATCTCCATAAATGTAGGTATAATTACGGAAAAAAGTTGAAAACATTGTGGCAAAAGGAGAAATTGCTTGTTTTGAGCAATTTCTCCTTTTGCAACAGTGTTGTCAAAAGTCGTCTGCTTCAGAAAGCGTCTGTATGTGGAAAAGGGCGGTTTTTCTAGTGATGTGGTTCAGTTATAATATGACACATTTGTCAACATGTGTCCTCCCACACTTTTGTCTTTTACCTTTGAGCCCTTTTCCCCCATGCAGTCACATTTTGACACATCTTTGGCAGACTTTTTTTTAAAAAAAACATTGTGGCAAAAGGTTAAATTGCTCAAAATATGAAGTTTCTCCTTTTGCCACACTTTTGTTTAACTCGATTTAATATTTAAACAAGATGTGTTTGTGAAACACTGATGCCCCCGAATGGCAACATCTAGGTCAAAGGTTAAGGTCGCAAGGTCAAACATTTTGGTACTGACAGAAAGGTCATGTCACAAGAAATACACATGTGAAATATGGTAGCCATACCTGTTATGGTTCAAAAGTAGTGGTCAAGGTTAAAGTTTTTTTCGACAGACAGACAGACAGGCCAAAAACTAGATGCCCACCGAATCGTTGATTCCGGGGGCATAACAAATATTTATAGAGAATTTCCATATTTTGTTGCATATAATGTGATGTGTGTGGGAAAGGGTTAACCCATTGCCTGACAATCACACATACTACTTGTTTCTACTTTCAATCTGAAATAATATCCATCTTTTACTTCATACAGACAATTTCAGACGATTTAGATGAAAACAACCTTTTGAAAACATTGTGGGAAAAGGAGATACTGTATTGTTTACTTGGTAAAAATCAGATAAGAATTACCCAAGTCAGAGAAGGGAGAAGATTTATTGGTGCCATACACCAACTACCCATTAATCGTAGATGTTTCTGTCGCATATATCAAAATTGGCAACAATCTACACAAGTTTTAATTTTCTCTTGTCCATATTGTATGCTTTATTTCATATTTATTGACTGTGTACCATTATTCACCACAGTGGACAAACCATTATTTTATATGGATTGATTTATTGTAAATTATTCACCAGTGGACAAACCTTTATTTTATATTGATTTATTGTAAATGATTCAACAGTGGACACACCTTTATTTTATATTGATTGATTGTACTTTATTCACCACAGTGGACACACATTAATTTTATATTTATTGATTGTACATTATTCACCAGTGGACAAACCTTTACTTTATATTTATTGATTGTACATTATTCACCACAGTGGACAAACCTTTATTTTATATTGATTGATTGTACTTTGTTCACCACAGTGGACAAACCTTTATTTTATATTGATTGATTGTACATTATTCACCACAGTGGACAAACCTTTATTTTATATTGATTGATTGTACATTAGTCACCACAGTGGACAAACCTTTATTTCTTATTTATTGATTGTACATTATTCACCACAGTGGCTAAACCTTTATTTCATATTGTTTGATTGTACATTTTTCACCACAGTGAACAAACCTTTCCCTGCTTCAGGACACACTATTATGCCAGGAGACATCTTTTTAAGATACTGAGATATATGAGGTTGCATGAAATACTTTATACTTTTGGTTTCAAGGTTAACTAAGGAGCATAACTATGTTAAACTGTACAGCTCTTTGCAATGTATAATGATCTAATTGATCTATTGTAAATGAATATGCAAGTCTTAAATTCATCTCCTAAGATACTATGCTTATAGGAAATCAAGTTTCTTTGTTATTTTACGTTGCTATTTCAGACATATCATGATCTTTCCGGGGTAAATTACCAGTACTGCTGGTAAGCTTATCCTGAGACCAGCAAATAAGTTGTAATGTTATCACCGCGATAGTGAGCGCCAAGCCAATTTCTTTAGTCTTTGGTATAGATGACTGAACCCTGGTCTCCAGCTCTTGATGCGGTTCAATATGCTTAACCCTAAGGTCCCTTTCCCTCATACGGCAATACTGCAGCAGACGACTTTGAACATATTTTGTCAAATAATGGAAAATCTCTATAATTAAATGGATAACCTATGACTAAAAGTGGAAAACATTGCGACAAAAGGAGAAATTGAATGTTTTGTGCAATTTCTTCTTTTGTTACTATGTTTTCAAAAAGCTGTCTGCTGCAGAGGCGTCAGAAAGCGTCTATATGAGGGAATGGGTTAAAAGAAGACGCAGCTCAGAAATATGAAATCCTTGTCATGATGCATAGCACATTAGACTCTTGAAAACATCATGGTAAATGGGGGTATTGCATTTTCACCATTTTTCTCAGAATGTTTTTATTTTTTAATTTTGTTTTAAAAATATTCTTCCAAGTTTTCTGATTCGTGTTACATCTCTAAAACTGTTATGAGGTAAATGGGTCAGCATTACCATGAGAGGAAAGTGAATCTCATGATAACAGATCAATAGTGATTTGTCCATCAAAGTGATTCTACCAAATTTCTGCACTCCCCGACTCCATCAACGTTTCCCTTGGGGACTTTTCATATTTCATAGAAATTCTGAATCATGATGGAGGTTACACAGTGTAAAGTTTGCCTCCTTTTGATATCAAGCAGGGTTGTCTTTTTTTCCCTTTCCCACATACAGACACTCTCTGATGCCTCTGCAGCAGACCACGTTTTAACCCTTTCCCACATACAGCAAATCTGCAGCAGACTACTTTGAAATTATCTACTAAAAAATATGGTAAATCTCAATAAATTGTAGGTATAATTACTGACAAAAGTTGAAAATATTGTGGCAAAAGGAGAAATTGCTTGAGAAATTTCTTCTTTTGTCAAAATGTTTTCAAAAGTCGTCTGCTGCAGAGGCATCAGAAAGCGTCTTTATGTGGGAAAGGATTAAAATTTCTCCGCTTGTCACAATGTTTTCAACTCTATTCAATAATCATACTTTCAGTTCTAAATGTTTTCTATTACAAGTTTTGCCTAGACAAGATATTTTTTGTCGTCTTCTTATTTATTGTATGTGGGAAAAGGTTATCTGCTAGTTTTCACTGATTGCTTTATTTGATATTGTTTACAGTAATCTGCTTTGAAAACATTGGAGTAATCAATTTAACTCTTTCCCCACCTGCAGACACATTATGACACATTAGCAGCAGACGACTTTTGAAAACACTGTGACCAAAGGTAAAATTGTTCATGATGAGCAATTTCTCCTTTGGCCACAATGTTTTCAACTTTATTTAAAATTTAAGCTATCTTTAATAGAGAATTTTCAGGTTTTTGTCACTATGATTTCAAAGTCGTCTGCTGCAGATTTGTTGTATGTGCGAAAGGGTTAAATTGTTTCCCTGTTACAGATTACTTTTGATGAATCTGCAGCAGACCACTTGAGAAAATGTTATGGGTAAGACAGAAATGCACTCATGAGTCTTTTCATCTTTTGCCAAATTGCTTTCAACTCTTAAATTCATACACCATTCACATTACAATTGGACGTATACTCTCAAAAGATGTAGTACCAAACATAACGTGAAATTACATTAATTGCTCTTGATATGCCTAATTCTTTGTGACATTAAAGGGTTTAATGTATGTTTTGGTACAGTTATAAGAGTATAACACGAAATTGCCTAATTACTCAGCAAATAATGCCCGAAGGGCATTATGTCAGCTGTGTAATTTGGCTATTTCGTGTTATACTCTTATAACTGTACCAAAACATACATTAAACCCTTATAATTGCAGTTTAAGAAAAAAACAGCTATTTTTCATCGAAAGAATTGTTTGAAAAGGGACATATAAATTGAAAATTGGGATCTCTTTTTTATGTTCTTTACGCCGATAACATGATCTAATACTAGGAAAATTACCCAATACTAGGAAAATGACGTCACGTTAACGTTTTGACGTCATACGTTAGTCACTTTGGCGCCAAAACCCGTAAATTTCATCTAGAAATATTGTAAACGTTAAGTACATTTGTTACCGAAATACGCCTCATAAGTCACTTTATGTGATAGATATAATATCTCATGAGTGTTATTTATTATTACTTTTAAAAAATTAAGCTGAATATGACCTCGGCATAATTATTTGTGGCATTGTTTACGGTTAACTGTCGAAATTAAAGGTATTTTCCGAAAGTAGTTCCGTGAACTGGTCATGTGATCAATTGCAGTTATTGGAAAATAAACGCAATTCCTTTTAGTCATGTGATCGATTTTGAACCAATCAAAACGAGTGATTCACAGTGCTTTTGAAGCAACTGCAATTATAACCCATTTAATGAATGTAGAAAAATATGGCAAATCTCTATAAATGAAAGAATAATTATTGAATACAGTTGAAAACATTGCGGTAAACAGACAAACAGCTCATCATTTGCAATTCCTGTTTGTCTCTATATTTTTAATAGTTCTCTTCTGCTGATGCTTAAAGATGTGTCTGTATGAGGGAAAAGGGAAATGGCATGGTTGATCGGAAACTCAAAAGTTTAAAAATCCCACCATTTAAATCCAGCCACTCAAACTTAAAGCATACATCTTTAAAACTCAATTTTAGAATCCCCCCCTTTTTCCCCATGGGTTAAAAATTGTCTTCACGAGGAATGACAACAAACGACCATCTGGTATCCACTATTGCTGTGTGATAAGTGATTTTCCTAGCCTAGTACAGGTTTGTTAACCCAGGGATCATGAATAATTGAAAAACTAGTCGCTGTAATATAACTGAAATCATGTTGAAAACTACATTAGACCCAAATATGATAAACAAACAACCTGGGTTGTTGGGGTAACATTACAACTGATGTGCTGGAGAAATGGTTGTTATTGCTCCGTTTGTCACAATGATTTCAAAAGAGGATTGTTGCAAAAGCATCAAAATGCATTCGGTAAAGGGAAATAAACTTACCTATAAGCATCATCAGATGTCATATTTAAATGTTGCATGATGTAGGCAATCGCCATGGTGGGGGATCGAGATATCCCTGCCAAACAGTGAACCAAACAACAGCCATTAGCTTCTCGAACTTTATCTGAAATGAATAAATCAACACATTAATAGTTGATCTTATCCTATATGTATTTTCTCTTTTATTGTTTTATCTGATTAACCCTTTCCCTCATATAGACGCTTTCTGACACCTCTGCAGCAGACGGCTTTTTGAAAACATAGTGACAAAAGAAGAAATTGCACAAAACGTGCAATTTCTCCTTTTGCCACAATGTTTTCCACTTTTTGTCATAGATTATCCATTCAATTATGGAGATTTTCTATGTTTTGACGAAATACATTCAAAGTCGTCTGCTGCAGATATGCTGTACGTGGGAAAGGATTAAGTTTTAGAGAATTTCCATATTTTTGCCAAGATGTTTGAAAAGTCATCTGCTGCAGAATTGTTGCATGTGGGAAAGGTTTAAAGAGTACAATATTGATACAGAGTAGAATTTGAAGAGGGAAAAGGGGTAAATTAGCAATTACAGCAACTTTTTCATTAAAAGTTATTTAACCCTTTCCCACAACAACAAATCTGTAGCAGATGACTTCAAAAATGTGAAAAATCTCCATTAATGACAGGTTAATTATTAAATAGAGTTGAAAACATTGTGGCAAATGGTGAAATTGCTCGTCATGAGCAATTTCACGTTTGCAACAATGTTTTCAGAGGCGTCTGAAAACTTCTATATGTGGGAAAGTGTTAAATGCGAAAAAAAGAAAGAAAAGTTTCTATTATAATATGAGAGACAACTCTTTCAATTACTACAATGTCAGTTACCATGGTTATCTTCCTTTTAATCAATAACTTCTCCTGTCCCATGAAAATTTGTTTGTCTGTGCGGTATTTTATGTGGCATTCAACATTAGTTCAGTTATATCACATCCTGGGTAAGTTACCAGCGCAAATCGTCCGTTCATCCTGACACCAGCGAGTGAGTTTTAACCCAATACTTCACACAGACGACATTTGACGCCTGCTTTTGCAAACGACTTTTGAAAACATTGCAATAAAAGGTGAAATTGCTCAAAACGAGCAATTTCACCTTTTATGACAATATTTTCAACTCTTTAATAATATAATTCTTTCAGTTTTCTAGATTGGTGAAATTGTTTGTCTGATGATTGTTAAGCAGACGACCCATGAAAAGCCATGTGAAGTAATGGGTTAATGCTAACCTAACAATCGAGAGCACCAAGGAGGGAAAGCCAGTATCATTTTTGAAGTCTTTGGTATGACTTGGCTGGGGGAACGAACGCACAACCTCCACACCTGAGGTGGACGCTCTACCACTACACCACCGAGGTGATCTTGTCCCATGTAAAAGTAAACACACAAATTCAAATTTGTGGAGTTGATACCCATTGACAAAATGGTCATAACTCAAGTGTTCCTTAGGCAATCTTCCCGAAAATGGCAAACAATCCCTTTAACCCTTTCCCACATATAGACGCTTTCAGACACCTCCTCAGCAGACGACTTTTGGAAACATTGTGACAAAAGGAGAAATTGCTCAAAAGAGCAATTTCTCATTTTGCCACAAGATTTTCAACTTTTAACAGTAATTAAACAATCATTTATAGAGCATTTCCATGTTTTTGCTGTGATGTTTTCAAAGTGATCTGCTGCAGATTTGTTGTATGTGGAAATCCCATTAACCTATTTCATTGACAAGTGTCTCTATATGGATAACTAAGTGCAAAGGTTAACCAAAGTCATAAGGAAACTTTACTCACTTTATTTTATATTATTAACCATAGTAAAAGTCCCAAATAATCAAGGCAAACAATGGTACTCATAAACAAGAGGGCCAAGATGGCCCTAAATCGATCACCTGAGTGAAAGTAAATTAGTAGCAAATATTTAACTCCAAATATCTGGGAAAATTTGATCAGGAGTGCAAATGAAACTGCAAGGAGTGGACGCTGTTAAAGAAGTAGTATCTTGAAATCTAAAAAGAATTTTAATAAGAATGGAATTATAAAGTTTTGTCATTTTGCGCCTTTCCTGATGCCGCCTTGCTGCCCTGTTTTTCGACGAAATCAATATGGCTTGAACAGTTTTTGTAGAGGTTCACTCAAAGAACATTTCTACCAAATTATCTTGGAATCGGACAAGCAGATTATGGAGGAAAAGGATTTTAAAGGTTTGGGTCTTTTTCTCACTTTCTGATGCAGCAGCAACCAAAGTTCTACACAGAATGCAAGTCTTTGAACAATTTTGAAAAAGGACCAACAAAGGAACATTCCTGTGAAGTTAAGTTGAATTTGGTCTAGTGGAATGGTAGGAGTTGTCATTTGTAGCTTAAAGTTCAATTTACCCCTTTTGTGATGACGCCTGGTTGTTATGATTTTGTAACCAATGAATACCGCTTGAACAAATTAAATAGAGGATCACTGAAGTAAGATTCCTATTAAATTTTCTTAAAATCAGACAAGCCCTTAAAAAAAATTGTATTTTAAAATTTTGTAAATTTGCTTTTTTTCAGATGTCACCTGACTGCCATGTTTTTCAACCAATTTGTATGGATTGAATAATTTTTGTAGAGGGTCCTGAAAGGAACATTTCTACTAAACTATATTGGAATCTGACTAGCAGATTCAGAGGAGAGGGTTTTTAAAGTTTGGACATTTTGCTCCCTTTCTGATGCCATGCCGCCAAAGGAACATTCCTGTGGAGTTTTGTTGAAATTGGTCCTATGATAAACGAGGAGATGATGTTTAAAGCTAAAATATTAACGACGACGGTCAGAGATCAGAATAGATCACCTTGAGCCTTCTGCTCAGGTGATCTAAAAAGAAACCATATGTGAAAATTCATTGACCACTAATGAGTAGTGTCCGAGATATTGACCTCAATGCCAATGTAAAACGAATGTTGAAGCCAGACAGTCTGAGGTTTGGACAGACATGGTCATTCCATAAGTCACATGCAATTAACCACGAGCAGTTCTTTTGTTTTGTACAATTTTCCAGCAATCAGAAAAGAAATGAAGTCGCTAGAACGATGAAGTTGCTGGGACAAGTACATATAATTTTTGTACACATGGATCCCTATTTTGCGAGGAAATAAAAGTAATGCTTTGATTTATAGACATTTTCAATATTTATGCCTAGGCTACAAATTTGTTTCATGTGGGTAAGGGTTAATTTATGTAGATATTTTTAATATTGAACTTCCAACAGTGTACTATTTCCATATTAGCTATGACACATCTGTGAACTTTAAAAAATATCATGTTGAGTTACAATAATTCAGATCTGGCAACAAATAGACAGTTAATAATCTATAATGAGGCTATCAATCCAGGGTTCAGAAGTTTGAATCCTGACTTGGTTATATATAGTCATTCTTTCATGGGATTGAAATAAGTCATTGTGACTTGCATCATTTGTATTAACCCTTTCCCTCATAGAGAAGCTTTTTGACCCCTCTGCCTTTTGAAAACATTGTGACAAAAGAAGAAATTGCTCAAAACAAGCAATTTCTCCTTTTGACAACATTTTTTCAACTCAATTAAATTACTGTTCTTTCATTTAAAGGGATTTTCTGTGCTTTTTAATTGCCTCGACGTTTTCTAAGTCGTCTGCAGCAGAAAGGGTAAAAGTATATGTGGGAAGGTAGCCAGATTCCCTGGAAGATTGTTTTTATGGAGTACTGGTGCAAAACAGAGCCAGGAACCAGATGGTTCAGTAAACTGTCCGCTGGGATATAACTGAAATGTATTTGAAAATGGAGTTATAAATCTAACTAATCAATTATAAAATAAATCATAAAGAAACAGGAGCCAAAAAATGACTTACCAAGGAACTGGAATGCATCGTTGAAGTATGGCTGGAGTTTCGCATTATAACTGTCGTTGACTGGAATACGTAGAAAGTGGGCATCCGATATGAACGCTGGTTTTATACATGTGGTACTCACATTTAGCACATAGGTTATTTCATTGACCTGTAATTAGAAATCATTTAAAATCTTATTATAAAGTTAATCTTGAACCTGTTCCCTCATACTAGCACCTTTGCAGTAGTTGATATCTTTTGAAACAATGATGGGGGGAATTTTAATTTAGAAACACTATCGAAAATATTTTGCATGGAAATTCTTTTTTATCTTTTTTCATGATTTCTAACATATTCTTCAGTATTTTCAACTTTAACCCTTTCCCTCATACGACAATTCTGCAGCAGACGACTTTGAACATATTTTGTCAAAAAGTAGAAAATCTCTATAATTGAATGGATAATCTATGACTAAAAGTGGAAAGCATTGTGGCAAAAGGAGAAATTGCATGTTTTGTGCAATTTCTTCTTTTGTCACTATGTTTTCAAATAGCCGTCTGCTGCAGAGGCGTCAGAAAGCGTCTATATGAGGGAAAGGGTTAAAACTGATAAAAGCTGTAAAACCTATTCCCTTCTACAGACAACAGTCATGTGCTGCCTTTGAAGTAGAGTGCTGTGTTCAGGCTCTATACTGTTAGATACTCAACTCAGACTTTTTATTTTAATATTCCAAGAACTGCCTATCATGGTATCTTCCTCATTCCCATTACATAGATTTTAGTCATAACATATTATACATTCATTCAGTGTTCATCTTTCGTACAATCTGAGAAATCTTTAAAATGAGTTAAATTCTCATTTTTCCACAATATAATTTTCAGCAGTTGTCTATTAAAGAGGATTTAACCCCCCTTTCTCACATACAACAAACCTGCAGCAGCCAACTTCATAAAAAATATAGAAAATCTCAATAAATGAAAGATCATTTATCGATTGGAGTTAAATACATTGTGGCAAGAGAAGATATTGCAAATTATGAGCAATTTCTCTTTTTGCCACATTTTCAAATGTCTTCTACTGCAAAATGTGTCTAAAGCTGGAAAGGGTTAAAAAAGGTATCTCTCTCGTGAAATGGTCTAAAAGCAACCAGCTCTGAAATTGTTTCTTTATAACTTATTTAACCAGTTCCTTCATGCACAAGCAAATTGACAGATCAGACATCTGAAACAATATGGCAAAAATTGGAGCGATTGCTTCTAATGGGCAATCTCTCTTTGCCTAGATATTTTCAAAACAGTCTGCAGCAGATTTGCTGTATCAGGTAAAAGAGTGAATGTACAGGCTCTGGTGCCCTTAACCCTTTCCCTCATATAGACGCTTTCTGACGCCTCTGCAGCAGACAGCTTTTTGAAAACATAGTGACAAAAGAAGAAATTGCACAAAACGTGCAATTTCTCCTTTTGCCACAATGTTTTCCACTTTTTGTCATAGGTTATCCATTCAATTATGGAGATTTTCTATGTTTTGACAAAATACGTTCAAAGTCGTCTGCTGCAGAATTGGCGTATGAGGGAAAGGGTTAACAACATACAACAAATATGCAGCAGACGACTTTGAAAACATAGTGACAAGAACCTGAAAAATCTTCATAAAAGATAGCTTAATGTTAATAAGTTGAAAACATTATGGCCAAAGGAGGAATTGCTCATCATGAGCAATTACACCTTTGACCACAATGTTTTCAAAAGTTATCTGCTGCTATTGCGTCAAAATGCGTCTGCAGGTGGGAAAGGGTTAAGGCTCTCATTTTTCTGAAACGAAGCTAATCATACTACAAGAGGTCATTTCATCCATAATGACCGGTTCCATGCTGCCAGCAAATTTGAGTGAATGTGGATAATGAAGTTAATTGATTGGCGAGTGAGTGAAAAAGTGAGAACCAGCACCTTGTTTTCATTATTGACATCAATTATTACAGGACGGAAAATAAGATTGACAGCTTGTTATCCCTTTACAAATTTTTAACCGTTTACTTCATGATGAAAGTATACAACAGAGGCTTTATATGTTAGAAGGATGAGTCAAGTATTTGAAGTTGAAAACTTTGTGGTAAAAAGATATAGCATTTTTCATAATTATTTCTCCTTTTGCCAGGTGTATATTTTTTTTAAAAAGTTATTTGCTGCAGATGCATCAAATTGTGTCTACATGTGGGAAATGGACGGCTAAAAACTAAAATTATAATATCCGAAAATGAGTGCATCCGTTTCTGCCATATAATGGTCACTGTAAATGTTTGTTTCATAATTATAAAATGTAAGATAGAAGGGGAAAATAGAGAATTCTCCACTTTCAAATAATGAGTCATACGCTTAGTTAATGAGAAGTAGGCTGGAAAATATTCATGGGCTATAATTCTGCAGGATCCATTTACAGTATAAAAGAGCCTCCAATAAGTGGCCATAATCTGCTGGACTTCAGCTGACTGTGATATGATTATTTTGTCATTAACCCCTTCTCATTCCATATTCATTAAATGGACTAATCCATCTAGTGAATAGTTATCAGTCCATTGATTTTTTTTTTGATTTTCTTTGATTTTGTTTTATTCCATATAAATGTTAAGTTGGCGGCCATATGGGATATATTATTTTCAGAATGATTGAAAGCCATTTAAGAATGCAGACTGATCTTGGTTGACACTGTGTAACACGCACAATGTAAACCATTTCCATTGGAGAAGAGTGAACTTGGACTATGTCAGCTGATTGGCTAGTGCTCACTCACTTACATATCCCATCAATCCTTGCAGCTGTCATTTGGAATGATTCTATATTCTCTGCCCACTTTCTCTCTCTCATTCATTAGGACAGCCTCTGTGTTTTCCCTCTAAAATCCCAATAGGCAGGGGACCAATTAACATTAATTAGAAGTCAGCAAATATAAGTTAATGTAATTGTTACCAAGTGACTCATACTAGGGGAAGAACCAGGCAATGCCTGGCCAATTTGTAGAACTCAGAACATTATCAGAATCAGATAGGCTTACATACAAAACTAGGCCAACCTGCAGACATCTTTGGATGCATCTCTGGCGGATGACTTTTGAAAACAATGCAAATTTCTCCTTTTGCCACAATGTTTTCAACTCTATTCAATAATCACACATGTTCCATAATCAGCCATATTTTCATCAAAGCTTTCTGCTGCCTATTTGTTGGAAATATAATTTTAATTATGTTGAAACATTGAGAAATTGCTTTATTTGAGCACATAACTCCTTTACCTGTAAATGCTTCAAAATGTTGCCTGCTGCAGGGTTAACAAATGTCATCTGTTTTAGGGAATTTTTATGGTTAACAATTTTCCACTTAGAACAAGGTAAACAAGAGTGCCGCAAGCAACACCAACACTCGCCTGCATTTTTCTAAGTCGAAAAAGGGCCATTACTGAGTTATGTGACTTGGTAAAGAAATGCATGTTGTTCCTTGGTACATGTGTATCAAGTTATATATTTGAAAATGTTGAACAATTTTTTAGTTATGAGGTAAGGTCTCAGTTTTGTTACACTTGTAGCAGATAATGACGACGACGCAATACCCCAATTTTTTCTCTACGAAAATCAGACAAGCTAAAAATGGAAAATATATATAAAAGAAAATATAAGTATTGAATAGAGTTGGAAACATTGTGGCAAAAGGAGAAATTGCTCCTTATGAGCAATTTATCCTTATGCCACAATGTTTTTTAAAGTATTCTGCTGCAAATGCTTCTTTGAATAGGAAAGGATTATCTATATTTCTCATTGTTATTTGGTATCATCTACAGCAGAATGATGATATAATGAAAAAGCTCCTTTTTTAACAGTTATGTTAAATAATTGTATCTAACAAACATTCTAAGTCACAAATGCCTTTGAGTTATAAGTCAAAGCGAGATAGACAAATTATAACCATTTCCCACATACAGCAAATCAGCAGAAGATGACTCTGAAAACATCTTTTTAAAAATGTGAAAAATCTCCATTAATGACAGTTTAATTATTGAATAGAGTTGAAAACATTGCCGCAAATGGTGAAATTACTCATCATGAGCAATTTCACCTCTGCCACAATGTTTGTGAAAAGTCGTCTGCTGCAGGGGCGCCAGAAAGCGTCTGTATGTGGGAAAGGGTTAAGGGATAGTGATCCCTAGGGGACAAATTGCCAAGACAGGCAACACAAACAAAATTATAACAAATTCTTTCATTTTTTCCCACTCAACTTCAAAATGTTCAAAATTCTGAATAGGATAAAAATAGCATTATTATGGACTAAGCAGCTACTAGGTCTTATAAACTGGGTGCAATTATATATCTGAACCATTTTGGCCTAATTGACTACAAAAGTGTTATCTTAGTCTTCAATGTTGGTTTTTGGGATAGGGGCGTTTCGCCACTATCTCATAGCGAAGCTGCTTTCGAAAAGTCGAATTTAAAGCTGCAACCGCAGTCCACATGTGTATACCTACACCAAAATCGAGTTTTGATTGGTTATAATCTGCCTTTTCAACGATTTCATTGGTTCGACCGAATCACAAAACCCTCCGCTGCATAAATTTATGAGACAAAATAGTTTCTATGAATGAAACTCACTCTGAACTATGGTTGACCTTAAGGTCAGTAGTGTGAGGTAACGTCGACCGTTCTGTGACCCCATTAGTTTACAACAGTCGACTTATAGAGAAATGTGCAAAGCACTGTAAATACAATTATTGAAAGGAGTTGAAACCATTGTGGCAAAAGTAGAAATTGCCTACGAAAAGCAATTTCCCCTTTTGTCACAATGTTTTCGATTGTCGTCTGCTGCACATGCGTCTGTAGGCGGAAAATGGTTACATCCTTCCCATGGAAGCGGAACCCTTTCCGTGATACTATAACAGTTCGAATATTTAAAAAATATTGTTGAAAATGGAGCTATTGCTGACAATGAGCAATTCCTCCTTTTCACACAATGCTTTCAAACACGTTTCAAATTAATTCTTTTCATATTTAAACGTTTTACTATGGACGTTCTTTCCCTCTTTCTCCCTTCCGGACACATTTTGAATAACATGCTAGAGATGAATGATTACGAGCAATTTTGCCTTACATCAAGGGGAAAAATATATAGTTGAAACCTTTGTGGAAAAAGAGGAAATGGGTCATGATAAACAATTCTGCAGCCGTCTGCTGCACATGCGTCAAAAAGCGACTGTAAGCGGGAAAGGGTTGAACCGTTCCCGTTATAGCTACTTAGTTACAAACAAATGTTGAAAGTATATTTGCAAACGGAGCAATTGCTGACAATGAGCAATTTCTCCTTTTCAAACAATGCTTTGAAACATGAATCAAATTGTTTCTATAACCTAGATAACGAAAACATTTGCCTACAGTTATTATTTTAACCTTTGCCCCTTTTAGACACATTTGACTAACCTTAACAGATGAATGATAATCAACAAGTTTGTCTTTTTCCACAATGTTTTCATCACTATTCAAAATCATACTTTTATTAATTCAGGTCAATAGTTATGCCTTAGTTCAATGTTGTTTGCTGTATATTTAGTCTATGTGGTCAAGGTTAAGGAATACTGTAAACAAACTTGTTACAACATAATTCGTCCAAAGAGAGAGGTCCTACTGTGTATACATGCCATGAAATAATGTTACAAACGGTCTCACCGCTACTGGGGAATTGTTGGTAAAACAGGTCGCGTTTTGTGTTGAATATTCTCATGTGTCGCTGTATGTAGACCCTACTAGGAAATAGAAATTAAATCTACAAATTATAGATAAGTTAATTTCAACATTGATTGATTGGGATTTAACGCCGTTTTTAACATTTCTTCAGTCATATCACGGCGGCCAGTTCACCTACAAATGTATTTCCTGGTTTTCTCAAACCAGTACTCCTCACAACAATCTTCCCAAGCAACTGGCTGCGTTTCCACATAGACTTAGCCATTGGTGAAAGACGAATGACGCATGTCGCATTGACTTTTGTCAAACGTCGGAAAGAAATTTGGCCGAATTTGTCAACACATCCGAGTTATAACCGCAAGGTCATTATTTATTTTATTATTGAGAAGCTTCTAGCGATTTTGGGACTAAAATTATAATGTATATGCATTTGCGTTAATTTAAGACTCAACGTTCATCAACGTGTAATATAGTCCTAGATGTATCTGTTGACAAATAAACTAGAAATGTAGTCTAAATAGGTTTTTGAAAATTAACCTTGACGGTCCGGTCCCGTTTCGGAGATACAATTAAATTGCAAATACTTTACAAATACCATAATCTAAGCTGACGTCTTTTGACGCATCGAACCAGTCTTCTGTAATCAATACTTGAGTTGTCTCCGTCTGTAAAGCTTGGAGGTATAATCCGGCGTCCGGCCGGCTGTCTGCCTGAATGTGCATTCGTCCGTCCGTCATGGATTGCATGTATTGGTTAACACGTTGTTTCTGTATGGCAGATTTATTTCAAAGTGGTCACAATTATACCCGTGTGATCAGGAGAACGGCAAAGTACTAGATACATAACTCTGGTCTGTTTTTTCAGTTATCTCCATTTTTCCTTATTTAGTTCAGCGATTGTCTCAATTAACTTTCATTGTATCAATTTCAAACTTGGTTTGTATGTAACTTATGACCTACATATTTGCAGTGCACCATTACCATAAATTTAGCATGCTGCGTTTGGAGTGTGTATATTTTTGTCTTTCAATGTTCTCCCTTATTATATGCAACACATGCGTTCCATGAAATTCCCCTTTTCGTTAATGAGTGCTTCCCCAAGATTTGTACTTCGTCAAATCTAGTCTGTTTTTTAGGTGTAAACTCAATTTTTTCATTTCTTCGGTTATTGTCTCAATATATGTCCAATATATCAATTTAAGTCTTGGTGTATAGGAAACTCAGAGCTGCAATTGTGCAGTGCAAAAGAAACATAACTCCATCATGCTTTCGATCGTCTTTCATTTATCAGCATGATTACAATATACATTGTTGATCTTTAGTGATTTCTGAACTAGAAATATTTTAATTAAGGGTAGCTGCTCGGGTTTTTTTTGTCAATCTTTTGTCCTTCGATATTTTGTTTATACAAGAAAAGGGTAAAACTTTGACAAATGAGGTATATGTTATTGGCAGGCAATATGTGTTGCTTCAAACATTTTTGGTTTGGTTTGTTTAAAGGTCATTGTTTCATTGTTTCAACAATGTTTGTCCATATGATCTATGCCATATGTTTTCAATTTACATATGCCCCCTATACCATCAGCGCTTTCAGCGCTTTGATTTATTTATCAATTCTTATTGATCATTACCAACACAGGAATCTGCATTGCAGCAAACGACTTTGAAAACATCTGAGGGCAAACTATGAAGGCAAACCGCAGAAAAAACCACAAAACAAGGAAATGAAGTTGTCTAATCATGCAACAATTGTTATGCACTGTAAGAGCATTTTGACATCATTCATAATTTTTTGCATGTAATAAACAATATAACACTTACACAGAAACAAGACGTGTTTGTGAAACACTGTTGCCTCCAGACATCAACAATATTCTGTCTTCTGACCTTCCACAACAGTATTAACCCTTTCCAACATACAGACGCTTTCTGAAGACCACATTTGAAAACATTGTGGCAAAAGGAGAAATTACTTTTAACAATATGTTTTCAAAAGGGTTTGCCACAAATTTGTCATACTAATATGTGGCAAAGAGTTAAAGAATCAAAAAGAAACAAAACCTCTGGATGTCGTTTAATTTATTAGACAAAAATTGTGGTGTCTTAATTATCATAAGTCAGAAATGACCGACCATCGCAATAGATGTCACCCTATAATAAACAAACACTTTACTGACTTTTGTTATTGTAGGAAAAGGAGCAAAGCTCATTAAGAACATTTTCTTCCAATGTTGACACCACTAGTATCAAAAAGCATTTCAATGGAGGTAAAGGTAAGGCGTTATCACATAATGCAGACACAATATGTTTGGCAGGTATTGTCCAAATTTTACAGATAATTCCCCATTTCCTAGACCTATCTATTTTGACAGGACCCCTGGGATTTGTTATGTTCTGGACATTTCATCCCATGAGGAGCACTTACATTATCCCTCTGACTGCTAGAACCAAGTTTGTAAAGTTTGTGCTCCCAGAACAGAGCCGGGCCAGCCAGCGCATCTGGAGCCCTGTCTTTAACCCTTTCCCTCATATAGACGCTTTCTGACGCCTCTGCAGCAGACGGCTTTTTGAAAACATAGTGACAAAAGAAGAAATTGCACAAAACGTGCAATTTCTACTTTTGCCACAATGTTTTCCCCTTTTTGTCATAGGTTATCCTTTCAATTTTGGAGATTTTCTATTTTTTGACAAAATACGTTCAAAGTCGTCTGCTGCAGAATTGCCGTATGAGGGAAAGGGTTAAATACCAGGCTCTAAACTGTTGGCTGCTCAACTCTACATTTTCAGCTTGATATTCCTAGAATTGGCTATCGACTCTTCCAGGTCTAAGCAGGACGAGTCCATTTTAGAAATTAACCCTTTCCCGCCTGTAGATGCAGTTTGCCACATCTGCTGCAGACGACTCTTGAAAACATTGTAGCAAAAGGAGAAATTGCTCAAAACGAGCAATTTCTCCTTTTGCCACGACGTTTTCAACTATATTCAGTAATTATACCTTCAATTTTATACTAAATGTCTTCAAAGTCGTCTGCTGCAGAAATGCTGTATGTGGGTAAGGGTTAATCACTGAAAGGATTACAACAGAGATATAGATATCGGTCATGAAATGAACAAATTGCTATCTAGTGTTCATTTTCTGTAACATATATTATTGTTCTTTTATATGCCATTTTCAATAACGAGGAGTGTTCTAAAAGTATCATCTCTCTTATAATAATTAATATAATTAAACAAAATTTTGACTGTAAAGTCACATCAAAATATATATTTTATTTAATGCATTGCTTTATTTTTTATATATTACAAATAACGCATTATATGGTCCCTATGGCAACGTCATGACAACATGAGCTGAGCACATTTGCTGTGTCGGTACAATTGAAATTACATGAGCAATTACTTCTTTTGTCTCAATGTTTTCAAAAGTCGTCTGCTGCAAATGCATCTGCATGTGGGAATGGAGAGTGATGACAGCAAAAGCAGTTTGACAACCATTCAAGGTTTTTTTTTGGCAAATGTTACGACAAATTTGCAGCAGACAGTTTTGAATGCATCTGTATGTGGGAAAGGGTTGAGCTTGACACTGTGGGCTCATATATGACAATCAAGGTTAACCTATATGAGACAGAAGGTTTCCTTTCTATCCCAGCAGCTGCTGCACACATCTATAAAAGTGCATCAATTATTCTATAACCCTTTCCCTCATGTGACAATTCTGCAGCAGACGACTTTGAACATATTTTGTCAAACAATGGAAAATCTCTATAATTGAGTGGGTAAGCTATGACTAAAAGTGGAAAACATTGTGGCAAAAGGAGAAATTGCTTGTTTTGAGCAATTTCTTCTTTTGTCATTATGTTTTCAAAAAGCTGTCTGCTGCAGAGGCTCCAGAAAGCGTCTATATGAGGGAAAGGGATAACCTACATAACATCTTTAACAATTTCCCACATATAACAAATCTGCAGCAGAGGAATTTGAAAACATGCTAGCAAAAATATGGCCAACCTCTATAAAGGAAAGTACAGTCAAACCTGTGCTAAAGATCACCTTTGTTGAGCAATTCCCCATCTATAGCAACAAATTAACACCACCTGTGAAAAAGACCAGATCATTATCTTCCCGGTAGCTCAGTAGGTATTGATGCGGGCTGTCAATCCAGGGGTTGTGAGTTTGAATCCCGGCTCGGCCAACTTTCTTTCCGACGTTTGACAAAAGTAAAAACGACATACTAGGCTAGAAAATGTGCCTTGCCCAAGGGCACTCCACCATGACCGTAGTGCCGCGATTGGGGATCGAACCCGGGACACCCGGTTTCGAAATCCCCGACGCTAACCACTCGACCACAGCGGATTCCTTCCGCCGTAATATGACTAAGAAAATGTTAGAAACGGCGTTAAACCCCAATCAATCAATCAATCCCTTGGGTGGTCTTTAAACACAAGTTGCAATGTATATCTATTGAATATGATTGAAAACACTGTGGCAAAATGAGAACTCGCTCATCATGAGTAATTTCTTCTTTTACCACAATATTTGCAAAACAGGTCTGCTGCAGAGGCGTCAGAAAGTGTCAACATGTTGTCAAGGATTAAATATTTACATGAAGGAACACTCATGTAGAGATGAGCATTGGTTAAGGGTTAGAGGCAAACAATTGTAATTCTGTCCACCAGTTTCAGAGGAGAATATTCATAAAGATTTTCCTCTCTGTTGTCATGGCAACCAGAGTTCTGCATGGATATCATTTATTTAAGCTCTTTTTGAAGACGACCACATCAGGATCCTTTTATATAGCAAAGTTTAAATAGAATTGAAACTGAGGCATGGAAGGAAGTGGCATTTGAATAATTGTTGATGGACTGACTGATTGATTGATTGATCAGAAAAGCTCACATTGAGCTCATGTGAGCTAAAAATGTCCTTAAAGCGTTGCTTGTCCTACCTTCATGGTTATATATTATTGTTAATTTCATAAATGTTTGAGCCGTGCTCCAGGAAAAAATTCTGATGGGCTCATCTTTGCTGCTTAGAAATTGTGTTTCTTTGTGAATTCAGCAGTAGAATAAATAAGGAAATGTTTCAAATTTTAACCCTTCCCCTCGTATAGACACTTTCTGATGCCTCTGCAGCAAGTAACCATGTTTTCAACTCTATTTAATTATTGCAGTTTCAATTTTTTTTCGGGTATGTTTTCAAAGTCGTCTGCTGCAGATTTGTTGTATGTGGGAAAGGGTTAGGGGATTCAGGCAATTTAAGACAAGGAAAATGTCCCTAATACACGCACTGTGTACAACCCAGAGAATGTTATTCAAAATCTTTGCCACATACAGCAAACCTGTAGCAGCCGACTTTGAAAGCATGTTGGCAAAACCCCAGAAAATCTGCTTAAATGAAGGTATAATTACTGAAAAAAAGTTGAAAACATTGTGGCAAATGGAGAAATTGCTCGTTCTGAGAAATTTCTCCTTTTGTCACAATGTTTTCAAAACTATTTTTCTGCAGATGGATGCGTCAAAACGTGTCTATCTGCAGGAAAGGATTAATTAAGGGACACAGACAATTTTTAGACAGGAAAATCTCCCTCATACTCACTCTGTGTATAACACAGAGTATGTTATTCAAAATCTTTGACTTTGTGCTACCCTAATCTAAATCTTCATGAATTTCAATTCTGAATTGGTGAGCTATTCCCATGTTGTTGAGGAGTTGATATACAACAGAAATGTTATGCCTTAAATTTCTCTTGCAGCATGTTGTATACATATTTAATGAAACATATCAGATGCGTGATACGCACAGCAGCCTTATGCCACTCGAATTTCTGTATTATTCATGATATTTTATTGTTATTTTGTAATTATGCTCTATACATGTACATGAATATCAGAGAGGCCTTATGTTCTCTATAATTATATCATGTAAGTATGTTCAGTCAAACCTGTGCTAGAGACCACCAATTTGTTTAGCAATAACCTGTCTATAGTAACCACAATTTTAATTACTAATTTTCTGCATAAATGACCCTGTGAACAAAGACCAGGGTCCGAAACTATAAAACTCTGAAAATGTTCTCAGTTCTCAGAAATGAACTCCATGCTCCAAATAAGGCTCCTGATTGGTCAATTTGGAGAACGAATTTGCTTTCGACCAATCAGATACTTGAGCACAAATTTGGAGAACAGATTGACTTTTTATATTTTTGGAGCCAGATTGTTCTCCCATGGGTGGTCTTTAAACACAGGTTGGACTGTATTTTATTTCAGTCTTGAAATATTATTTTCTCTGAAGAAATCTCCATATATTCCTCTTCATAAACAAGAGGCCCATGATGGCTTATGCTCTACTGGGATGGTTCTTTGGTCATTTTCAATCCGGAGCATGTATGTATGATGAAGATCGGATAGTAAATGAAGGCTCTATTGTGTTCACAAGCTGTTTTATAGCAATTTTGACAATTTCAAGGGCCATAATCCAGTCTTGCATGGGCGGATCTGGCTGGTTTGCAAAAGGAACCAAGCTCTCATCAATATTTAACTACTATCTAAGTTTGGTGAAGATCTGAGAATAAATGGAGCCTCTATTGAGTTCACAAGCTCTATTATAGCAATTTTGACAACTTCAAGGGCCATAATCCAGTCTTGCATGGGCGGACCTGGCTGGTTTGCAAAAGGAATCGAGCTCTCATCAATATTTAACTACTATCTAAGTTTGGTGAAGATCGGATAGTAAATGGAGGCTCTATTGTGATCACAAGCTGTATTATAGCAATTTTGACAATTTCAATGGCCATAATCCAGTCATGCAAGGGCACATCTGGCTGGTTTTCGAAAGGAACCGAGCTCTCATCAATATTTAACTACTATTTAAGTTTGGTGAAGATCGGATAGTAAATGGAGCTTCTATTGTGTTCACAAGCTGTATTATAGCAATTTCAATAATTCCAAGGGCCATAATACAGTATTGCATAGGCGGATCTAGCTCGTTTGCGAAAGGAACCGAGCTCTCATGGATATCTAACTACTGTATAAGTTTGATGGAGATACAATCAAAACTGAAGACTTTATCGCGTTCACAAGCTGTATTATAGCAATTCTGACAATTTCAAGGGCCATAATCAAGTCTTGCATGACCAGATCTGGCTGGTTTGCGAAAGGAACCAAGCGGTCATAGATACCTAACTACTGTGTAAGTTTGGTGAAGATCAGATAGTAAATGGAGCCTCTATTGTGTTCACAAGCTCTATTATAGCAATTTTGACAATTTCAAAGGCCATAATCCAGTCTTGCATTGGCAGATCTGGCTGGTTTGCGAAAGGAACCGAGCTCTCATGGATATCTAACTACTGTATAAGTTTGATTGAGATACACTTAAACGTGAAATCTGTATCACTTTCACAAGCAATTGTTTATGGACGCACGGACGACGAACACCACACCATGGCATAAGCTCTTCTGGCCTTTGGCCAGTAGAGCTAAAAACCATTTTAATGACAAAGTATACAGACTACAACCCCTCCAGAGCAGCATCTTGTAGAAGCAAAGAAATAAGACCTTCTAGAGGTGTTCGTCTTTAACCCTTTCCCATGTATAGACGCATTTTGAAGCCTCTGCAGCAGAAGGCTTTTGAAAATACCGTTTGCTATAATTTTTCAACTGAATTAAATCATTATACTTTCACTAACAGAGGTTTTTCACATTTTTGCTTTCTGCATATAAATTTTGTTGTATGTGGGAAGAGGGTAAAGAGTTTAAACTTAACCCTTTCCCTCATACGACAATTCTGCAGCAGACGACTTTGAACATATTTTGTCAAAACATAGAATATCTCCATAATTGAATGGATAACCTATGACAAAAAGTGGAAAACATTGTGGCAAAAGGAGAAATTGCACGTTTTGTGCAATTTCTTCTTTTGTCACTATGTTTTCAAAAAGCCGTCTGCTGCAGAGGCGTCAGAAAGCGTCTATATGAGGGAAAGGGTTAAATCATTTTGTCACAATGCTTATATCTCTATTTAACCCTTTTCCCCATACAACAAATCTACAGCAGACGACTTTGAAAAGATGAAGGCGAAAACAAACGTAAAATTTCTATAAATGAAGTTTAAATTACAGAAAAAAGATGAAAATAATTTGTTGCAAATGGAGAAATTCCTTGTTTTGAGCAATTTCTCCTTTTGTCAGAAGGTTTTCAAAAGTCGTTTGCTGCAGAGGCATCAGAAAACGTCCTTATGTGGTTAAGGTAAAACATTCATTTAAAGAGATTTTTAAAATTATCTGCTGAAGATATGTTGTATATGAAAAAGGGTGATCTGTGAACATTTTCACTTAAGAAGATTGGCATAGAAGGCAATGGGTTTGATGTAGGAGAACATTTGAAAAAATGCTGTCGACTGCATGTTTATTTTACAAAACAACAAGATCATCAAAATGACGGTGTAAAATTCTTGTTTTCAGTGCTGAACATGGGTAACAACTGTTTGAAGTCGCCAGTTGTACATAGAGGTGGTATGTTATCCCTTTCCCGCAGCAGAAGACTTTGTAAACATATACAGAACAATATGAGCCGTCATGCGAGAAAACCAACATAATGACTTCTGCATAATGTATCGACCCAAATCAGCCTGCGCAGTTCGCGCTGGCTAACCCGGGCAGACACATTCCGTCTCAAGGAGATAGAGGTAAAGAGTAATGATTCCTTTAGTAGAAAATCGACAGGAGGCGAAAAGTGTCAGTGCTGATTAGCCTTCGGGGCATGCTTAGACTGATCCGGGTTGAAACTTTACGCAGATTCCACAATGTTGGTTTTCTCGCATGACGGCTCATATGCTTACTGTCTTTAAGCGAAAGTATCATTCTTGAAAAGAACATTGTGGCAAAACAGAGAAATTGCTCATCTTGCGATCACTCAGTATTTATTTTTCTTATACAGCCTGGCAAGATAAAAGTTTTGCAGACTGAGCATGACTAACTTTGAAAACAATCTTAAGCTTGTAGTCAGAAACTGTACAAGCAGAAACTGACCGAAAAATCATTCGTTATGCTTTTTTGCCAATCTGTTGCATTTTTTTGTTTAAATGGTGGATTAAATATTCTAAAATACTGGTAGATAATCAGTTTACTTTTAAATTCTTGTATAATTTTGTATTTACAATCCAAATGCTTAGGGGAGCTTATCATCAATATTCGATGATTTACAATTCAAAAGAAATATGTAGTAAACAAAGCATCACATTAACAATAAGACCATTTATTGAATTTGTAGAAAAGTTAGCAACATCTTCTTTTCAAACAACAATTTCAAAGGTCTATTTCTTCATAAATACTTCCATAAAATACAAAGAAGAGTTAAGCATTAGATGGGAGAAAACTTTAACTACTGCAGAAATACAGGGAAAAGTGCCTACAGAGTTAAAATCAACCCATAAGTTACTCTATGAGAGGCAATCAGCATGATCAAGCCTTGAAAAAGATCAATTGTAAAAACCGTTAACCCAATTTCAGGCAGCAGAAGAAAAAACTCCTTCAGAATTCATGGATTCATTATAAACCTTTCCCACATACAACAAATCTGCTGAAGGTGACTTAACCCTTTCCCTCATATAGACCCTTTCTGACGCCTCTGCAGCAGACAGCTTTTTGAAAACATAGTGACAAAAGAAGAAATTGCTCAAGATGAGCAATTTCTCCTTTTGACACAATGTTTTCCACTTTTAGTCATAGGTTATCCATTCAATTATATGTTCAAAGTCGTCTGCTGCAGAATTGTCGTATGATGGAAAGGGTTAAGGGGACAATTATAGAGCTCTTTATTTTGTGCTGAATAAACCAAACCCGTTTCCCATATATAGAAAATCTTTATAAATAAAAATATAGAACTATTGAATAGAAGAAAGTTGCCACAATTATTTCAAAAGTAGTTTGCTTCATACATATAACATGCAGGCATCACATTTATCTGTACGTTGGTAATTAGGGTTAATCACAATTTGGGACTTCCACATGAGACAAGCACTTACCTGTACAATATCTGGTGTCATGGCATCCTGATGGGATCCCAGATACAGGAAGGGGAGGATCTTGGTGGGCCCCACGTTGCTGACAGGTAGACATGGCTGGGAGAGGGACGTTAGCGCTGTACAGTGGTAGCTGTTCGTCTTACTCTCACATAGGGAAGGGTACATGGCTTGAAAAGCCAGGAAACCACCTGAAAAGAGACAGATGAAACCTACATTATTTCTCATGCATTTCATGTTGTTTTCTGCATTACACTTGTAATTCCATGTCATTTTTGTATGTTTGCTATTTATACTGTTTCAGAGGACCAGATAAAGAGGAGTAAACCAATGCCTTGCTTCCAAGATATCATTAAAACCTATGTTGTGGATACTCTAAAGAATCGTCTAACAGAGACGATTCTTTTGAGTACTCACAACATAGATTTTGGAGGTCAAATAAGGATTTTAAAACATGCAATAAGTCCCTTATCTGGAGCGCTGCTGTTTATTCATGTTTGCAAATAAAACATTTTGTATTGTAATATTTGATATTTAGTGTTATCTCGAGTTGTGGGTACACAAACAAATTGTCCAACTATGAGGATTCTTTTTAGTAACCAAATCTTGTAGATCTAATACTGATACAGAGCTGAAAATATTATGGGAAAAGTAGAAATTGCTGAATGTAAGCAATTCCTCTTTTTTCCAGCCTGCTGTCAAAATGTTCTCTTCTGTACAGGTGTTAAGGATAAACAAGAGTGAGTGGATGAATACTCATTTTCAGCAGACAACTTTGGAAACATTGTGAGAAAAGGAGAAATTGCCCAAATGTTTTCAGTCATCTGCTGCAGATTTGTTGTATGAGGGTTAACCCTTTTTTACATGGTGATGCTTTCTGACACCTCTGCAGCAGAAGACTTGAGAAAACAATGAGGCAAAAGAAAAAGGAATGCCACAGTGTTTTCAACTCTTTTCAATAATTACACTTTCATGTGCAAGTTTTTACATATTTCTGCCAAGATGTTTTCAAAGTCATCTTCTACAGATTTGTTGTAAGTGGGAAAGGATTTATGATTCCCCCGCCCGTAAAAATAAATCTATCAATGTTCCAAAATAATAGTGATATCTAAAGAAACTTAATTTACTGCAGACGCATGAAAAGAATATTTAGACCAACCACTGCACTCGAAAATTATGTAGATATTGTACAGAAAATATGAAGAACAATTTCTCCTTTTGCCTCGATGTTTTCAAAAGTCATCTGGTCTAGATCTTCAAAATGCGTAGGGTCAATACAGAAATGAAACAATTTGCAAGCAACTTCACCTTTTCCTATAATGTTTTCTTCATCAGTCTCGAGTTGCAAAGGCCCCAAAAGACATTTTATAAGGGGAAAGGGTTATCTTAAAACATTTCATTTTCCAGATTTTCTATTCATTAGAAAATGTGTTGAAAGCAATTGCCTTAACCCTTTCCCTCATACGGCAATTCTGCAGCAGACGACTTTGAACATATTTTGTCAAATAATGGAAAATCTCTATAATTAAATGGATAACCTATGACTAAAAGTGGAAAACATTGTGACAAAAGGAGAAATTGCACGTTTTGTGCAATTTCTTCTTTTGTTACTATGTTTTCAAAAAGCCGTCTGCTGCAGAGGCGTCAGAAAGCGTCTATATGAGGGCAAGGGTTAATGGTCATAGACTTTTTCTAGGAATTTATGCAAACTGATATATAAGTATTAAGTAACACCTTAACGCAGATACAAAAGTGTTCAATTAAAAAAAAATATCCTGATTTTTAGATGCCTTAACGCTTTTCCTTATATAAACGCTTTCTGACGCCTCTGCAGCAGACAACTTTTGAAAACATTGTGACAAAAGGGGAGCAATTTCCCCTTCTGTCACAATGTTTTAAACTCTATAAAATATTTATCCTTGCATTAAAAGAGATTTTAGCAATTTATGTCTAGATGTTTTCAAAGTCGAATCTGCTGCAGAATTGTCAAATGTGAGAAAGGGTTAAAAGGAGTCAACAGGTCTTTAGTTTAAATAAATCCTTCTATCTGGAAAATTAGATAAATTTATTCCTTTTCAAAAAAAGAATTGAAAACACTGTGAGATAATTAGAAATTAATCCTTTTTCACAATGTTATCAAAAAGCCATCTATTCGCAAAAGGCTTTTAAATTCGTGTACAAGAAGTAGAGCTTTAAAAAGCCCTTCCAAACCAGCAGACGAGGCTTTTAACCCTTTCTCACATTTGACGCATCTTCAGCAGACGACTTTTGAAAACATTGTGACATAAAAAGAAATTGCTCATGATGATGAATTTCCCCTTTTGTGACAATGGTTTTAATACCATTTCTCTTCTTAACCCTTTCCCTCATATAGACGCTTTCTGACGCCTCTGCAGCAGACGGCTTTTTGAAAACATAGTGACAAAAGAAGAAATTGCTCAAAACAAGCAATTTCTCCTTTTGCCACAATGTTTTCCACTTTTAGCTTATAGGTTATCCATTCAATTATAGAGATTTTCTATTTTTTGACAAAATATGTTCAAAGTCGTCTGCTGCAGAATTGTCGTATGAGGGAAAGTGTTAATGTTTGCATAGACCCTTAAGGCTTTTAATGTCATCTACTACAGATTTTGTTGTAAGTGGGAAAAGGTAAAAGATGTACATCAGTGGTGCTTGTAATGAGATTTTTTCATTCACAAAAATTGATTGAGACTCCACAGAGTAATGGCTGCCATCTTTTATTAATGCGTCAGCCTGATTGAGGTTATCGATAGATGTACAGTTCCTACACAGGTCACCTATCTAGGCAACGACCATTTTTATAGGTTTATCGATGTTGACCATTTTGAAAATAATATTGAGAATATATACTTTACCAGATCTGGACCATTTCGATAATGATATTGAGAATACTTTACCAACTAGTAACTACCTGACAAGCAAATTCTACATTTCCCACAATGTTTTCAATTCTGTAACAAAAATTTACGTTATATTATCTGCCTCAGGTGGGTTTAAAATTTCCCACATGCAGATACATTTTAACGCATCTACAGCAGATAACTTGTAAACATTTTGGCAAAAGAAGAAATTGATTATACATTCACGTATATATAGAGCTAGAATATTCACATGTTTGCCAGTAGATGCCTTCATAGCCATCTTCTCTAGATGATGGGAAAAATTAAAGTAAAAGCCTAAAAATTTATCCCTGATACAAACTTCAAATCATACTTCTTTAAATCAAAGGACTCTAAACCCTTTCCCATCTATAGACGCATTTTGACACATCTGCAGCAGGTGACTTTTGAAAACAATGTGACAAAAGGAGAAATTGCTCAAAATAAGCAATTTCTCCTTTTGCCACAATGTTTTCCACTTTTTTTTCAGTAATTATACCTACAATTAAAGAGATTTTCATTATTTTTGAGTATCCATTTTCACAGTCATCTGCTGCAGATTTGCTCTATGTGGGAAATGGATAAATATATCATTAATTATCATTAAATGGTCAATAACAAATTCAGTGTTATAAGATCATCGGTTGGGGTTCTTGTATCCTGTTTTCAACATTTTTTCAGGCATTAAAGTTCTGAGCCACCCATGTGTTTCCAGGCTTTCTCACACCAGTACTCTTGAACCGAACAGTCTTTCCAAGTCATTGGCTGTTTTACCCATAGACTGTTGTACTCTCGAACCAAACAGTCTTTCCAAGTCATTGGCTGTTTTACCCATATAGACTGTTGTACTCTCGAACCAAACAGTCTTTCCAAGTCATTGGCTGTTTTACCCATAGACTGTTGTACTCTCGAACCAAACAGTCTTTCCAAGTCATTGGCTGTTTTACCCATAGACTGTTGTACTCTCGAACCAAACAGTCTTTCCAAGTCATTGGCTGTTTTACCCATATAGACTGTTGTACTCTCGAACCAAACAGTCTTTCCAAGTCATTGGCTGTTTTACCCATAGACTGTTGTACTCTCGAACCAAACAGTCTTTCCAAGTCATTGGCTGTTTTACCCATAGACTGTTGTACTCTCGAACCAAACAGTCTTTCCAAGTCATTGGCTGTTTTACCCATAGACTGTTGTACTCTCGAACCAAACAGTCTTTCCAAGTCATTGGCTGTTTTACCCATATAGACTGTTGTACTCTCGAACCAAACAGTCTTTCCAAGTCATTGGCTGTTTTACCCATATAGACTGTTGTACTCTCGAACCAAACAGTCTTTCCAAGTCATTGGCTGTTTTACCCATATAGACTGTTGTACTCTCGAACCAAACAGTCTTTCCAAGTCATTGGCTGTTTTACCCATATAGACTGTTGTACTCTCGAACCAAACAGTCTTTCCAAGTCATTGGCTGTTTTACCCATATAGACTGTTGTACTCTCGATCCAAACAGTCTTTCCAAGTCATTGGCTGTTTTACCCATAGACTGTTGTACTCTCGAACCAAACAGTCTTTCCAAGTCATTGGCTGTTTTACCCATATAGACTGTTGTACTCTCGATCCGAACAGTCTTTCCAAGTCATTGGCTGTTTTACCCATAGACTGTTGTACTCTCGAACCAAACAGTCTTTCCAAGTCATTGGCTGTTTTACCCATAGACTGTTGTACTCTCGAACCAAACAGTCTTTCCAAGTCACTGGCTGTTTTACTGTTGCCCATTGGTGGAAGACTAGCGTCACATTAACTTTTGTCAATCTTCTTTAAGAATGTTGGAGGAGCTAGGTTTCAAAGTCAAAGCCCCTGGATTGAAACCCCATGTTGCTACCAGGGCTTCAGGCGATGTAAGGACAATAATATGACTAACTCATTGTTAATACATGTGCATATAAATATAAAGTAATATCTACTTTACAAACACATCTTACTTGGAAATCTGATAACTGAAATGTTATTTATATTGGTAAAACATAGGTTGGAAACCATGGCAACTCATGATAATCAGGAATTATTTTCATACAACATTTAATCAATTAATTCATATAATTATCCTTTTCTAGTACATTTGAATAATTATTTTTCTGATGAACACTGACAGTGAGTGTTTCATCAGTCCAGAATAAGATAACTGTCACCATCTGGTAAAAGCAGAATATTCAAAAGTGCATTTCAGTCACACACAAACTAGATTGTTTGATTGATTGAGATTTAACACGGTTTTAAACAATTTTTCAGTCATTTCACAGCAGCCAGTTCACCTACCCATGTGTTTCCTTAACCCTTTCCCTCATATAGACGCTTTCTGATGCCTCTGCAGCAGACAGCTTTTTAAAAACATAGTGACAAAAGAAGAAATTGCTCAAAACGAGCAATTTCTCCTTTTGACACAATGTTTTCCACTTTTCGTCATAGGTTATCCATTCAATTATAGAGATTTTCTAGTTTTTGACAAAATATGTTCAACAAAATATGTTCAAAGTCGTCTGCTGCAGATTTGTTGTATGAGGGAAAGGGTTAATTTCTCATGCCAGTACTCCACACAACAGCCTGTCCAAACAACTGGCTGATTTTTCACATAGACTGCAAGCCCATTGGTGGAAAACATTAATGACTCTTGTTGCATTGACTTTTTGTTAAAACTGTTGATGGTGCTGGGGTTTGAACTCACATCCCCTAGATTAACAGCCCACATGGATACCGACTTAACCTTTGGGGCAAACTAGAAAAGAGGTAGATTTTCCCCTCAAATGATACAGACAGTTTTAGTCATGATGCATCTGCAGGACATCGAGCGTGATTAATCTGAGCTGAAGGCTTGTTTCACAATTGATGTAAAATAAATAAGTTTAAACTAAATCTGCAGGACACAAAACTTTTGAAAACAATGTGAACAAAGGAGAAATCTTGGAAAACAAGCAATTTCTCCATTACCCACTGTTTTCTTTTCAAATGTATATTTATTAACCCTTTCCCACATATAAATGCTTTTTGACGCCTCTGCAGCAGACGACTTTTGAGAACATTGTGACAAAAGTAGAAATTGCTCAAAACCAGCAATTTCACCTTTTGCATTGCTGCTAAAGGGACAATTGGGTTATTTTTGACAAAATGTTTTTAAAGGATGCCTGCTGCAGAAACTTCAAAGTTCTTCTGAAAGTGGGAAAGAGTAACAACAACTGTATAAATGAACACCAACAAATGGTTCCCTTCCATTAACCCTTTCCCTCATATAGACGCTTTCTGACGCCTCTGCAGCAGAAGGCTTTTTGAAAACATAGTGACAAAAGAAGAAATTGCTCAAAACGAGCAATTTCTCCTTTTGACACAATGTTTTCCACTTTTATAAGACATAGGTTATCCATTCAATTATAGAGATTTTCTATCTTTAGACAAAATATGTTCAAAGTCGTCTGCTGCAGAATTGTCGTATGAGGGAAAGGGTTAAACTCTTCAAACTCAAATAATCCGACACTTTCTGATGCTTTTAGATTTTTGAAAGCATATATTATAATGAGCAATTTCTCCTTTTGCCATGCTGCTTTCAACTTATTCAACAATTGAACTTCTATTCATAGAGAGTTTCCATATTTTCGACTTAATGACTTTTCAAAGTTGTCTGCTGCAGATTTGTTGTATGTGGAAAAGGGTTAAGCTCTGGAAGTTGTTCATACAAATACCCAAAATATCAGTGAATCTGTTTCCGATTGTGTGAAGTGATTTTAAGTAATCAATTATTGACATCAGATACTATCTGATATGTCTCGATCACACATTCATTCCTTGTATTTGCAAAGCAAAATTACAATTCAGTGATTTTTTTCAGTAAAGTCATTAATTATTTCACATGTCCTAGCTTATATCTGCGACAGATGACTAAGTTGAAAACATCCCTGCAGAAATACGGAATATCTCTATTAATGAAAATGTAATTTAACCCTTTCCCTCATATAGACGCTTTCTGACGCCTCTGCAGCAGACGGCTTTTTGAAAACATAGTGACAAAAGAAGAAATTGCACAAAAGGTGCAATTTCTCCTTTTGCCACAATGTTTTCCACTTTTTTGTCATAGGTTATCATGCATTCAATTATGGAGATATTCCATTGTTTGACAAAATACATTCAAAGTCGTCTGCTGCAGAATTGTCGTATGAGGGAAAGGGTTAATGAAAAGGTTCAGGGGCAAAAGAAGAAATTTCTCAGTTACATGAGCAATTGGTGCAAGTGTCACACCAGTCCAATGACATCTGCAATATACAAAGAAATTCCAGATGACAACAACATACACCCCAAAATGTATAAACTCTAAATAACAACAATGGCGATCAAGTTAGAATCCCAGTTTCGCCATTCTTTCTTTCTGTTGATTATCAAAAGTCATTATGACAAGCGTCCTTAGTCAAAGTCTGTAACCAATGGGCTAAATTATCTATTGTGGGAAGGGAGCCAGTTGCCTGGGTAGAATAATGTATGGAGAACTGGTTAGAGAATTGTTCGTAAAATGTTAGGAAGCAAAAGTAAGGTGAACGGGCAGCCATTATACAACGAAATTGCTGATGAAAGCGGCATTAAAACCCTAATGAATCAATTTGAGAGTAAACACTTTATATAATACCTCCCATAGATATTTCCCTTAACCCTTTCCCTCATATAGACACTCTCTGAAGCCTCTGCAGCAGACGTCTTTTGAAAACATTGTGACAATAGGAGAAATTGCTCAAAATTAGCAATTTCTCCATTTGCCACAATGTTTTTAAGTTTCTTCAGTAATTTCACATTCATTTATAGAGATTTGATTTAAAAAAATATCAGATAGAAAACTGGAAACAAATTCAATCAACATCATTGGGAATTTCCCCTTTTCCCACAATGTTTTAAAATGCCATCTGCTGCAGAGGCATCAAATGGCATCCATTTAAGGGAAAGTGTTAACTTTTTCAGAATGAGCTATAATCTCCTTTTTCCTGAAAACGTTTTTAAAATATTCATTTACCGTTTCCCTGATCGATACCCTTTCCTACATGTAGACACTTTTGACGCCTTTGCAGCAGACAACTATTGAAAACAATGTGACAAAAGGAGAAATTGCTCATAGAGAGTATAATTTCTCCTCTTGCCACAGTGTTTTCAACTCTATTATATAATTATACTTTCATTTAAAGAGATTTTCCATACTTTATTATTAAATGTTTGTAAAGTGGTCTGCTGCAGATTCGTTGTATGTGGCAAAGGGTAAAGCATTTGCAACAGGTAACTTTTGAAGACACTGTAGATAAGGAATGAATTGCTTTGCTCTAATTTGACAAGCCAGCCCTCCTTTTCCTAGAATGGTTTAATCTCTGTAAGAAAAGTTGTCCTCAACTTTTCAGATGTAACTTTCCAAAGCAGGTGATTATAATATTACCATATATAGAAATGGTTTATATTCCTGGAGATGATCAATTGAAACAATATGTATACGCATAAAACATTACCTGGTTTCCGAACTTAAGATCAAATTCCAAAATTTATTCCATCAATACCACAGAGAAGCCTTATCATCCCACTCCAAAGAAACATACAATTATTGCCTGATCATGGCCATTTAGTTATCAAACTTAAATTTCATGTCACTAATATCTATATGAAAACAAAACACCACGGTCAAATAGCAAGTCAACATCACAGACCAACTCCATAGAAGCTCCACGGAGAATAAAGTGCTGAATTGGCCATGTTTATTTACACTTTTAAGTGTCACAGAACTACGATACTGGATTTTTCCCTGTGACCAATATGGAATACGTAGAAAAGCTGGAGCAGTGAAGGCCCATCCGATCAATACCTTCTATAGAGCTAACGGCTATGTATTGAACTGAGTAGGATGACTCATGGGCTATATAGATATGAAACACGGCTTGCAAAATTGGGCTGATGAGACTGACTGACAGTTCTAGGTGGTAACCATAATCTGGTGTTTCATATTCTTTTACTCTCAAACTGAAAACATCCAAGAAAAGGATGGAAAATCTGGACAAATTCAATTCAATTCTATGGCAATGCAGAAATGTTGGGTGAAAATTGAATATTGCTGATTAATGAGCAATTTCTTCATTCAGTCTCTGTGGTCTAGAGGTTATAGAGCGTTTGCCTCTGGAGCGATCTGGGATCAGGGTTCAATCCTTGGTTGAATCATACCAGACTTTAACAAGAGCGCCAAATGTCACAAAATACGCCCGTCCTGTTTTTTTGAGACCAAGTATAGTGGTAATTGGTTGTACGTCAGCCAAACTTAGAGAGCGGACACTGTTAGTACAGTTTTGGCCATTTCGAGGGACATAATTGTGTAGTGACTAAGATAACGTTGTAAGTTATCAAACGTAACCAAGATATCCTGCCCATAAACATATTGTCTAAATTTGGTGATGATCGGATAAAGGCTTTACAAGTTATTTAGCTGACAAGACCAATTTTAGGTAATTTCTATAATTAAAGGGCAATAACTCTTTATCGACTGGAGCAATATGGCTAGTTATCGAACTTGTCCAAGATATTACGCCAATACACATTCTGACTAAATTTGGTGATGATTGGACAAAAGCTCCCAAAGTTATTGAGCTGACAAGACTAATTTTAGGTAATTTCTATAATTAAAGAGGGATAACTCTCAGTTGACTAAAGCGATATGGCTAGTTTTCAAAATTATCCGAGATATTATGCCAATACACATTCTGACCAAATTTAGTAATGATTGGATAAAGGCTTCTAAAGTTATTGAGCTGACAAGACCAATTTTAGGTAATTTCTATAATTAAAGGGCGAAAACTCTCAATTGACTTAAGCGATATGGCTAGTTATCAAACTTGTCCGAGATATTATGTCAATACACATTCTGACTAAATTTGGTGATGATTGGGCAAAGGCTTCTAAAGTTATTGAGCTGACAAGACCAATTTTGGGTAATTTCTATAATTAAAGGGCGATAACTCTTGATTGACTAAAGCAATATGGCTAGTTATCGAACTTGTCCGAGATATTATCCCAATACACATTCTGACTAAATTTGGTGATGATTGGACAAAGGCTTCTAAAGTTATTGAGCTGACAACATACTGGACGCCGCCCGCCCGCCTGCCCGTATGCCGCAGGTAAAACTATAATACGATCCGTTTTTTCAAAACGGGCGTATAAAAACAATATGGTGGCCCTCCAAAGCCAGCATTGTTAAGTTTTCACTATATATACATATAAGGAAAACAAGCCCCGCCCCCTGGCCACCATGATTATCAATAGATATGAATAATTTAACAATCTTGGTAGAGGGTCATCCAAGGAACATAAATTTTGTGCCATATTAATTTCAAATCAGGCCAGTAATGTTTGATGAGAAGATTTTTTAAGTTTTGACATATAAGGAAAACAAGCCCCACCCCATGGCAGTGATGATTTTCATTTGAACAATCTTTATAGAGGGTCACCTAAGGAACATTAATTTAGTGCCACATTATTTTCATATTAGGCCAGTACTTTTGGACAAGAAGATTATTAAGTCAAATCAGCCCGTTTTTCTAATACCACAGCAACCAAGTTCAGCATGGAATTGAATTTTTTAAACAACTTAGAACAAGGACCAACTAAAGACCATTCCTGAGAAATAATTCTGAAATCAGTCAATATGTTTAACAGAAGTTGTTTGTAGGAAAATGTGAGCTGACGAACGACGACGATGCTGGATGGTGAGCACAATAGCTCATCCCACACTTCATGCTCAGTAAACTGTTGAGCTAAACTTGTTGCTGTCAGCACATCAGAGGTCCAAATAAGGAGGGGTATACAGCTCTTTTCCCCACAATATCTTTCTTATTATCTAATCAAACCTAACGTTGTTTGTACTCAAAAGAATTGTCTCATTGAGACAATTCTTTTGAGTACCCACAACATAGGGTTAAAGGGTCAAATAAGGAAAAAATCCCTTATTTAGAGCTCTGACACATACTAAAAGAATTATCCCCATGCATACATTCTTTCTGCCCTCTGCCCATTATAACAGAGGCCTAGTTAACCCTTTCCCTCATATAGACGCTTTCTGACGCCTCTGCAGCAGACGGCTATTTGAAAACATAGTGACAAAAGAAGAAATTGCACAAAACATGCAATTTCTTCTTTTGACGCAATGTTTTCCACTTTAAGTCATAGGTTATCCATTCAATTAGAGAGATTTTTTATGTATTGACAAAATATGTTCAAAGTCGTCTGCTTCAGAAATGTCGTATGAGGGAAAGGGTTAACTAATTAATTGTTCCAAAATGCAGTCCAGTTCTGAGTGATCTGCAGCAGACTACATTTGACAACATTGTGGTCAAAGAATGCCACCACTTATTACGTCTTCAACATTATTCAATAAATTTAACCCTTTCCCTCATATAGACGCTTTCTGACGCCTCTGCAGCAGACGGCTTTTTGAAAACATGGTGACAAAAGAAGAAATTGCACAAAACGTGCAATTTCTCCTTTGGCCACAATGTTTTCCACTTTTTGTCATAGGTTATCTATTCAATTATGGAGATTTTCTATTTTTTCACAAAATACGTTCAAAGTCGTCTGCTTCAGAATTGTCGTATGAGGGTAAGGGTTATAGAGATTTTCCACATTCCTGCCCAGATGTTTTCATATCTGCAGCAAAGGACTTTTGACATTGTGGCTAAAGGAAAAATTGCTCATAATTATAGTCAATAATTATACTTTCATTGGTCGAGATTTCTTATTGTTTTGCCCATAAGTTTTTTGAAGTTGTCTGCTACAGATTTATTGTATGTTAGAAAGGGTTAAATTGAGATAGTCATAGGAAAATAAATTTTAGAATTTAAAAATTTATTTCATACCCGAATTTAAGTCCATAATTCAATTATTAGTGATTATGAATCCGTCATCCCATCATAAATACCTATTGAAGTCTGAAGTGATTTGTAAATAAAATTTACAGCAAATCTATAATTAGAAGTTACAAAGTTACACAGGGGAAAACCCCATCACAGTGACTCTATAAATCTTCAGAGTATTATGTTAAATAATTTCTTCCGCTTTAAAGAATGCTAATAATGCGTTATAATACTTCCTCATATGTATACCAAATAACCATTTCACATGCCTTTTAATACCTTTGAATCAGATGCCCTTTGAAAGGGTGCAAATTTCCACTTATTTTCTAACCTTGTCCCATCTTTATTAAAGACTTTAAATGGTAGTAAATGGTTTACCCTCCTTGGCGCTCTGACTAAATGACAGACCGGTGTCAAGTATATTGACCAGTAGTACTGGTAACTTACCCAGGAAACACCGTGATATAACTGAAAAATGTGTTGGAAGTGGAGTAAATCACCAAACAATCAATCAATCTGCAGCAGACGACTTTGAACGTATTTTGTCAAATCTCCATAATTGAATGGATAACCTATGACAAAAAGTGGAAAACATTGTGGCAAAAGGAGAAATTGCACGTTTTGTGCAATTTCTTCTTTTGTCACTATGTTTTCAAAAAGCCGTCTGTTTAACCCTTTCCCTCATACGACAATTCTGCAGCAGACGGCTTTGAACATATTTTGACAACAAATGGAAAATCTCTTATAATTGAATGGATAACCTATGACTAAAAGTGAAAAACATTGTGGCAAAAGGAGAAATTGCTCGGTTTGAGCAATTTCTTCTTTTGTCACTATGTTTTAAAAAAAGCTGTCTGCTGCAGAGACGTCAGAAAGCGTCTATAGGAAAGGGTTGTAATGTCTCGGTAACAGATTGCAACAGGAGATCAGGGTTCGATCCAAGGTCGAGTGATAAAATGGTAGCACCTTGATGGTCAGGTTTGAGGGAAAAACATTACCCCTGATGTATTAGAAGTCAGAATAAATAATATTGGTGGTTATTGGTGGTATTATTTACCCAGGAAAAAGGCATGATATTAACTCACATACTGTTGAAAATGGCAAAACACACCACTTAACCCTTTCCCTCATATAGATGCTTTCTGACGCCTCTAAAGCAGACGGCTTTTTGAAAACATAGTGTCAAAAGAAGAAATTGCTCAAAACGAGCACAATTGCCACAATGTTTTCCACTTTTAGTCATAGGTTATCCATTCAATTATAGAGATTTTCTATTTTTTGACAAAATATGTTTAAAGCTGTACGTCTGCTGCAGAATTGTCGAATGAGGGAAAGGGTTAAACAAACAAAACAAATTTACTACATGATTTGATCAATATTGATAAGAGAACCACAATTGAATGCAAACTTATCAAAATATTACAATACAAGCTCTGAGATTTGCAGTTTTTGATAAGACTGCAGATTTTGCTGTAGGTGGGAAAGGATAAAATCCAATGTGTGACTCTGACTCACTATTATTGACTTATATTGAACTGCTCCAGATAATGGATAAGGACTGTACACTTGATTTTTTTCAACAATGACAAGCTTTGAAATGTCTTATATATATAACGACTCTTAATAGTAGACTAACCCTTTGTCACTGACATACAGACGCTTTCTGATGCCTTCGCAAGAAACAAATTTTCAACTTTTTTCAGTAATTATGTATCCCTTCATATAGAGAGACTTTCCATTGTTTTTGCTGCCGATTTGTTGTATGTGGGAAAGGGTTAATATTCTGATAACATTCCATTTTGCTTGACTATTTAACCCTTTCCCACATACAACAAATCTGCAGCAGACGACTTAGAAAACATAGTGACAAAAACCTGAAAAATCTCCATAAAAGATAGCTTTTTTGTTAGATAAAGTTGAAAACATTGTGGCCAAAGGAGAAATTGATCTTCATGAGCAATTTCACCTTTGGCCACAATGTTTTCAAAAGTCGTCTGCAGGTGGGAAAGGGTTAAAATAAGTAACTACAATATCGAGGGCTTGGCGTGAAACGGTTGTAACTCAAAACCTATTTTGAAAACCCTGGATTAGGGGCAATTTTGACCCTTTTGTAAACAATGCAAATTTAGGTGCCATTGCTCAAAACGAGCAATGGCACCTAAATTTCCATTGTTTACCAAGAAAAATAATATAACGCCTGTAAAGACTTTATGACGAGGTAAATAACCTTGGTAAACAAAATATCAATTTTAGTTACAACCGTTTCACGCCAAGCCCTCGATATAGAACATTGGATTAAAATACTGTTTGTTTGTATGGTGTTTTATGCCACCATCAACACTCTATCAGTTATATCACAACGCTTCCTTCCTGCGTAAGTCACCAGTACAACTGGTCCATTTATCCCGACGCCAACGAGTCAGCTGTAATAACCCTGAGGACCAAGGAGGGAATTTACTCTGGATAATCCAGCTTGTTCTATTCCCTTTTGATCAGACGATTGATTGATTGATTGGGGTTTAACGCCGTTTTTAACAATTTCTCAAGTCATATCACGGCGGCCAGTTCACCTACTCATATGTTTCCTGGTTTTCGCACACCAGTACTCCACACAACAATCTTCCCAAGCAACCTGGCTGCTTTTCCACATAGACTTAGCCCATTGGTGGAAGAAGAATGACGCATGTCGCAATGACTTTTGTCAAACGTCGGAAAGAAAGTTGGCCAAGTCGGGATTCAAACTCACAACCCCTGGATTGACAGCCCGTATCGTTACCGACTGAGCTTCGGGGACTCGATTATTAGACAATTGAAGATGCCAATGTGGAAGACAACTTTTGAAAACAGGTTGGGATAAGAGGAAATTGCTCAACATAAGCAGTTTTTTCTTTTCCATTTTAATCCTTTTCCACCTGTAAACGCATTTTGACGCATCTGCAACAGATGAATTTCGAAAACATTGTGGCATTAGAAGCAAAAAAGCAATTTCTCCTTTTGCCACAACGTTTTCAATTTATTTCTGCAATATTATACCTGCAGTTAAAGAGAATTTCACCCGGCCGGGTAGCTCAATTGGTAGCGTATCTGACTCGTGATCTGGAGGTCACAGGTTCGATACCCGGTTGCGGCAACATTCTTTCGGGCGATGTTTTCCTTTGCCTCTCACCTCTGATCTATGTGAGAAAGTAGTCAGTGGCTTCGAAAGAATGTTGTGTAAGTACTGGTGTGGGAAAGCCAGGAAAACATGGGTAGGTGCACTGACCGCCGTGATATGACCAAAGCTGTTGAAAGCGGCGTTAAACTCCAAACAAACAAACAAACAAACAAACAAAGAGAATTTCAATAATTTTGCCTAGAAGTTTTCATTGTAGTCTGCTGCAGAATTGTTGTAAGTGGGAAAGGTTTATGATGATATAATTTGTTCTTGAAATAGATCTATTCTTTTCTCTGATGATTTAAATGTAGAAAAAAATAAATATACTAGACCTGGTGAACAGGTAGTGTGTTTTATGCAAAACCAAACCTGCAGCAGATGACTTTGAAAACATCCAGCCAAAATCATAGAAAATCTCAATCACAATACCCATATTATCTTTTTCATGCTAGTAGTATTTTCAAAATGTAATAAAAAAGAAATTAAAATTCATACCTTTCTCGCATATTGCCATGGTGACAGTTTCCTTCTCTAACTCAGTTTAAATATTAGTCATTTTTAAAGTATCACAAAAACGTCAGTTAATCTGTGTAATAAAATACTTAATTCGTCTGAAATTGTATCCAAGTGTCTCAGAATGAAGAATCCATAAAATTATTTAAAAGAATTAAGTTCTATTCCCAAGTGAAGAATATCCAATTCCAGGAGTTAATCAGCCATTTAGTTTTAATTATACCCGAACATCCATTTTCCTTTTCAACACTTTTTTTTTGTCTCCACAACTACAATGTTTATTTCACATTTAAACACACTTTCAAAGAGACGTCATACCTAAAGAATTCATCTATCGGCATGTATTAGTTTCACAATAAGTCACTGTAATCATTAAAGTAAATTTTATCTTATGGATGAGTAATCTTGCAAATCCTAGTCAGTCTGGCATGAGAAAACGTGTCTTAATTACTTAGATATTTACCCTTTCCCACATGCAGATACATTTCAACACATCTTAAGCAGGTGCCTTTTGAAAACATTGTGGCAAAAGGAGAAATTGCTCATGATGAGCAATTTCTCCTTTTCCCACAATGTTTTTAACCCAATTCAAATCTACACTGTCTGATGATTCATTTATAGAGATTGTTTTTTGATTTTGTCTCTAGTTAAGCCCTTTCTAAAATACAACAAATTTGCATAAGATGACTTTGAAAACATTTGCGCAAAAGAATGATAAAATCTCTAAAAATAAAAGTTTAATTATTTAATACAGTTGAAAACAATGTGGAAAAATGTAGAAATTGCAATATCTAACAAATAACCAACAATGTTTTTGAAAATCATAATAGCTGCGCAGATGAGTGGAGGCGTCTGCAAGTGGGAAAGGGTTATTATGAATTACCAACATTATATGATCATCATCACAGTACATGCTCATGAATAACTTTTTAATTTACGGCAGTCTTAGTAGTCAGAACTTACGCAAAGCGAGTCTTTACATCTATTTTTCTTCACGTGAAATAATTGAAATAAAATTAATTCATGCCCAGTTTAAAAGAAAACATCTTTCGTTTTTGATGTTTCATGAAATATCTAAAACTACAGCCAATAATGGGTTAATATTCTATCAAGGGTTTTGCCTGCCACAATAATTTTCAATCAACGGTTTTGCCACAATGTTTTCAACTCTTTTCAATAATTATACTTTCATTAATAGACATTTTTCATACTTTTGACAAGATCTCTTCTTCAAAGTCACATCTGCTGCAGATTTGTTCAATGTGGGAAAGGGATGACCGAAATGAATCATGAGATTAACCTAATAAATAGGGTATATCTGACATAATAATTTAAGACACTTACACATAAAACCTCTTAACCCTTTCCCTCATATAGACTCTTGCTGACGCCTCAGCTTTTTGAAAACATAGTGACAAAAGAAGAAATTGCACAAAATAATGCAATTTCTTCTTTTGCAACAATGTTTTCCACTTTTTGTCATAGGTTATCCCTTCAATTATGGAGATTTTCTATTTTTTGACAAAATACGTTCAAAGTCGTCTGCTGCAGAATTGCCGTATGAGGGAAAGGGTTAACTCTTTCTGACAGCAGACGACTGTGAAAACACTTACGTAAAAACATGGAAAATCTCAATAAAAGGAAGTATAATAATCAAATAAAATTGAAAACATTGTGGTAAAAGGTGAAATGGCTCATTATGAGCAAATTTTCACCTTTCGCCTCAATGTTTTCAAAAGTTGTCTGCAGCAGATGCGTCAGAAACCGTCTGTATGTGGGAAATGGTTAAACCTTTCTCACAACAAATCTGCAGCAGATTTATTGACTTTTAAACATCTAGACAAAAATATTGAAAAGTTGAGACTATATTAAGTGAAAGTATAACAATTGAATATAGGCTTGATGAAATCATTGTGACAAAAGGAGAAATTGCTGATGCTTTTCCATTTTAGCATGACAAAGTGAAACAGATAGATATAAGATCTGAAACTTTTCCATAACATCCATTCCATTAAATCATCCCACTTTATATTAACATTTACATTTCCCTTACCACAACATTAGAAGGCAAACACTAGTATTAAATGAAATTGTCCAATCTTGTAACAACATATAAAGAACTTTTTTCCACAAAACACCTTTCAGACAAGAAATGACACGATAGAGTCCACATCACGATTTCGAATTTCTCATGCTTTTACAGCATTATCTGAGCCAACGCTAAAAATAGTAAGAGCAAATTACTAATTGTCATGATTTATTTTTAGAACGAATCACCCGTATCAACCACAAAAACGTCCATATGGAATTTCCACCCTTATTGGGTATTAAACCCTACCGAATCTTGAATGTGACTGATGATCTTTTTTGCGTCGCAATTTTTTTGCCTTGATAAGTTGACGAACCTTTTTCCATTCTTTCTATTTGACTGTCATAGATTGACCACTTATTATAAGTTACCAGTAAAATTAGCAGGCAACAGAATTGTGTTCCTTAAAACTTTAAAACCAGCCAATCACATATAAAATTCTACTCCTTTAAATTTACAGATATTTGAAGGAGGTATTAATTCACAGCTATCTGTATTATTCTTCCCTCAAAAATCCATATATTAAAGGTACATTATTTTATCAGAAAAAATGTCTCCGGCTTATTTAATCCTTTCCCTCATAGAACAAATCTGCAGCAGATGACTTTGAAAGTATCTCATCAAAACAATGGAATATCTCTATAAATGAAAGTATAAATACTGGAAAAAAAAATGTAAACATAATGTGGCGAAACTTCACTTTTTTCAACTTCAACTCTGGAGCAATTGCTTGTTTTGAGCAATTTCTCCTTTTGTCACAATGTTTTCAAAAGTTGTCTACTGCAAATGCATCAAAATGAGTATACAAGTGGGAAAGGGTAGAATATGAAGCATATGTTTAATTACATATTTATACCCTTCTTTTGCTTAAGCCAAAACAATAATTTAATTTTTTCCCTATCTATGACTGCTCCTTTTCCGCCTTCAATCTTTACTCATTGCCAAAATAATTATACTTGCAGTTTTTTAAATAATGACAACAATGTTTATATTTGAATTTATTCAAAGCAGGCAGATCTGAAATATCTTATCAAATAAATGATGAAAATGTCAAAAATAATCTGACCAAATCCTTTTACAATCAAACAATAATTATTTCGTTCAAAACCTGTTGTTATCTGTTATATTATCTATTCATATATCATAACTAACAGCCAGGGTAGATGTAACACAACGTCGTCCAGTCACACTGTAGTCACACTCGTCAAACAACCAGATACCCAATATCTAGCTGTATAACGAAAGTCTTAACACTTTCCCACATACAACAATTCTGCAGCAGACGACTTTCAAAACTTATTGACAAAAACATGAAAAATCTCAATAAATCAAGAGTTTTACTATCAAATAGAGTTGAAAACATTGTGGCAAAAGGAGAAATTGCTAATTTTGCCACAATGTTTTCAAAAGTCGTCTGCTGTAGATGCGTCAAAATGCATCTACAAGTGGGAAAGGGTTAACACTTTCCACATATATACAGATAAATTTTGACACATTTACAAAAGTTGCCTTTTGAAAACATTGTGGCAAAAGCATGATGAACAATTTCCCCCTTTTGCCATGATGTTTTCAATTATTTACTTTAATTTACAGAGATTTTTTCCATTTTTTTTTTGCGTAGGTATTTTCCCAACGTCATCTGCTGCAGATTTGCTGTATGTGGGAAAGAGTTAGAAGAATGATGTCATAGCGATTGATCAACCGTTGGTTACTCATTCTCTATTTGGAATTATCAGTTTGAGGTGAAATGTTCTCTCCTCCCATTATCCTGTATGGCCAATCAAATTGATGGAAATTTTGAGGTTTTTCAGTATCCTAAACATTTTGTGTATCTACGTAACAGTCAGGCGTACTGTTTTCCCTCATGAAATTAATTTGGCTTCAATCAATTTTGGAAAGGGGTTGAGGTTGAGAAAGAAATTGCCCATTTACTCACAACAAGCAATTTCTCCTTTCCCAAAATGTTTTTTTTTCGCTCCGTCTTAATTTAACCCTTTCTGACGCATCTGCAGATACTTGACAACTTTTGAAAAGATTGTGGCAAAAGGAAAAATAGCTCCACTGTTAACAAAAGTTGTCTGCTGCAGATGCTATTAAATTTGTCTGCATGTTGAAAAGGATTATTTTTGATACAGAGTTATTGTAGCATTGTGGGAAGACGAGGATTTTTTTACATCTGCTGCTTTCGGGTCAAATGTCATCTGCATACGGGTGGTATTTAGTTAAAGGGTGATAAACTGTTATATTATTTAAATTTGAACTTCCTGTTATTGCACATTACCTTGGCTTCATGCAAAACATATATAACCACATCTTGTTACAAAATGAAGTTACAACTGTTTAGCAAGTTTTAAGCCAGTGATTAAAACAATTAATATTGATGTCAAAACAGGACATAAATTTTCAAACCAATCAGCATTATACCTCTTTCGTTTTCATACTGCTCTAACATAAAAACTTCATCCTTTCCCACAACAAATCTGCACATGCCGAAAATATTAACCCTTTCCCTCATATAGACGCTTTCTGACGCCTCTGCAGCAGACATCTTTTTGAAAACATAGTGACAAAAGAAGAAATTGCACAAAACGTGCAATTTCTTCTTTTGCCACAATGTTTTCCACTTTTAGTCATACGCTATCCGTTCAATTATGGAGATTTTCTATGTTTTGACAAAATATGTTCAAAGTCGTCTGCTGCAGAATTGTCGTATGAGGGAAAGGGTTAAACAGACGGCTTTTTGAAAACATAGTGACAAAAGAAGAAATTGCACAAAACGTGCAATTTCTCCTTTTGCCACAATGTTTTCCACTTTTTGTCATAGGTTATCCATTCAATTATGGAGATTTGACAAAATACGTTCAAAGTCGTCTGCTGCAGAATTGTCGTATGGGGGAAAATATTAAGGAACAAGAAGGCCAAGATGACCCTAATTTGATGACCTGAGTGTTAGAATAGTAGCAAATGCTACTGCTTAGAAATAGAAGGAACAATTTGATGAAGATTGGAAATGATCTGCAAATGAAATCTGTAATAAGGCATTAAATCTTTAAACAGCTTGAAAGACGACCACAACAGGAACATTTTGGTTAAGTTTGGTTGATAAAGATCTATTGTTTTGTTTTTTGAAGCTTAAAGTTCATTTAATTCCTTTTCTGATACTGCCTGGCAGGCAGGGCTACGCAAAACTGATAAATTGCCGGTTTAAACCGATTTTGAACTCTGCGGACCGTTTTCAATCTTAAAACTAGTAACTAAATCGGTCCAGGAATTTTTATAAATTAAAACTAATATAACATCGGTCCAGGAATTTCTATGACGCTAACTATATAACACCTCCGCTACAGGTCACTTTGTAAACAGAGTCGTCTGTACACCTTCAAGATAGTCACTTACCGTGACGTAAACAGGATTATCGATCCAATTAACTTTGACAATCGTGTAAACTGATAGATAATGCCAATTGGAATACCTCGGTGATGAATGGATGACGGAATTACCCGAGAAAATCCCATTGAATGCATGCGGTAATAATTTCATGCATCTGATTGGCTGTTGGGGTTATTAGGGAATTTCCATAGGTCATGTGACCTTTGTAACCCCCATTTCAAGATGGCATGGAAAAAGGGATATTTACAGACAAGTACTTTCATAAGAATGGAATTTTAAGATTTGTATTTTCGCCCCTTTTATGATACCGTCTAGCAGCCATTTATTTTAACCAATCAATATGTGTTGAACACATTCTGTAGAGGGTTACTTAAGGAACATTAGTATCAAGTTATCTTAGAATCAGACAGGCAGACTTAGAGAAATGAGCAATTTCTCCGTTTGCAGCAATGTCTTCTGAGTGAACTCTATTCAATTATTGTTATATATTCTTTCATTTATAAAAACTTTCCATAGAATGTTGGTACACAGTCGTCTGCAGTAGAATTGTTGTATGTTGGGAAGGGTTAATGATATTTGAACAAGATTCTGTTTGTGATCAAAATTATTTCAACCCTTTCTCACATACACATAAACACAGAAATATGCCAAGCTGTAATAAGTAATTTCAAGAAACATTGTGACGTCGTTATTGAGCAAAATGGACGTCATGTGGAACATGTGCTGTAATTATTAACCCAAAATTGTTTGTGTAATTGTAAATTATATTTTGCTTTGTGCATATCAAATAAAAATTTAATATATATACAAATTAATTGTAACATTTTTACCAGGTGTTATAAACATCAAAATAGAAATATTACCATTTAAAATGGTAACAGATATTATGGGACACCCTGTACAACAAATCTGCAGCAGAAGACTTTGAAATCATGGTGAAAAAAACCTGAAACAAGAGGGCCATGATGGCCCTGGAATCGCTCACCTGATTTTTTTCTTTTTCACTTTTGCCATATAAGCCCCCCCGCCCCCTTGCAGCTATAGTTTTCGACCAATCAACATGGCTTGAAGGAATCTGATATAGGTCTCCCTAGGAACATTACTACAAAATTATTTGAAAATCCGCCAGACACCTTCAGAGGAGAAGATTTTTTAAGTTTTCACTATAGCCATATAAGGCAAAACAGCCCCGCCCCTGGTGGCAATGTTTTTCGACAATCAACATGGCTTGAATGAATCTGATAGAGGGTCATCCAAGGAACATTTCTACAAAATTATTTGAAAACCTGCCAACCAGTTTGGGAGAAGAATTTTAAAGTTTTTTCGTTTCGTTGCCATGGAAACCAGAATTCTGCATGGATCCCAAAGATTTGAAGCAATTCTGGTGAGTTCATTGAGAGGGTTGCTTTCTGTGAAATTTCATCCCAACTGACACACTGGTTACTGAGGAGAAGATGTTGACGGACGCACGACGAACGCCGGACAAAAGCGATCATATATAATAACTCACCTTGAGCGCCTCGTGCAGGTGAGCTAAAAATCTCCATAAAAGAAATCTTTATTGTTTAATAAAGTTGAAAACATTGTGATGAGCAATTTAACCTTTGTCCACAATGTTTTCAAAAGTCGTCTGCTGCTATTGCGTCAAAATGCGTCTGCAGGCGGAAAAGGGTTAAAAAAATAGCTCAGCAGCTACACTGTTTTTACAAAGACTGATCAGCTCCAGAAAACGGTTCAGGTTGAATAATATGTTTGCGTTATTGCGTGATTGTCAGTAATCGCAAGGCAACCAATTTGATTTTATTATTCCATTTGAAGACCTATTTATATGTCCTTTTCTTTGTGACATAGCTGATAGCCATTATTTTAACAGATTTGCCAATTAAAGTATTATCTAAATTAAAACTTTCCCACATACAACAAATCTACAGCGGATGACATTGAAAACCTCTTGATAGAAAGTTTATATAAATGGAAAAAGAATTATTGAATAGTTCAAAAGTTATCCCCTACTTCATAATTGCATCAGAAAGTGTCTGAAAGTGGAAAAGCGATACAAACCTTTTTTTCATCATTCGCGTATTTCAATAAAAGAAAACCCAATGGGGAAAACAAACATTGCTCTTCCTTATGATAATGGCTCCTTTTTCCATTATCATTTCAAAAGATACATAAATACATCAGAACTTAATATGGAACCTTTTTAACCCTTTTCGAAATACATGTATAACAATTTTGCAGAAGCATTGAAAATATCTATACAAATATAAGGACAATTTCTAAAACCATAAAGGTATCATCATAATCATGATTAGTTGAGTTGAAACCTTTTAGCAAAACCAATATTGCTTCTTATAATGATATGAGCCATTTCTTCCTTTTACCACAATGTGTTCAAAAGTAATCTGCTGCAGATGTGTTAAAATGGAAAGAGTTAAATGTTGTTCCAAATGCAAAAGGGAATGAGTGGTGATTATAGTCCATTAACCCTTTCCCACATTCAACAAATCTGCAGCAGAAAACTTTCAAAGTATCTACGGAAAAACACAGAAAAGCTCAGCCTCTATAAATGTAGATATAACTATAATCAAAAGAGTTGAAAACATTGTGGCAAAAAGAGAAATAGCTCGTTTTATACTTTTGTCATAATGTTTTCAAAAGTCATTGGCTGCAGAGGCGTCAGAAAGCGTCTATATGTGGGAAAGGGTTAAAAACAATTTGTTTCAAATAAATTATACATCTAAAGGAGTCAACATTAGGCGGCTTGCCCAATTAGCATGCAATAAGTTGACTTGACTGCATACAAAAGTATGCATCTCATTAAAGTTAAACAGTCCTCTTGGAGACACTCAGACATACTTTCTCAAAGATCCTTTTGTGGAATAGTTCTATGATTGGGGTTTAATCCTTTCCATCATACGATAATTCTGCAGCAGACGATGTTGAACTTATTTTGTAAAAAATAGAAAATCTCTATAATTGAATGGATAACCTATGACTAAAAGTGGAAAACATTGTGTCAAAAGAAGAAATTGTTTGTTTTGAGCAATTTTTTCCTTTGTCTATATGTTTTCAAAAAGCCGTCTGCTGCAGAGGCATCAGAATGCGTCTATATAAGGGAAAGTGTTAACACCATTTCCAAAAGTATTCATCCGTCATATGACAGCAGCCAGTTCTCACACCACTGAGACCACACAAGTCATTCAGAGCAACTAGTTGCTTTTTCACATAGACTGTTTGCCAATTGGTGGAATGAATGAGGCTAATGTAGCAAATTAAACTTTTGAATGGTCGAGCCATGGTTTCAAACTCATAACTCCTGGATTGATAGCATTCACCGTTATCAAATGAGCTAGCGCTATTTTGGCTAGCCAGTTTTGACCTCATGTAAAAATTGAAATAGTTTTACGTTGACTGAAAATTATGACTCCTAATGCATGAGACCTATGCTTTATTTACCATTGACATTTTAATAAGGGAATACTATCCTGAGAGATATATTTATGCATTTGCTTCTGCATGAGTTTGTTATTAGCGGATAAAATGAGTATAAGGAGAATAATTCTAAAATTAAACAATCATTGGTACATAAATTATATATTACATAATTATATGATTGATGAATATCAATGGCATTGTTAAAAGCTTTGTGGCTTTCAAGATGCAAAAATTTATTTGGACTTCAGGTAGTAATTTATGACATAAAAATATGTGACATCTGTTGCCATGGAAACCAAAATTTTGCATGGATCCAAAGAATAAGAAGGAATTTAGGAGAAGACATTGATAGGATGATAACTATGATTTACTTAGTGTTTCATCCAAATTGGCCCAGTGGCTATATAGGAGAAGTTGTTTAACCCTTTCCCTCACATAGATGCTTTCTGACGCCTCTGCAGCAGACGGCTTTTTGAAAACATAGTGACAAAAGAAGAAATTGCACAAAACGTGCAATTTCTCCTTTTGCCACAATGTTTTCCACTTTTTGTCATAGGTTATCCATTCAATTATGGCGATTTTTTTCTTATGTTTTGAAAAAATACGTTCAAAGTCTTCTGCTATAGAATTGCCGTATGAGGGAAAGGGTTAAAGTAAAACGTAAGTGCAAGTTATGCCCTTTTAATTATATACGCACTATCGTCACTGGCTTTTATAACGACCAATTTCACCTTTTGTCACAATGTTTAATAATATATTCATTCATAGAGATTTCCATTTTTTTGTCTACATGATTTCAAAGTGGTAATTACTACGTCTGCTGCAGATTGTTTTTTGCTATGTGGGAAATTAAGGGTTAACCCTTTCCCTCATACGACATTTCTGCAGCAGATGACTTTGAACATATTTTGTCAAAACATAGAAAATCTCCATAATTGAATGGATAACCTATGACCAAAAGTGGAAAACATTGTGGCAAAAGGAGAAATTGCACAGTTTGTGCAATTTCTTCTTTTGTCACTATGTTTTCAAAAAGCCGTCTGCTGCAGAGGCGTCAGAAAGCGTCTATATGAGGGAAAGGGTTAAGGAGTAAATTTATATACTTTTCTGTCATTCCTAACATTTAAGATAAGCATTTTTCTTAAGAGCTTCTTCTACATCTTGCCAAAAAAATAACTTGAGGTTAATTGACAAATCATGCCAAAGGGCATAAGGAATAACATCTGCACCAACATTTTCACAGATGCTATAAAGAAATAATTATTATTTGCTAAGAATTAAAATCTTTTACTGAGCCATTATAGAAAGGAAATAAACAAGTCAATATTTTGGAATCCCCTTACCTTATGACATGTCCTGTTAGTTAACCCTTTCCCACTTGCAGATGCATTCTGAGGCATTTGCAGTTGACGACTTTTGAAAACATTGTTGCAAAAGGAGAAATTGCTCATGATGAGCAATTTCCCTTTTTTGCCACAATGTTTTCAACTCTATTTAATGGAGATATTTTACATTTTTCCAATATGTTTTCAAAGTAATTGTCTGCTGCAGATTTGCTGTATGTTGAAAAGGGTTAACGTACTCCCTTTCCAACATAAATCAAACCTGCAGATGACTTTGAAAACATTAAGTCAAATATAATGGATATTTTTTTTTATATGAAGGTATTGTTATCAATAATGATTGAAAACATTTCGGCAAATGGCGAAACTGCTTATCCCTTTCCCTCATATAGACACTTTCTGACGCTCTGCAGCAGACGGCTTTTTGAAAACATAGTGACAAAAGAAGAAATTGCACAAAACGTGCAATTTCTCCTTTTGACACAATGTTTTCCACTTTTTGTCATAGGTTATCCATGGCATTCAATTATGGAGATTTTCTATGTTTTGACAAAATACGTTCAAAGTCTTCTGCTGCAGAATTGTCATATGAGGGAAAGGGTTAAATGATACATTCACGTGTCATCTGCTGCTTATGCGTCAGAATGTGTCTTCAATTGGGAAATGGCTAAAACTAAATTAAACTGATTCAACTGATGGGTGTTGTGAGATTGTGGGATGCAAATGTTTCTGACCAATCATTGTATCTTAGCTGCCTGTTGCATGGTCTGTTTCTTGAGCTGTGCCATCTGACTACTAGTACTTTGATCTGAGCCTCACACCTGATTTATTTTTCAATCTATGAAGGCCAATTTTGATGAATCTGCATCAGGCGACTTTCAACCCTTTCCCTCATATAGACGCTTTCTGACGCTTCTGCAGCAGATGAGATTTTGAAAACATAGTGACGAAAGAAGAAATTGCTCAAAACGAGCAATTTCTCCTTTTGCCACAGTGTTTTCCACTTTTAGTCATAGGTTATCCATTCAATTATAGAGATGTTCTATTCTTTGACAAAATATGTTCAAAGTCGTCTGCAGCAGAATTGTTGTATGAGGGAAAAGGTTAAAGTCGGCTGCTGCAAAAAAATCATATGAAGACCAATTTTGATGAATCTGCATCATGCAAATTTTAAGGGCATTGTTGCAAAAGGCAGATATTGCTCAAAATGAAGGATTGCCTTGATCTTCGACCAAAGTTTCAACTTAAATCCTAAAATAAATAAATTCATAGCGCTTTTCAAGTGTGTTTCTATGTTGGAAGTGCTAAAACTGACAGAGAAGAAAAAACAACAGCTAGAAGCTGGTTCCTATCGTCACTAATCACTTCCGTCAGATTGTGTTTTGTTAAGCGTGTTTCTTCCCTGTGATTTGTCAAAAGAGGGATGACTCAATGGCCAATCAAGTTATTACTGTCTCTAGAAAATAAATTACACGTCATTTTCTTCACACTCAAGAACTAGCACAATCATCTTTTTAACACATTTCCAACTTCACTTCACCCTTGCTTCAGAAATGAGAATTTCATACTAACCGACGACTTTGAAAACTCTCTTCAAATGAAAGCATAATCATTGAATATAGTTGAAAACATTGTGTCAAATTAAGAAATTGCTTGTTACATGCAATTTCTCTTTTTGCCATAACATTTTCAGAATCTTCCGCTGTAGATGTGTCAAAATGCATCTGCAATTGGGAAAGGGTTAATTTACAAAAGAAGATAAGAAGAACCTAGACTTACATGTCACATACTGTATATTATCAGTACTTCTTCTTCAAGCAATTTTTCATGACAAACCTCTAACACATTACCATAATATTTACTGATAGAATTTTTTAAATTTAAGACTGAAATAACAGTGATCATTCAGAGGTAAACTTACATGAATACTACATCAATCATCCTTACATGTAGACATATATATAGCAGACAACTTTTAAAACATTCTGACAAAAGAAGAAATTGCTCATGCCAAGTAAAATCTTCATTTGTCACAATGTTTTCAACTCTATTCAATAATAATACTTTACGTATTGAGATTTTCCATATTTAACCCTTTCCCTCATATAGACGCTTTCTGCCGCCTCTGCAGCAGACGGCTTTTTGAAAACATATATATATAGTGACAAAAGAAGAAATTGCTCATTGTTAAACAAGCAATTTCTCCCTTTGCCACAATGTTTTCCACTCTCAGTCATAGGTTATCCATTCAATTATAGAGAGTTTCTATTTTTTGAACAAAATATGTTCAAGTTGTCTGCTGCAGAATTGTCGTATGAGGGAAAGGGTTAAGCCTTACTGTTGTCAAAGTCATCTGCTGCTGTTTTGTTATATGTAAGAAAGGATGAGATTTAGCAACAGTAGATCTAACATTGGATCAACACAAGTTATGAAGTTTTTTGTATACATACTGCCTAGAGATCTTCAAAGTCATCTGCTGCAGAATTGTTGTATGATGGAAAGGGTTAAACAACATTTACATCCCATGTGTGACCAAAGATCAACCTGTATATGTGTGCAATCTAATCTTGGTCTACATTGTTCACTACTCGATCATGTATTAAAATTTAAGAAATCTGATTCAAAATCAATGTTGATGATACAATTTGCGACAATTAACCCTTTCCCTCATACGACAATTCTGCAGCAGACGACAAACGTATTTTGTCGAAACATAGAAATTCTTCATAATTGAATGGAAATATATAACCTATGACAAAAAGTGGAAAACATTGTGGCAAAATGAGAAATTGCACGTTTTGTGCAATTTCTTCTTTTGTAACTATGTTTTCAAAAGCTGTCTGCTGCAGAGGCATCAGAAAGCGTCTTTATGAGGGAAAGGGTTAAGCAGGATAAGGTGACTAGATTACAGAACCTGAATGGAAAACAAATCTGCAGCAAACGCCTTTGAAAACATCTCGACAAAAACATGAAAATCTCCATAAATGCAGGTATAGATACTGAAATAAATTGAAAGCATTGTGGCAAAAGGAGAAACTGTGCGTTTTGAGCAATTTCTCCTTTTGTCCCAATGTTATCAAAAGTTGTCTGCTGCAGAGGCGTCAAAAGGCATCTATATGTGGGAAAGGGTTAATCCTTTCCAACATACAACAAATCTGCAGCAGACGACTTTGAACCCATCTTGGCAAAAATATGAAAAATCTCTAAATATGAAAGTCTTACTTGAATGGAGTTGAGCAATTTCTCCTTTTGTCACAATGTTTTCAAAAGTTGTCTGGTGCAGAGGCATCTGAGAGTGTCTATATGAGGGAAATGGTTAATGCTTTATCGGGTTAAATGCTGTTTTTAACATTATTTCAGTTATATCATGGCGACAGAACACTTATCGGTACCTTGTTCATGATCCCTGGCTAAAATAAACCAGTACTAAGCTAGAAATGTCACAGCATTGCCCAAGAGCAATCAACCTTGCAGGGATCAAATCAGGAATGCCCAGTTCTAAATCCTCAATGATAATCATTTCATCACATCAGATAAATCTTGAACAACATGCTGCAAGATAAGTTTAAAATTCATTCTGGAAAGCAACACCATGCAGTAGATTTTTAAACATTTTCCTTATCCAGTGACAATAACAATCTACAAAGTACAAAAAAGGAAATATCTGAAATCCAAAGAAATGATTGATTGTTTTGGTGTTTAACGCTGCTTTCAACAATTTTTTAATTACATCACGGCATTTCCTGGGTACCAGTACTACTGGTCCAATTAACCTGCCAGCAGCCAGTCAGTCAGTCTGAATGCTAACCCCACAACCCTGAGCGCCAAGGAGCGCAGCCATTACTACCATTTTTTCCCCAAGAAATGAAGTGTTCCTTAAAGTAATAGGGTGATATTAAATACAGAGAATCAATCTTCACCAATCAACTCAACAACAACATCAATGGAAGTATCCCACAAACTGTCACCATACAGTGCTCTAGATAAAGGGCATTTCGAGGGCTTGGCGTGAAACGGTTGTAACTAAAAACCTATTTTGAGATCCCTGGTTTAGGGGTAATTTTGATCCCTTTGTAAACAATACAAATTTAGTTGCCATTGCTCAGAACGAGCAATGGCACCTAAATTTTACCAAAAAAAGATTTACGCTTATAAAGACTTTATGGCGAGGTGATTAACCTTGGTAAAAAAATATCAATTTTAGTTACACTGTTTCACGCCAAGACCTCAAACTTTTGTCTGATTTAAAGTCATAATTTGACCCTCTAAACCCTATGTTGTGGGAATTCAAAAGAATCATCCCAATGAAATGATTCTGTTGAGTACCCACATCATAAGGTTTGGTTGGATAATAAGAGAGATATTGTGGGGAAAATAGCTGTAATGTAACCCCTCCTTATCTGGACCTCTAATCGAGGGCTTGGCGTGAAACGGTTGTAACTAAAATTAGTATTTCTTTACCAAGGTTAATCACCTCGCAATAAAGTCTTTATAAGCGTTAACTCATTTTTCTTGGTAAACAATGAAAGTTTAGGTGCCATTGCTCGTTCTGAGCAATGGCACCTAAATTTGCATTGTTTACAATGGGGTCAAAATTGCCCCTAAACCTGAGGGTTTTCAAAATAGGTTTTTAGTTACAACTGTTTCACACCAAGCCTTCGTCTTGTCATCTAGAAGTTTTCATCAACATTGTACAAGGCGGTTCCAAGATTCACTTGTCACTCCATGTCAATACTCATTTGGGTCAATATTATTTACTTAATTAACCCTTTCGAACATGCAGCCGATTTTGACAATCTGACTAAAGTACACGATCTGACCTATGCGTAGCGTTAATAGATTTTAATGAGATTGACGATTTTGATACAATAGCAGCAGACAACTTTTTAAAACATTGTGGCCAAAAGTGAAATTGCTCATGATGAGCAATTTCTCCTTTGGCCACAATATTTTCAAAAGTTGTCTGCTGCTATTGTATCAAAATCGTCAATCTCATTAAACAATTAAGCTATCTTTTATGGAGCTTTTTCAGGTTTTTGTCGCCATGTTTTCAAAGTTGTCTGCTGCAGATTTGTTGTATGTGGGAAGGGACAAGGCAATCCTTTTAGACCAAAAGGTCTCAGCGGTGTAGTGGTAGTGTCCGCCTGGGGTGCGGGAGGTTGTGGATTTGATCCCCAACATTGTCACCCCAAAGACTTTTAAAATGGTAGTTACAGCTTTCCGTCATTAGCATTACAACTGACTCACTGGTATCAGGATAAATGAACCAGAAGTAATGGCAACTTACCCAGGAAATCCTGTGATGTAACTGAGAAATTATTGAAAGTGGCGTGAAATTCCATATACATATATATAATACCAATGCCTCATTTACCAAAAACCTCTAGAAAAAGACTTTAATTAGCTTAAAAAACTTTTCACAATATGGCGGGGAGACGATTATATCTTTTTCACTTGCAATCGCATTTTGAACATCTGCAACACACAGCCCGGCTGTAGCTTTTCCAGGGACTCTTAACAGAAAATACAACAAGAGGGCCATGATGGCCCTGGAATCGCTCACCTGATTTTTTTTTTCACTTTAGCTATATAAGCCCCGCCATCTGGCGGGCATAGTTTCCAACCAATCGACTTGGCTTGAAGGAATCTGATAGAGGGTCACCCTAGGAACATTTCTACAAAATTATTTGAAAATCGGCCTGACACTTTTGGAGGAGAAGATTTTTTAAGTTTTCACTATAGCCATAAAAGGCAAAATAGCCCCGCCCCCTTGTGGCCATGTTTTTTGACCAATCAACATGGCTTGAAGGAATCTGATAGAGGGTCATCCAAGGAACATTTCTACAAAATTATTTGAAAATCGGCCAGACACTTTTGGAAGAGAAGATATTTTAAGTTTGCACTATAGCTATATAAGGCAAAATAGCCTGGCCCCCCCTGGCGGCCATCATTTTCGACCAATCAACATGGCTTGAAGGAATCTGATAGAGGGTCATCCAAGGAACATTTCTACAAAATTATTTGAAAATCGGCCAGACACTTTTGGAGGAGAAGATTTTTTAAGTTTTCACTATAGCCATATAAGGCAAAAAAGCCCCACCCCCCCTGGCGGCCATGTTTTTCGACCAATCAACATGGCTTCAAGGAATCTGATAGAGAGTCACCCAAGGAACATTTCTACAAAATAAGTTCAAAATCTGCCAACCAATTTGGGAGGAGAAGAATTTTGATTTTTTTTTCATTTCGTTGCCATGGAAACCAGAATTCTGCATGGATCCCAATAATTTGAAGGAATTCTAGTGAGGTCATTGAGAGGATGCTTTCTGTGAAGTTTCATCCCAATTGACCCACTGGTTACTGAGGAGAAAATGTTGAAGATTTTTTAAGTTTTCACTATAACCATAAAAGGCAAAATAGCCCCGACCCCTGGCGGCCATGTTTTTCAACCAATCAACATGGCTTGAAGGAATCTGATAGAGGGTCACCCAAGGAACATTTCTACAAAATTATTTGAAAATCGGCCCGACACTTTTGGAGGAGAAGATTTTTTAAGTTTGCACTATAGCCATATAAGGCAAAATAGCCCGCACCCCCTGGCGGCCATGTTTTTCGACCAATCAACATGGCTTGAAGGAATCTGATAGAGGGTCACCCAAGGATCATTTCTACAAAATAATTTGAAAATCGGCCTGACACTTTCGGAGGAGAAGATTTTTTAGGAATTTTGAAGTTTTTCTCATTTCGTTGCCATGGAAACCAGAATTCTGCATGGATCCCAAAAATTTTAAGGAATTCTGGTGAGGACATTGAGAGGATGCTTTCTGTGAAGTTTCATCCCAGTTGACCCACCGGTTACAGAGGAGAAAATGTTGACGGACGACGGACGACGGACATAGGGCGATCACAATAACTCACCCTGAGCACTTCGTGCACAGGTGAGCTAAAAATACACGGAAAATACACGGAAACCATGGAAAAACCATGGAGAAAACCATGGATAAAATGCAGAAACGCTGGAAATGGTCCGAATACTCCGGGGTCCACGGAACCATTCCAGGGTGTTCTCAGAACCGTTCCGGGGTGTCCATGGAATTTCCGGGTTTTCCTCTTAAATGTGCTGGAGTTTCCATGGAAAGTGTCAGATTATCCCAAATTATCCCTGGAAAGTTGTCCGAATACTCCGGGGATTTTCCGGGGATTTTCGTTCAAGTCCCCGGAAAAGCTACAGCCGGGAACTTCTGAAATCTTTGTGGCAAAAGAAGAAATTGTTCAAATTCAATAGTTATACTTTCATTTATAGAGATTTTCAATTTGTATGCCTACAATATGCTTTCATTGTTGTCTGCTGCAGATTTGTTGTAGGTTAGAAGGGGTTAAGTGAGAAATTCATGGTTAAATTCACATCTGGGAAGACACTTTGATAGTATCCCCGGGTGTTCCCAAAAGAAACCAAAAAATGAACCAGACTCAAAAGATGATGATAGTCAACCTGAAATCTGATTTGTTTGGAGTTTAACGCCGCTTTCAACAGCTTTGGTCATATCACGGCGATCAGTGCACCTACCCATGTTTTCCTGGCTTTCCTACACCTGTACTTACACAACATTCTTTCGAAGCCACTGACTACTTTCTCACATAGATTAGAGGTGAGAGGCGATGGAAAATCGCCCGAAAGAATGTCGCCGCAACCGGGTATCGAACCCGTGACCTCCCGATCACGAGTCAGATACGCTACCAATTGAGCTACCCAGCCGGGACCTGAAATCTGATGAGATCATTCTAAAAATGAGCAAATATTGACTCAGACGATCATAGTAAGGCTTTAACACTTTTCCACATACAACAAATCTGCAGCAGACAACTTGGAAATATCAAGGGCAAAACTATGAAGAATATTTATTGGATAAAGTTGAAAATATTGTAGCAAATGTAGAAATTGCTCATCATGAGCAATTTCTCCTTTTGCAACAATGTTTTCAAAAGTCGCCTGCTGCAAAATCGTTCAAAATGTGTCTGCATGCAAGTGGGAAAGGGTTAAATCATGCTGGAGCCATTTTCAACATTTGAGATGTAATGATGTTTTTTTATCAATTAGCAGTAATTTTCCTGGTTTATTTGGTAATCAATCCACTGAAGTCCTTTGATGGGACCATGTTTTTCCTGATTTTATTGAAAATGAATGATGCTACAGCCATTGATATTACAGAGATGGAAATGATTGTGGCCCTTGGCTGTTTTAACTCTTTCCCAGATACAAGAAATCTGCAGCAGACAACTTTGAAAACATGTATCTTAGCAAAAATATAGCAAAAATCTAAAATAAAATGTTTACCTAGTGAATATAGTTGCAAACATTGTGGCACATTAATTGCTTTTAATGAGCAATTTCTACTTTTGCCTCAATGTTTTATAAGTTATCTGCTGCAGAAGGGTCAGAAGGTGTCTGTATGTGGGAAACGGTTACTCTCTGATACAGATGCAATCTAATGCCTCGATCTGCAGCATAAGTGTTTAGGAAACATATTTGCCAAAAATCTCCACTAGTGGGTTTATTTATTAAATAGAGTTATAAACAATGTGGCAAAAGGAGGAATTACTCATTGACTTGATAACAGACGTATGCGGATGATGCAGCAGAATCTGGCATCTGCAAGTTGGAAAGTGTTAATTTGGAAATTGCTCCAAATATCTGGTTTGCAGTTAACCCTTTCCCACCTGCAGACTCATTTTGATGCAATAGCAGCAGACGACTTTTGAAAACAGTGTGGCTGAAGGTGAAAATGCTCATGATGAGCAATTTCTCCTTTGACCACAATGTTTACAACTTTATTTAACAATTAAGCTATCTTTTATGGAGATTTTTCAGGTTTTTGTCACCATGTTTTCAAAGTCGTCTGCTGGATATTTGTTGTATGTGGGAAAGGGGGCGTTAAAACTACTTCTAAATGTATTCATCCCTACAAATATGCAACAGAAGACATTGAAAACAAATGAAACAAGCAAATTCAGAGAATTCTGGTCCCCCGCCAGGGTCAAGGTCAGAAGGTCAAAAAAATTGGTATTGATGGAAAGGGGTTGTCACAAGGAATACACATGTGAAATATGAAAGCAGTACCTATTACGGTTCAGAAGTTATGACCAAGGTTAAAGTTTTTGTGACAGCGTGACGGAGGGACGGACTGACTGACGGACGGACTGACTGACGAATGAGAACTAATAGTCCCCACGCTTTCGCTAAAGCGGGGGACAAAAATTCAATTAAAGCTAGTATGTTTATTGAATCGAGTTTTTGGAAAAAGTAGAAATTGATCCTTTTGAGCAATTCCTCCTTTAGAAACCAATTGCAAGATGCAAGATATGAATTAGACTCTTCTTCATTAAAAACCTGTAAAGAATATAGTTATAATTCCCTATCCCACATACAATGGAAAATCTCTTAACCCTTTCCCTCATATAGACGCTTTCTGACGCCTCTGCAGCAGACGGCTATTTGAAAACATGGTGACAAAAGAAGAAATTGCACAAAACGTGCAATTTCTCCTTTTGACACAATGTTTTCCACTTTTAGTAATAGGTTATCCATTCAATTATAGAGATTTTCTATTCCTTGACAACGTTTGTTCAAAGTCGTCTGCTGCAGAATTGCTCTATGTGGGAAAGGGTTAATTAACACCAGTTAATTTGTTGAATAATGTCAGATACTCTGACAAAATAAAAATTGTACAAGTATGCTTGAACAACCTTGGTATACCAGTTCCTATAAACTAGTGTGTTTACAAGTCTTTTCCTTGGAGGTCAATAAATGAGCTTATGATTTTTCATGAAGATTGGATGAAAAATGTGGCCTCAAATAATTATGTTTACAAGGTTTTTCTACAATTTGACCTAGTGGTTTTTGACCCCATATGAGCTGAGCCCCGGTAGCTCAGTTGGTAGCAACGCGGGCTGTCAATCCAGGGGTTGTGAGTTCGAATCCCGGCTCGGCCAACTTTCTTTCCGACGATTGATAAAAGTCAATGCGACATGCGTCATTCGTCTTCCACCAATGGGCTAAGTCTATGTGGAAAAGCAGCCAGTTGCTTGGAAAGATTGTTGTGTGGAGTACTGGTGTGAGAAAACCAGGAAATGCATGAGTAGGTGAACTGGCCGCCGTGATATAACTGAACAATTGTTGAAAACGGCGTTAAACCCCAATCAATCAATCAATCAATCATTTACCCCAAATGGACCAATTTTGCTAGCGTCCATAAGTTTTTTTCTAGAGACCTAGTTTTTTCCCCCCCACGTTTAGAGTTAGAGGTTTGATTAGAGATAAGAGTTCTGATGAATTTTCATGAAGATTGGACATACGTCAGGACAGATAATGCCAAACCAAAGTCCCCTCTGCATTTAGCAGAGGAAAATAATAGTTCGAATAAATCTAATTATTGAAAAGAGCTGAAAAAATCTGTCTTCATGTGAGAAAAGGTAAAAAGAGGACAAATCTTCATCCTTATGAGGAATCGAATGGTCCGGGAGCTTTTGAAGCACTGTTTTCAGTTTTAGTTATTCAAAGATATTTCATTTTGCAAAGCAATTCTATTGCATCCAAACACTTCTCCAAGTTATTGGTTTTCAATAGAATGAATGGAAAAGTGTCATTTAACCCTTTCCCACTTACAACAAATTTGCAGCAGCATTTGAAAACATCTTGGCAAAAATGTGGACATTCTCTATGAACTTAAGTTAAAATACCTTATAGGGATGAAAACATTGTGGCAAAAGGAGGAATTGCTCAACAGGAGCAATTTATCCTTTTGCCAAAACGTTTTCAAAAGTCGTCTGCTGCAGAGGCATCAGAATGTGTTTATATGTGGGAAAAAGTTAAGGATATGTTGTTTACTTCCTAGAAATATGAGATTTATTTAACCCTTTTCCGCGCAGACTGATCCGGGCCAATACATTCTGTCTCAGGGGGATAGAGGTATAGAGTTAAGATTCCTGAAACAGAAAATCCACAGGAGGCGAAAAGTGTCTATAAAGGAAACAGCAGACAACTTTAGAAAACAAGTTAGCAAATGGAGAAATCGTTCATTATGTTTTCCACTCTATTCAATAATTATTCTTTCATTTAAAAACATTTTCCATAGGTTTGCCCGGATGCTTTCAAAGTCATCTGCTGCAGACACATGAAGATAGGCTTACATGTGGAAAAGGGTTACCAAGTTTACGTTTTAACCCTTTCCCTCATATAGACACTTTCTGACGCCTCTGCAGCAGACGGCTATTTGAAAACATAGTGACAAAAGAAGAAATTGCTCAAAACAAGCAATTTCTCCTTTTGCCACAATGTTTTCCACTTTTAGTCATAGGTTATCCATTCAATTATAGAGATTTTCCATTCTTTGACAAAATATGTTCAAAGTTGTCTGCTGCAGAATTGTCGTATGAGGGAAAGGGTTAACTTGAGAATTTCATAAGTCAAAATATGAATGTCTTAAATTATGCATCAGACAAAAATCTATGATGGATTGACAAAAAAAAAGTAAATTTCAATGGATCTGAAGATAAAAAAACTTCTGTTTGGCATTTTACAATGTTACTTTAACCCTTTCCCTCATATAAACGCTTTTGGACGCCTCTGCAGCAGACGCCTTTTTGAAAACAGTGACAAAAGAAGAAATTGCACAAAACGTGCAATTTCTCCATTTGCCACAATGTTTTCCACTTTTCGTCATAGGTTATCCATTCATTTATGGAGATTTTCTATGTTTTGACCAAATACGTTCAAAGTCGTCTGCTGCAGAATTGTCGTATGAGGGAAAGGGTTAACCCTTTCCCATATGGAGGCTCATTTTGATGCATCTACAGCAGAGGAATTTGAATACATCAAGGGAAAAAAGATTGATTGATTGTGGTTTTACGCCGTTTTCAACAAATTTTCAGTCATATCACAGCTGACAGTTCACCAACTCATGTGTTTCCTAGCTTCCTCACACCTGCAGCAATCCACAAAACAAACTTCCCAAACCACTGGCTGCTTTTCCAGATAGACTGTTCGCCAATTGGTGGAAGAAAAATGACGCTTGTCGCATTGACTTTTATCAAATGTCAGAAAGAATGTTGGCCGAGCTGGGATTCAAACGAACAACCCCTGGATTGACAGCCCGCGTTGCTACCGACTGAGCTACTGAGCTGAATCATTTTGAGCATTTTTTCAACTTTTTTAAATATTCGTATTTTGAATTGTAGCATTTTTCCATAATTTGGTCTATAATCTTTCGAGGTGTTCTTCTGCAGATCTGACCTATGTGATAAAGGTTAACTTTAAACTCTGTGTCTCCTGCAATAGTTGAACAATCAGTAAGAAAATGGCCGGAAAAATTCATTTGTCATATTTTGGCCTAGATATTTACAAAGTTATCTGCTGCTGTTGTGGAAAAGGGTTAACCCACATACAGAAAATCTGCAGCAGACGACTTAGTCTACTCAAAAATATAGAAAATCTTTATATAATTGTAGGTATAATTACTGGAAAAAGTTGTAAAGATTGTGGCAAAAGGAGAAATTGCTCGTTTTGAGCAATTCCTCCTTTTTTCACGATGTTTTCAAAAGGCATCTGCTGCAGAGCGTCAAAATATGTCTGCAGGCGGGAAAGGGTTAAATAATAAATATCATGGTTCTGTAAGAGACTGGATCTCTCAATCAGTGTTTAATAGGAAAGATAAAGACATGACTCAAAATTAACAAAGGCAATGTTTTCACTGCAAACCAAAAGTAAACACGGGCATTGTTGATTTAGGTTCACAGAGTTTGCTGCCTGCTGACATTGGATAAAAACATACTGCATGGCCTTGGCTGCTTTCCAAAAAACCCGTCTGATTCACAATTTTCATGCTCTCAATATAATTCACAAAACGAAGAAAAAGGAAGCAACAGGATGATTAATAATAGTGTCTTTATATCTCAACAAAAAGATGGCAACTACAGTGGATCTAAAAATATAAGTGGGAAAGGGTTAATCATTAAATTGAAGATTCATTTATACACATTTGGTAATGGACTTTTGAGGGGCTTTAATCCATGAAAACTGTCTTGATAAATGATGCTGGCTTTTTGGACATGTTATTCATTAAAAAATATTCAAGATAAAGTGATATGAGCTATCAAGTTAAGGTTTCAAGACATGGTGGCCATGTTTTCAATCAATCAATGCATATAGCTTGAACAATTTTGTAGGCACCACGACTGACCAGAAAGAAACCTCCCCTTTCTTGCTGCTGCAGCAACCAGTTGAGTTCTAAATATGAAAATGATGGATGACACACGCTGACATAGGATGATCACAATAGGGAATCATAATGTAAATTGCCATGAGTGCTAAAGATATATGTATTGTTGAACTCAAAAGAAATATGGAAATGTATTACCTTTTACTTTCAAGTTTTCCCTTGATGTTTCCAATTTGAAAAGTTTAAAATATTGCATATCAGGTAATGAGTAAATGGATGACAGCCTCAGTTCCTAAGAAGTGAAAGACCTTAAAAGCTTATTAGATTTGTCTAAAAAACGAATTTAACCAGAAATCACAGCAAGTAGGCGCTCCTCAAGCATTTCATCCTTTCCAACATCCAATTTATCCTCAGTAGACGACTTTCAAAATGTCTTAGATCAATATAGAAAATTTTAACCATGAAGTTACTTTCATTAACTAGTTGAAAACATTGTGAGCAGTTTCTCCTTTTGCTACAATGTTTTCAAATGCTGTCTGATGCAGATTGGCGAAAATATGCCAGCATGTCGGAAAGGGTAAACATCCTAGGAGATAAATCCCCTGGATTCCTTAAAGAAGGCAAAAGCAGCTTTAATATCTTGTACTTCATGCTGTGGACATCTGAGTGAATAGATTAAACCTTTCCCACATACAACAAATCTGCAGCAGACGACTTTGAGATCTTCTAAACAAAACAATCAAACGTTTCTGTATATGAATGTTCTCACTAGAAATAGCTCACAAGCAATATAATTTGAAAGTTTGATGAAGTAATATAAAGAAATGGCAAAATCATTGCTGACTTTAAAGTTATCATGACAAAATCTAGGTACAAAAAGGGGCATAACTCAAATGTGACCTTGATGCAAAGATTTTGGTTGCATCACAACCCTGTTGTCAAAAACAAAATAATTCAAAGTTTGATGAAGAAATATGGATAAAATGGCAAAGTAATAGTTTAGGTTATGTTTTTGTGATAAAATATATGTACTATATAAACGTGCATAACTCTACAAATATGATTGACAGAGTTATGTGACTTGCTGCAATTGTCTATATTGAAACACAAGTGCCAAGTTTGAAGTAGATATGTTTGATGGTATAGAAGATATTTGTATTTGTAAAATACTTTAACTAACGCAGACGCCAAGTACAAAAAGGGACATAATTTGTCTAATGTGACCTTGATGCGAAGATTTTGGTAGCATCACAACCCTGTTGTTATAAACAAAATAATTAAAAGTTTGATGGAGAAATATTGATAAAATGGCAAAGTAATAGCTTAGGTTATGTTTTTGTCAATCCTTTTAATTTTGGGAGCCTATAATAAAATTATTGCTCATAAAGAATTTCAACCAAATTGAGGTGGGAGAAAATAACAGAATTTAGGCCTTATCCACACGACGATGCCTTCCGACGCCTCTACAGCAGACGAATTTTGAAATAATTGTGGCAAAAAGGAGAAATTGAGCAATTTCATTACTTTTGCCCCATTGATTCAACTTTTTTCAATAATTATACATTCATCTAAAAAAAATAGTTTCAAGGTCGTCTGCTCCAGATTTTTCATATGGGAAATGTTTAACCCTTTCCCTCATATAGACGCTTTCTGACGCCTCTGCAGCAGACAGCTTTTTGAAAACATTATAAGCGACAAAAGAAAAAATTGCACAAAACGTGCAATTTCTCCTTTTGCCACAATGTTTTCCACTTTTTGTCATAGGTTATCCATTCAATTATGGAGATTTTCTATGTTTTGACAAAATACGTTCAAAGTCGTCTGCTGCAGAATTATCGTATGAGGGAAATGTTAAACCCATGCAAAATGCAGTAATATCACACAGTTATGCCTCAGGTGGTACACAATGTCTCACCAGATCTTTCACTGTCTCACCATAAGGTATATTTATATGAGCCGTTCAGCGAGAAAACGAACATTGTGGACAATGCGTAAAGTATCGCCCTGGATCAGCTTTTCCGCCAGAAAACAAACATTGTGGACAATGCGTAAAGTATCGACCAGGATCAGCCTAGTCATGCCGCGCAGTTTTATCAAGACAGACACTTTTCGCCTCCTGTAGAATTTCTGTTCCAGTAATCATTATACTCTCTATACCTCTATCGATCCCCTCAGACAGAGGCTGTTAATAATAGTATAATTATTGAATAGAGATGAAAACATTGTGACAAAAGGAGAATTGATATGATTGATTGTTTGGTGCTTTAAGCCGCTTTCAACAATTTTTCAGTTATATCACAGCGTTTCCTGGGTAAGTTACCATAACTACTGGTCCATTTATCCTGCCACCAGCCAGTCAGTCGGAATGCAACCCAGAGTGCCAAGGAAGGCAGCCATTACTACCATTTTTTAATTCTTGGCGGAAATTGCTCATTATGATGAATTTCTCATTTTGCCACAATGGTTTTAACCCTTTCCCTCATACAACATTTCTGCAGCAGACGACTTTGAACATATTTTGTCAAAAATGAAAAAATCTCTAAAATTGAATGGATAATGACTAAAAGTGGAAAACATTGTGGCAAAAGGAGAAATTGCTCGTTCTGAGCAATTTCTTCTTTTGACACTATGTTTTCAAAAAGCTGTCTGCTGCAGAGGCGTCAGAAAGCGGCTATATGAGGGAAAGGGTTAAAGTTACCTGATGCTATTGCATCAAAATGTTTCTATAGGTGGGCAAAAATAAAAAGAACCCCAGACAACAACGATGATGAATGCCAGACAGACAATGGTCAAGCATAGTGAATGAATCATAATGGAGTAACTATTGTTATTATCTCAACATACCTAACTTATCTACGGTACCACTAATTATGTGGTCTTGAGCAAAGTTATAGAACACAGCTCTACAAGGGTGATTCTCCTCTGCTTTTTATAAGACAATTATTTCCAACAACAACAGTAAGAGAGCTCTAAATAAGGGGCGTTTTGCATGTTCTTAAACCTTTATGTGACCCTCTAACCCAATGTTGTGGTTTTTCAAAAGAAGTGTCTCAATGAGGCGATTATTTTGAGTACCAACATCGTATAAGTCACAAGTGTTTGGTTGGATAATCCTCTAAATGTTAGTTTGAGTGGTGTTTTATATGCTCTTTTGCTTGAAAATCAGTCTATCTAATAATCACTAACAAACATTATTGCATCAAGCTTCATTTGTCTTCCAGTTCCAGCTAGCAATGGCCTAAACTATTTAAGTAAGAAGGAAGCTGGTTGCTCTAGTGGAATGCAGTTTGTTTTGGTTAAAGAATAACTATGGTGTGGACCGCCGAATGATCACAAAATACAATGTATCTGGATTACTGGAGGTATAGTTTGATAGTTGAAACCATTGTGGGGAAAAATTGCTTGTTTTGAAGAATTTCCCCTATTTGCACAATGTTTTTAATATTCATCTACTTCAGGGATTGTCTACATCAGGTAGAGGGTTTTCAAATCATATGACACCATGATGAAACTACGGGGGATGGGGGCAAATTGGCAAAAATCTCCGTTTTCATGTCAAATCAATTATCCATCTCCGATATGGAGAAAACAGAGGGAAAGAAAAAAAACGTGACTCAATAAATGTGAATGAGGCTGAATAGAGAATCAATATCATTAATTAGACTTTTTCTCCTCATCTTGTTCTCTCCTGAGATGACTTATAAAATAAAATATATCATTTTATATTCTAATACCTTCAAAAGACTTACTAAAGGCACAAATTCATTTATATGGTTTATCCCTTTCCCACGTAAAACACATCTGCAGCAGACGGCTTTGAAAACTCTACTCAAAATATGGAAATGAAGGTATTATTATTGAAATATAGTTGAAAACATTTTGGCAAAATCAAAAAGCTGTCTGCTGCAGAGGCGTCTATAAGTGGGAAAGGTTTAATTAAAGCAGATTGTAAAAATAAATAAATCAAACGTCACTTAATATTTTAACAACTTACCACATAGAAATCTGAAGCAAATAACTTTGAAAACATCTTGGCAAAAACATGAACAAATCTAAAAATATCCCAACTTTTGTATAAAGTTGAAAATGTAACAAAAGGAGAAATCGCTCATTGCCATCACCTGTAAATGCGTCAAAAGTGGTCTGCAAGTGGAAGAGGGTTAATTAACGACATTTCCATATTGACCATTGAAAACAATGAGGAAAAAGAAGAATGCCAATTATGAGCAATTTCTCCTTTTCTCACTATGTTTTCACAAATTTAATAGTCACCTACATGAGGGAAATATGTTCAAAGTCGTCAGCTGCAGAATTGTCGTATGAGGGAAAGGGTTAATAGCTGAAACACACAGTGCAATTTCTCAGTACATGACCATCCATAAAATATTTATAAAACAAAGGCACAAAGGTTCTTTTTTTATCTCTCTCAGAATATCTCATGGTTCCATTAAAAATCAATTACATTTCCTCCCACCTTTCAACCCACATAAATATGGTATATCGAGGGCTTGGCGTGAAACGGTTGTAACTCAAAAACCTATTTTGAAAGCCCTGGTTTAGGGGCAATTTTGACCCCTTTGTAAACAATGCAAATTTAGGTGCCATTGCTCAGAACGAGCAATGGCACCTAAATTTCCATTGTTTACCAAGAAAAATGATTTAACGCTTTTAAGACTTGATGGCAAGGTGATTAACCTTGGTAAAAAAAATACCAATTTTAGTTACAACCGTTTCACGCCAAGCCCTCGATATGTGATCAATCCTTCACAAAGTACTGTTTAAAAGTCGACATTGCATATTGAAATCAAACAGATTACCAGTTAGTGATACATTCTGTTATAAAAGGTTATAACTCTTCTACATGCATTTTAATGCATCTTTTAATAAACATTGTAAGGAAAGGAGAAATTGCTTATAATGTGATGAATTTCAATTCAATTAAAATGATACTCCTATTTTTATAAGATTTACATATTTTTACCTTTGATGATTTCATAGTCATTTACTAATGTGTTGTATCAGGGCAAGGATTAAGAAACATCAAGTGTCTCTAAAAGATTTGTTTTCATCGTCTTTCAAAGCTATCTATTTTAAATCTTTCCCACAATCAACATTCTAAAGCAGACGACTTTGAAAACTTCGAAGGAAAAAATATAAACAAGAGCACCGCGTACGGCACAGACGCTCGACTGATAGAAAACAGAAAAAAAGCTGAGCTGAACAAAAAACCTTAACCGGACGACCACGCCGCCGCCGCCGATGACGACGCCAGGGTCATGACAATAGCTCTCGTTTTTTCAAAAGTCGAGCTAAAAATCTCTATTCATGAATGAAAGCATAATCATTTAAAAGAGTTGAAAACATTAGATTCATCAAATTACGTCTGCAAAAAGGGAAAGTGCTTAAAATAGAAGCAAAATACAATTGACAGTTTGTCAATGCAAGGAAGAGTGAAAGTGATATAGCCCTAGAGAGAAATATCAGTTCCCTGTCGTGAAAGGTGTGTCAACCACTCTCTATAGCAATAGATAAGCTTTAACCCTTTCCCACCTTCTGACAACTTTTGACGCGACTATATGCGGCAGACGACTTTAGAAAACATTAATGACAAAAGGAGAAATTGCTCATACTCAGCAATTTCTCTTTTTGCCAATGTTTTTGACATTTTTAACCCTTTACCTTATGTGGACGCTTCCTGACGCCTCTGCAACAGACAACTTTTTGAAAACATAGTGACAAAAGAAGAAATTGCTCAAAACGAGCAATTTCTCCTTTTGCCACAATGTTTTCCACTTTTAGACATTGGTTCATAATCCATTCAGGTTATCCATTCAAATATAGAGATTTTCTATTTTTTTCACAAAATATGTTCAAAGTCGTCTGCTGCAGAATTGTTGTATGAGGGAAAGGGTTAACTACATGTTTTTATAAGTTATCTACTACAGATGTGCTATGTTTGGGAAAGGATAACTGTTTACACTTTCCCACATACAATAAATCTACAGCCGATAACAAGATTTGACAAAAATTAGTAGAATTGCTCATTCGTTTAAAATAGTTTCTTCTTTTGCCGTAATGTTTTCAAAGGTTGTCTGCTGCAACAGTGTCCAAACAAGTCTGTATTTGGGAAAGGATTAACTTTTGACTGTTGACATCTCTTCAGCAAATTAATTATCATTAACAAAATGAGAAATTGCTCAAAAACCAGCAATTCAACCTTTTCCTACAATATTTTCGAGCTTGTATAGGAATTATAATTTCTATTTTCCTGTTGTTACAGTTTATTTTCTAATCCCTTTCCGTCAAACAATCACATTTTGATGCATCTACAGCAGATGGCCTTGGAAAACCTTGTGTCAAAAGACATAATTTCTCTTAATGACTTTGTTTTATAATTATATATTCATTTAGAGATTTTCCATGTTTAGGCCTAGATATTTGCGAGGTCTTCTGCTGCATGATTTGTTGCCTGTGGGAGGGGACTAAGGCGTTTTAGAATGAGACAATTCTCACAACTGCATCAGGTAAACGGTAAACACTTTCGAGCCATTACTCACTTCCATCAGAGTTGATGCAGAAACAGCAGCAGACAACTTTGAAAATGTTTAGTGAAAATATTATCAAGTTAAGTTGAACACATTGTGGCAAATGGAACAAGTCTCAGGCTCAAGCGGGCCAGTATCGCTCCATGGCCATTAGGCAAAAATTAAATCTCCAAACAGCCCCGACCCCTCATGGCAATGTTTTTTGACCAATGAACATGGCTTGAAGGAATCTGATAGAGGGTCACCCTAGGAACATTTCTACAAAATTATTTGAAAATCAGCCCGACACTTTCGGAGAAGAAGATTTTTTAAGTTTTCACTATAGCCATATAAGGCAAAATAGCCCAGCCCCCCTGTCGGCCATGTTTTTGATGAATCAACTCTGATAGACGTCACCCAAAGAACATTTTTACAAAATTATTTAAAAATCGGCCTGACACTTTCGGAGGAGAATGATCACTATTTTTTTTCTTTCGGTTGCCATGGAAACCAGAATTTTGAATGGATCCAAAAAATTTGATGGAATTTAGGAGAGGACACTGAGAGGATGCTTCCTATAAAGTTTCATCCGAATTGACCAAATGGTTAGGGAGGAGAAGTCGTTTGAAGCAAAAAGTTAACGCACACACAACAGACAATTTGCCATGACATAAGCTCGACTGGCTGGCTTTCAGCCAGGGGAGCTAAAAACTGCTCATTATAGGACTAATTTGACCCCTTGGCCAAAATGTTTTCAAAGGTTGTTTCCTGCAGAGGCGTTAGAAAACTTATGTATGTGGGTAAAGGTTATCATTGATCAGAATATTGCAACATTGTTCCCTGCTGCTATATAAAACCCATATACTTTTATTGTGAACCTCCTTCATGCTTATTACCCCCCTCTTCCAACATGCAGACACATGTTGACACATCTGCAGAAGAGCTAGACTTTTGAAAATATTGAGACAAATGAGAACCAGGGGTCTCTTATGAGAGCCATTGATATTGTGTGTAGAATGGTATGTGCTTTCAACACCCGTGGAACTAGGGGCCCAACAAGAAGCAAACCAGTGAGATTTCTGTATAGAAGCATTATGAGCCCCATCAGGGGAAAAAGGAGTCTTGTAGCACATAGAATTAAAGATCAGTCTTTAAATGTGCAGTGCTAGCTAGTCATCGCTACTCATCTACATTAAGATATACAACATAATCTTTGTTACTTAAGAAAAGTTGAAAGTGTAGTTTTAAGCTTAAACTTATTTATTTTGAATCAATTGTGTCTCCCACTGGAAGTGTAGCCCTGTCTGCTTCATGATGAGAATTAGTTATGTTCAGATTCAAGAAGCCTCCTTTTTAATTGAAGTCACAAGCTCCTATTCAACTAAAGCAACTCATTTGCAGGCAGAAAAGAAACATCAAGAGTTACGCAGCATCTTTGTCACAATGTTTTCAATGGCTGACATGACAGTCGAGAGATGCTCATCTTAGTTATAAATGGTTTGAATGATACAGTATTTCAGTTACTCCCGCGCATTTCCAGTTAAATGGGAAATTTTATACTGGCAAAGCACATCAGTCAAATTATTATCATAAAAGATTTTTCTGTTTCCTCGAGAGGAAGCCACCGTGTTCGAATGGTTAGCGTCGGGGATTTGAAACTGGGCGTTCCAAGTTCGATCCCCATGTGTGGCATTACAGTCATGGTGGAGTGTCCAGTTGGGCAAGGCATATTTTAGCATAGTACTGGTTTGTTTTCAAAGGGATCATGAATAAGTATAGATATAATTAAAATAATATTCAAAATGGCCGGGAACACCTATAAAAGAAAAAAGAAAACAAAGTTTTCCCCGAGATATCTTCAATGCAGACTATTATATCTTACCAATTTAACCCTTTCCCTCATATAGACGCTTTCTGACGCCTCTGAAGCAGACAGCTTTTTGTAAACATGTCAAGAAAGGAAGAAATTTTCAATGCAGACTGTTCTTAAAATATCTTTCCAATTTAACCCTTTCCCTCATATAGACGCTTTCTGACGCCTCTGCAGCAGACAGCTTTTTGAAAACATGTCGACAAAAGAAGAAATTGCTCAAAACGAGCAATTTCTTCTTTTGTCACCATGTTTTCATCTCTATTCTATTATTGTACAATCATTTAAAGGGAGTTTCCAAGATATTTCGGATATGTTTTCAAAGTTGTCTGCTGCATAATTGTCGTAATTGCTGGAAAGGCTTTAACATGACCTATACATCAGTATATATAAGACTGTTCATTATTGGTTGGCTGTTTTTTGTTGGACTCCATGCAGTTAGATCATTGCCGTGAATGATAGGGCCTGGTATTATTGATGTATTGCACTTTATATTTCAATATCACAGGAAACAATGAGTAATTCCTTTCTCTACTGTTGCTATGTAGTTATTTATTGATTAACCCTCCGAAAACTGCTGAAGATGCAGATTGGACTTTTCTAGCTACACATTCTGGTCAGTCCATTGTCATTTCAAGGGGATTGTGGTGACAACATTATTTATAACTTATCAATTTCATTTGTCAATCAGGTTAAATGATTATATGATATATATCAAATGCTGAATGTTGCTTGAATAACTGAATGATGAATGTTGTTTGAATATCCAATTAATGAATGTGGCATTTGAATAACCAAATGATGAATGTTGCTTGAATAACCAAATGATGAATGTTGCTTGAATATCCAAATAATTAATGTGGCATTTGAATAACCAAATGATGAATGTTGCTTAAATAACCAAATGATAAATGTTGCTTGAATATCCAAATGATGAATGTGGCATTTGAATAAGCAAATGATGATTGTTGCTTGAATATCCAAATAAGGAATGTGACATTTGAATAACCAAATGATGAATGTTGCTTGAATATCCATTTGATGATTATTTGATGATTATTTCTTGTATAATCAAATGATGAATGTTGCTTGAATAATATTTCACTTCCAACCCCTTAATTATGGGCACTCAAAAGTATTTTTTCTATAAAACAATTTCAAACAATGTTTTCAACTCTTTTCAGTAATTATTCTTACATTTATAAAGCTTTGCAGTGTTTTTGCCTTGATACTTTCAAAGTCGTCTGCTACAGATTTGTTGTATGTAGGAAAGGGTTAATCAGATGTTGTCAAACGGATAACTCTAGAAACAGTATATCAAGGAAACAGTTATCTTATCTCAATATTTCTTCACTTAACCCTTTCCTTACTTACATAAAATCTGCAGCACACTTCTTGGAAAACATCTAGGAAAATATGCGAAAATCTCAATAAATTAGATGTAAATTATTAATAAAAGTTGAAACATTGTGGCAAAAGGAGAAATTGCTTGTTTTTAGCAATTTCTCCTTTTGTCACTTTGTTCTCAAAAGTCGTCTGTTGCAGAGGCATCAGAAAGTGTCTACAAGTGGGAAAGGGTTAACCCTTTACCTTGATAGAGGAGACAATTCTGTAAAGCATACAGCTTTGGGAAAATATAAATTTTGCCAAAATGAACAATTTCTATTTTCCCAACATTTTTTCTCCAAATCTGCTATTAAACTGTATTCCTGGTTCCAAATTCTTCAAAAGTTTTCAAAACAGACAATTCAAGAACAAACAATATTAGGTAAACGGTTACAATCCATACCGGTTTGTTTTCCTGTAGCATGTCACACTCTCTAAATTATTGATTATGAAAAGTCAAATGTACTTATGTTCTAGGTTTGTGATAAATGGCCTTGTCAGAGGGCCTAAACAAAGAAGAGTAAATCCATTTTCCACAATACAGAAAACTTCTGACACCTTTGAAGAAAAGGACTTTATAAGTTTCTCCTTTTTGCCACAATGTTTCATGAAACTATTTAAGCATGTTAATTGACTGTTTGATGTTAAACGTCACTTCCAACAGTTGTTCAGTTATATCACAGTGTTTCCTTGGTAATAATTGTTTAATAATTTCTTGATTCAGATCTAGAGTATTTATGATAGACATTTCCTAAATATATTTTAAAAGTTCTCAATTAGTCTAGTTTGATACTTGGCTTTCACTCATTTTGCTTAATACCTGTCCCACCTGTAGACACATTCTGATGCATCTGCAGCAGACAACTATTGATAACATTGTGACAAAAGGAGAAATTGTTCATAATACAGAAATAATTATTTAAAACTCTCATTTATTGAGATTTTTAAATTTTGGTCAAGCTGTTTTCAAAGTTGTTAACATGGTCTCTCTAGTTATAAATGGACTAAAGTTGAGCATGTTTATTGTTTTTAGAGTGCTCAAAACAATTCCTTATTTACTTTGAGAAACTAAGGCAACGCAATCTCATTAAGAACTTTTTTGTGAGTTTATCAAGATACATTCTATCGATTTACACTAACAGAGTTGGGAAATATTTACCCTTTCTATATGTATACAAAATACTTTTTGACATGTCTGAACTTTGTAAGCAATTCCACAATGTTTTCAATTTTTATTCAATAATTGTTCTTTCATTCATAGAGAACTTCCATATTTGTGACGAAGTAATCTCAAAGCTGTGTGCTGCAGATTTGTTGCATGTGGGAAAGGATCAACAAGCTAGACAGCAGTGCAAGAAGATCGTAATATGCTTAGTGAAGTATCTACTTTTTAACCCTTTCCCACATACAGTAAACCTGCAGCAGACGACTTGGAAAGCATGTTCGAAAAACACCCAGAAAATCTCTATAAATGAAGGTACAATAACTGAAAACATTTTGGCAAATGGAGAAATTGCTTGTTTTGAGTAATTTCACCTTTTGCCAACATGTTTTCAACTAGAATGGAGTGCTCCCCGGAGCACGTGTGTCACCTGCCGGGGCCTTGTCAGAAAATTTTAATTTTTGACAAAAAAGGAACAATAACTCTGATATAAAATATTTAGATTACCCCCCTTTTGTGAACCAATCACACACATTGATATAAACATTTGTCAGAAGTTTCAATGTAATCCTTTGAGTAGAAAAAAAGTTATTTGAAAACGTGATGAAAAAGTGTGACGGACAGACATACGGACGCACGGACAGACAAACAGACAGATGCCGGACAAAAAAAAAAAATCCCTATGTGCCTACCATGCTGCGCAGGTGACACCAAAATTGTCTGCTGCAGAGGTGTCAGAAAGCATCTAAATGTGGGAAAGGGAACAGTTTCATGAAACTGGGCCCAGGTCTTCATCCAACAGAATCTCTCTTACTATTCAATAAGTCCCTATTCTATGGCTAATACTCACAAGGCATTGGAGATCAAACAAGTATTTATGACCATTAAATATGCCATTTGTCTTAAGAGTTCTTACCATCATAAAATATCCTGTCTCTTTGTTTTAATCTATAATCGGTTCATTTGGTTCATTTCATGCTGTTCAAAATTAGAATAGCATAGGGAATATATATAAATTTAACACTTTCCCTCATATAGACGCTTTCTGACGCCTCTGCAGCAGACGGCTTTTTGAAAACATAGTGACAAAAGAAGAAATTGCTCAAAACGAGCAATTTCTCCTTTTGACACAATGTTTTCCACTTTTAGTCATAGGTTATCCATTCAATTATAGAGATTTTCCATTTTTTGACAAAATATGTTCAAAGTCGTCTGCTGCAGAATTGTCGTATGAGGGAAAGGGTTAAGAAAAGAAAGAAATATAAATTGCATATTAGATTTTGTCTACGTAAATCCTGGCAGGAAATATGTAACCTCTGGTAAATTGAAAGTATCATTGAAAACATGATTTCTCTTTTTCCCACAAAGTTTTCAAAAGTTACCTGCTACAGAGGCATAACAAGTTGTTTGTATGACTAGGTTTTAGGATCACTTACCTTTTAGCAGAGCTACTCTTTTAAAATTAGCGGAGAGTTTCTGCAACAGAACAAACAGGAAGTTGTCATCAGTTAGAAGTTTGGGATTTTCGGTACATTGGTCGTATACAATGACATCATCAAACTCTTCGATGTCGATATGACATGACTGTGACAGAAGATCACATATATGTACCTGAAACACAAATTGATAACCGTTTACAGTGGCCTATCTGTGACTGAGTAATCAGTTCTCGCTCTATAATCTCTCTTTAACTCATTTAACCCTTTCCCTCGTATAAACCTGCAGCAGATGAGTTTTGAAAAACATTGTTAAACAAGAGGCCCAAGAGGGCCAGTATCGCTCCAATGTCATTAGGCAAATATTCAATCACTATTATGCCATAAAATGCAAAAGAGCCCCGCCTCCAAAACAATAACAAATTTTGTATTTCGACAAATCAACATGGCTTGAAGGAATCAGATAGAGGAAAAGATTTTTAAAGATTTCACTATAGCCATCCATATAAGGCAAACAGCCCTCCTCTGGTGGCTGTTTTTTTTTCTTGACCAATCACCACAGCTTGAAGGAATCTGATTGATGAGGATCATCCTAGGATCATTTGCAAATCGGCCAGATACTCTTGGAGGAGAAGACTTAAAATGTTCACTGGTTGCCTTTTTTTTTTCCAATCAATATGGCTTTTAGGAATCCGAAGGTCACCCAAGGAATATTATTTGAAAATAAGCCAACCGGTTTTGGAGGTGAATTTTTTAATTCTTTTTCTTTTGGTTGCCATGAAAACCAGAATTCTACGTGTATAAATTTTTTTTTTAAGGAATTTTGGATGAGGACATTGAGAGGATGCTTTCAGTGAAGTTTCATTCCCATTGACTCACTGCTTACAGAGGAGAAGAAGTTGACGGACGCAGGACAAAGGTCGATCGCACTAACTCACCTTGGGCACGGATTGGCTTAACCCTTTCCCTCATATAGACGCTTTCTGACGCCTCTGCAGCAGACAGCTTTTTGAAAACATAATGACAAAAGAAGAAATTGCTCAAAACGAGCATTTTCTCCTTTTGCCACAATGTTTTTCACTTTTAGTCATAGGTTATCCATTCAATTATAGAGATTTTCTATTTTTTGACAAAATATGTTCAAAGTGGTCTGCTGCAGAATTGTCGTATGAGGGGAAGGGTTAAGTGAGCTAAAAATGCTGCAAATGGGTCAAACAAAATGCGTCAGCATGTGGGAAAGAGATAATTGTTTCCTATAAATTTCTGCAACAAAGAATATCTAATATCAATAACAGTATTTAAGTACTTGACTATATTCTACCCATATTGTTCCAGACAATATTTTCCGGTTGTGTAAATATGGAATATTTAAGTTTATTTATTATATTACCCATGCTTCCAGAGAAACAACCTTCTGAAAATTTGAATCCAGATGAGACAAGATCAGATTGTCCCTCCATATCATTCATCACTTTCCTGTATTCAGACACTTTCAGAGGCCTCTGCAGCAGAAAAACCTTTGAAAACATTGTGACCAAAGGAGAAAATGCTCAAAACAAGCAATTTCTCCATAAATTTGTCAGAACATTTTCAACTCGTTTCAATAATCAAACCATCATATATAGAGATTTTTACATATTTCTACCTTCTTGATTTCAAAGACGTCTCCTGCAGAGATTCATTGTATATGGGAAAGGGTTAAGTAAGGTCTTTCATTAGTCGCCGGGCAGAAGCCCGCGACTTCTATTTTTAATAGCTTTTCGGAAATCACATGGGAGGGCGGCTTATTATTAAAAAGAAACAAATCTAGATGATTTGAACATATTACAATTGTGGCTGTTTACGAACACTAATAAATGACACATCTAAAATGAAATAAATATTCCGATTTTTTAATGTTTGCAGTTTTTTTTATTTCACTTGCATTTAAGTTTTTTGTCTTATTTACGAAGACAAAAGTGGTCCCTTCAAGACGTGAACCAACACCCCCTAATGCAGACTCTTATGTGTCATCATTGAGGTCAATTTCGGATTCTCCTTTTAATAGCAATTTTAACTTACTAAATGTTGTTTTCATGTTCAAAGAGATGTCTTGATTTGTGTAGAATTCATTTAATAATGTTAATCCATGAATATCTAAAGTAGGAACTGTTTCTAAGCTAAATATAGACCCTATTCTGTTGTGTAGGTTCGTGACCTTTAACATCGATTTTCGCGCATGCGCATTTCGATATGAAAAAGCGAGTGATATTATTTTATTTTAGACAAGTACAAGACGAATGTTTGACGCAAAGCGTCAAAGAGAAGCCGCAATATTTCGTTGTACATGTAGAAATAAGAAAAAAAGAACATTTTTAAATCCACAAACAATAGAACAATTTAAACTGTAGACGGTAATGCTGATATATTTCTCCTTTTGAAGACTTTTGTTTTCTTCAAATTACCTCCCTTTAAAGCAATACCAGGATATTTACCTTGTGATTCAAATAAGATTGACAAACATTGAAATTATATGAATGAATACTATTATTTAAATAAGTAACAACAGCAAAATTAAATTTAAGCCAAGATAAATGTGTACACATTTCGTTAATTTTTTATAGATACCCTAATGTATAGGTATGCATATAAAATTTATAAGCAAATGTTTTCATTTCAACGTTCCTAATGTTTGAATAGACTAAGGAAAGTCAAGAATACATAAATAAATCAATGCAGTCTTTTCCGGCGACATTGATGCCTTGCATCAACTTTCTCTTGTGCTTGTCCTTTTTCAACATTATGCCAGTTTGAGGGGAAATATTAACAACAATATGATATTTTGAAAGTAGATGTTCCGATCTAAATTGTCATTAATCCTTTCCCACATACAGCAAATCTGCAGCAGATGACTTTCATAAAATATAGGCAAAAATATTGAAAAAACTCTCGAACATATAAACGCTTTACGACGCCTCTGCAGCAGAAAACCTTTGAAACCATTGTAGATCTATATTGCTTAAAACATTATGTGATAGAAAAAATACAACCCTTTCAAGTGCTGAGATTTTGCCTCAACCTGAAACTTTAACCAAATGTTGACGGACAATGTTTTCATCTTTTCATTTATGAAGTCTTTTCATATGTTTTGCTAGATGTCAATCATTTGATTTTTTTTGTTTATTTTCAAACAGAAAGAACCAGTCAGAACAGAACAGAATAAAAGACTCATTTTTAGCAATTTCTTCTTTTTCCACAATGCTTTGTAAACAATTTTCAGTAAAGGCAGACATAGTTGTCGGTATCATGGAAAGGCCTATTGTCAAGATTTCAGAAAGAAATCCAAACCTGTTTCTAAAAGAAAGGTAAACTAAGACAATAATCTACCTTATCTTGTTGAAGTCGTCGTTTGACTAGCTTTGATCCGCAAACATTGACTGACTGTTGGATATGCCTAGTGTTATATTCGAGAAAGGATCGACTGTCGATGAGTAAGTACTGAAAATAATAAAGAAAAAAACATCATGATTTTCCGAGTTTTCAAAAAATCCCTGTGAGACTTATAATGACATTCTCTCTTTCCCACAACGTTTTGCATGTTGTATCTACCAATGAACCCTTTCCTACCTGTAGACACAATTTGAAGCATCTTCATTTTTTCAAAACTTTGTGACAAAAGGGGAAATTGTTCATATATAAGCAATTTTACCTTTTGCCACAATGTTATCTATTCTATATTTAAATTCAAATTCAAATTTATAATGATTTTCCATATTTTTGCCACATTATTTTCAAAGCTGCTGCAGATTTGCTGTGGGAAAGGGTAAACTTTAAATTCAAACTAGAACTATCACTGAAGATGATAAATACCCCCTAAACAGCACCTTGACCTACACCTAAAAGATTATGCAATTGTAACCCCTTTAGGATATGCACATCTCCACTTGGTATAGAAACTTCATGTAAAATTTTATTGAATTCCACCCAGTGGTTTGCAAGAAATAGGCCAGACAAAATACCCCCTAAACAGCACCTTGACCTACACCAAAACTTAATTAGTAAAAGGGCCATAACTCTGTAAAATATAATGCAATTGTAACCCCTTTAGGATATGCACATCTGCTCTTGGTATGGAAGCTTCATGTAAAATTTTATTGAATTCCACCTAGTGGTTTGTAAGAAATAGGCCGGACAAAATATGGCTTCCGACCGACCGACCGACCGACAGACTGCCCGACACAGTGACTCCTATATACCCCCTCTTCTTTGAAGGGGGTACTATAATTATTCTATTTCTACAGCTCATATATAATTACTCCATTTCTGGAAATTTTGTATAGTTTTTCAATGCTATTCTGGCTTTAAATTAATAGAAATATATTAAGGTGTAAATTATCAGGAATAGTTATAAATATATCCTGTCACAGTACATCATAAGTAATGCTATCTCCCCCAAAACCGGACCTTAACCCTTTCCCGCATGCAATAAATCTGCAGCAGACGACTTTGAAAACATACCCTAGAAAAATTGGAAACAACCTTTCAATGAAAGTACAGTAATTGACTGAGCAATTTTCTTCTTTTGTCGCCATGTTTACAAGAAGCGTCTGCTGCAGAGGCGTTGGAAAGCGTCTATATGAGGGAAAGAGTTAAAGATTGGAAGTCAACGTATCCAATTTATAAGGTATTTTGAATAACCCAATCTTGAATTGAACCTTGAGGAAAACATTCTAACCATTAACAACCCTGAACATATTGTACACCTCTATAATTTAAGAATTAATTAGATACATTTTGATACATTTATAGCACACAACTTTTGAAAATATTGTGACCAAAAATGTTTTTCATTTATACTAATTTTCCACTTTTTTGTCTAGGTATTTGCTGCAGATTGTTGTCTGAGGAAAAAGGTTAAAAGAATGTTGATCGAAGAAATTGTTGATAACTGAATGGACGCCAGCTGATCACAATGCACACATATAATTATACACTAGATGATTGGTTAAAACATGGTGGCAAAAATAAGAATTTGCTTACGATGAGCAATTTCTCCTTTTTTCCACAATATTTCAACTCTTTTCAAGATTTAAACTTTCTTTTATAGAGATCTTTTCTGATGCAGATTTGTTGCATGTGGGAATAAGGGTTAAAAATACCTTTTCAAATCCAGTATTTAACAGCAAGGACAGTTCTGGTGGGTTTATAGTAATGGCACCTGATGCATGATCAGCATCGATCATAGTCAACATAACATTGTCCATTGTCTCGTCTTGAATTATATTTATGAAAGCTCCTTGATCATGTTCTACCCGATATTTAGTCCATACGGACGTTTCCTGCATGGAGGATTGAGATCGGTGTGTTGTCTGCAGAGAGGCAGAACCGTCGTTGGATGTTACAAAATGTTTCTCATTCTGTGCAATCCATTTTTGTATATCCGGACCAGAATCGATCTCATCCATTGTTAGATCCTTTTCTGTTTATGAAGCAACAGAATTTCTCGCAGCCATTCTTCGTTCGTCAAAAGACTGGTTTACAATCACACGCAGTTTGGTATTTTAGGGCATCAGAGAGATAAGGCTTCATCCTGTATCGTGTAAGGTAACATGGGGACATCTTGTGACAGCATCCGGTTAATTCTCTGGCAAGGTGACCTTGTGTAATTTTCCAGTGCCATTATTCACCTGCAATGAAAATGTGAGATTTAGATTTAATTTCAAGAGGAATAGCGTGTGTTCATAATATATATTAATATGACAAAGTTTTAGCATGGAAACACCGGATCTCAAACTTCTTAACATTTATCAGGGCTCATAGGAATACTTATCAACCCTTTTCCTCATACGACAATTCTGCAGCAGACGACTTTGAACATGTTTTGTCAAAAGATAGAAAATCTCTATAATTGAATGGATAACCTATGACAAAAAGTGGAAAACATTGTGGCAAAAGGAGAAATTGCACGTTACGGTTCGGGAACAGGGACCTGAACGATATAAATAGCAGAAATCACAGGCTCTTGATTCAAACCTTGCTCTATTCAATGGTTATACCTTCTCTACATTGCTGCCAAAATGTTTTCAAAGTTATGATTCTTCTACAGCAAACTTATAACAAGAGGACCATGATGGCCCTGGAATCGCTCACCTGATTTTTTTTTTTCACTTTAGCTATATAAGCCCCGCCCCCTGGCAGCCATAGTTTTCGACCAATCAACTTGGCTTGAAGGAATCTGATAGAGGGTCACCCTAGGAACATTTCTACAAAATTATTTGAAAATCTGCCTGACACTTTCGGAGGAGAAGATTTTTTAAGTTTTCACTATAGCCATATAATGCAATATAGCCCTGCCCATTGGCGGCCATGTTTTTCGACCAATCAACATGGCTTGAAGTAATCGGATAGTGGGTCACTTAAGGAACATTTCTACAAAATTATTTGAAAATCTGCCTGACATATCGGAGAAGAAGATTTTTTAAGTTTTCACTATAGCCATATAAGGCAAAATAGCTCCGCCCCTCCTGGCGGCCATGTTTTTCGACCATTCAACATGGCTTGAAGGAATCTGATAGGGGGTCATCCAAGGAGCATTTCTACAAAATTATTTGAAAATCTGCCAACCAGTTTGGGAGAAGAAGATCTTTTAAGTTTTCACTATAGCCATATAAGGCAAAATAGCCCTGCCCACTGGCTGAGCCATGTTTTTCGACCAATCAACATGGCTTGAAGGAATCTGATAGAGGGTCACTTAAGGATCATTTCTACAAAATTATTTGAAAATCGGCCTGACACTTTCGGAGAAGAAGATTTTTTAAGTTTTCACTATAGCCATATAAGGCAAAATAGCCCAGCCCCCATGGCGGCCATGTTTTTCGACCAATCAACATGGCTTGAAGGAATCTGATAGAGGGTCATCCAAGGAACATTTCTACAAAATTATTTGAAAATCAGCCTGACACTTTCGGAGGAGAAGATTTTTTAAGTTTTCCCTATAGCCATATAAGGCAAAATAGCCCCGCCCCTCCTGGCGGCCATGTTCTTCGACCATTCAACATGGCTTGAAGGAATCTGTTTGGGGATCATCCAAGGAGCATTTCTACAAAATTATTTGAAAATCTGCCAACCAGATTGGGAGAAGAAGTTTTTTTTATTTCGTTCGTTGCCATGGAAACCAGAATTCTGCATGGACCCCAAAAATTTGAAGGGAATCTGGTGAGGTCATTCAGAGGATGCTTTCTGTGAAGTTTCATCCCAATTGACCCAGCGGTTATTGAGGAGAAGAAATTGATGGACAGCGCACGACGGACGCCGGACATAGGGTGATCACAATAACTCACCATGAGCACTTCGTGCACAGGTGAGCTAAAAACATTATGGGAAACAGCCAATATTAAACATTTCTCCTTTTCCTTTAATGTTTTAAAAGTACTCCCTGAATACTGTTTCCAGTCAGTTAGATATATCATATTGTTTTCTTCATATTTTATTTTAAAGAAGAGCTCCATAAATTGCATATAAGTTAATCCTTTCCCACCTGTAGATGCATTCTAACGCATCTGCAGCAGACACATTTTGAAAACATTGTGACAAAAGGAGAAATTGCCCATGATGTGCAATTTCTCATGTGAAAAGTGAAGGCCCTAATTTCAGTCTTTCATTCCTAACAACATATAAAATGTTTTGCCCTTTCCCTTATATGGACATTTTCCGACGCATCTGCAGCAGACAGCTTTTTGAAAACATGGCGACACAAGAAATCAAAGCGCTGAAGGCACTGCATTTGTTTGGGTACATAAAACTGTTCAAACATTTGCATTTGCATAGATGTGTGATTTATAAACTGCATTGTTTATAAATATTACAACTTCGGGTAAAAGAATAAATGACGCATCCGTTAAAATTAAATGCCATTTTAGTTGTCTATAAAAAATGAATCATGAGACATACATGTGAATATTATATTTAATTTCCAAGTTTCAAAAGACATGTAAAAACAAGATGTGTTTGTGAAACACTGATGCCCCCGAATGGTAACATCTAGGTCAAAGGTCAAGGTCGCCAGGTGAAAAATGTTGGTACTGACAGAAAGGTCATGTCACAAGGAATACACATGTGAAATATGGTAGCCGTACCTGTTATGGTTCAAAAGTAGTGGTCAAGGTTATTTTTTTTTTCGAGAATGGCAATATCTAGGTCAAAAGTCAAGGTCGCAAGTTGAACAATTTTGGTACTGACAGAAAGGTCATGTCACAAGGTATACACATGTGAAATATGGTAGCCGTACCTGTTATGGTTCAAAAGTAGTGGTCAAGGTTAAAGTCTTTTTTCGAGAATGGCAACATCTAGGTCAAAGGTCAAGGTCGCAAGGTAAAAAATGTTGGTACTGACAGAAAGGTCATGTCACAAGGTATACACATGTGAAATATGGTAGCCGTACCTGTTATAGTTCAAAAGTAGTGGTCAAGGTTAAAGTTTTTATCGAGAATGGCAACATCTAGGTCAAAGGTCAAGGTGAAAAAATTTGGTACTGACAGAAAGGTCATGTCACAAGGTATACACATGTGAAATATGGTAGCCTTACCTGTTATGGTTCAAAAGTAGTAGTGAAGGTTAAAGGTTTTATTTGAGAATGGCAACATCTATGTCAAAGGTCAAGGTCGCAAGGTCAAAAATGTTGGTACTGACAGAAAGATCATGTCACAAGGAATACACATGTGAAATATGGTAGCCGTTCCTGTTATGGTTCAAAAGAAATGGCCAAAGTTAAAGTTTTTTTCGAGAATGGCAACAACAAGATCAAAGGTCAAGGTCGCAAGGTCAAAAATGTTGGTACTGACAGAAAGGTCATGTCACAAGGAATACTCATGTGAATCATGGTAGCCTTACCTGTTATGGTTCAAAAGTAATGGCCAAGGTTAAAGTTTTTTTCGAGAATGGCAACATCTAGGTCAAAGGTCAAGGTCGCAAGGTCAAAAATGTTGGTACTGACAGAAAGGTCATGTCACAAGAAATACACATGTGAAATATGGTAGCCGTACCTGTTATGGTTCAAAAGTAGTGGTCAAGGTTAAAGTTTTTTTCGTGCAGACAGACGTTCAGACAGGCCAAAAAACTAGATGCCCACCGGGGGCATAAAAATGGATAACCATTATGGCCCCGACTCACTCATTTAAGTATTTACCAATTTTTGTTACAAAAAAAATCACAATTGACCAAGGGTTTTCTAAAATCTTACTCAAAAGCTTCCTGCTTAACAAGAGATTTTTCAAGTTTTCACTATAGCCATATAAGGCCAAATAGCCCTGCCCCCTGGTGGCCATGTTTTTCGACCAATCAACATGGCTTGGAGGAATCTGATAGATGGTCTCCCAATGAACATTTCTACAAAAAGAATTGAAAATTGGCCAAACACTTTCGGAGGAGAAGATTTTTCAAGTTTTTACTATAGCCATATTAGGCAAAAAAGCTCCGCCCGCTGGCGGCCATGTTTTTCGACCAATCAACCTCGGCTGGAAGGAATCTGATAGAGGGTCACCCTAGGAACATTTCTACAACATTATTTGAAAATCGGCTTGACACTTTTGGATGAGAAGATTTTTTTGAGTTTACACTATAGCCATATAAGGCAAAAAAGTCCCGCTCCCTGGCGGCCAAGGAACACTTCTTTAAAATAATTTGAAAATCTGCCAATCAGTTTGGTAAAAGAAAACGAGATCACAATAACTAACTTTCAGCATTTCGTGCTCAGGTGAGCTAAAAAAAGAAACATCTATCCAAATGAAAGAGTAATTGAAATCATGTAGAAAATATTGTGGAAAAAGGCAGTACTAATATTTATATGAGCACTTTAAAAGAAACATGCTTCAGACTTCAGAGGCTTTTAAATTAATTTGCATTATAAAAGGATTAAATGCTCCAGAGAAAACCAATACCTTTGCCGTCCGCATTTTACTCTACAGTATACACCTAAGCTGGCCGCTGTTTCCTTTAAAGGGTGTTTAAGCTTGCCAAATTAATTAAGGATGCGTGACCATTCACTGTTAATTACCATTGTGTACGAGTGTCATTCCAAACAAATTATAAATGTAACCCCTTTTCCCAATAAACCTATCATATACATTTATGTATATACTTGCCGGGATGTGTCGATACCGTCATGGTACAATGTGATATATGCACAGTTGGTTTCACAAATCTTGTGTTAATGCACCTGTGGATATGTTGACAACAGATGCGGAACTTTAATTCTAACTTTTGTTAATTATTTGGCTATTATAATGATAACATATGTGATTAAATTGGCAACATTTAATTTTTTTACTTATAACAGCCTTCAAATACAAATTTGGTTTATACGACGGTAAAGAAAGGTTATGGGAATTAAGAAATTGTTTAAATAAGCAAATTCTCCTTTTCCCACAATGTTTTCAATATATGTTGCTTTTTACTGTTTACACAGCAAGAAACAAGAGGGCCAAGATGGCCCTAAAATCGATCACCTGAATGATAGTTAATTAGAAGCAAATATTTAACTGCAAATATCTGTGAAAATTTGATCAGGAGTTCAAATGAAACTGCAAGGAGTGGAAATAGTCCATTTTTATCTTGAAATCTAACAAGAGCTTTCTCAATTTCTGATGCTGCAGCAACAAAGGTTCTACACAGAATGCAAGTATTTGAACAATTTTGAAAGAGGACCATCAAAGGAACATTCCTGTGAAGTAACATTGAAATTGGTCAAGTGGAATGGTAGGAGTTGTCATTTGTAGCTAAAAGTTCAATTTACCCCTTTTGTGATGACGCGAGGTTGCTATGATTTTGTAACTAATCAAAACAGCTTGAACAAATTAAATGTAGAGGATCACTGAAGTAGGATTTATATTCAATTTCCTTAATATCAGACAAGAACTTTTAAAGCTTGGACATTTTGCCCCCTTTCTGATGCTGCAGCAACCCTGGCGGCCATGTTTTTCAACCGATCGGAAATATTTGAACAATCTTGGTAAAGGGTGCCCCAAGAAACATTTGTGCAAAATAATTTTCAAATTGGGCCAGTACTTTTGGACAAGAAGATTTTTAAAATTTTAACAAAAAAAAACCAAGCTCCTCCTCCTGGCGGCCATGTTTTTCAACCGATCGGAAATATTTGAACAATCTTGGTAAAGGGTGCCCCAAGGAACATTTGTGCAAAATAATTTTCAAATCGGGCCAGTACTTTTGGTCAAGAAGATTTTTAAAATTTTAACAATGCACATATAAGGAAAACAGGCTCCGCCCCCTGGCGGCCATGTTTTTCAACCGATCGGAAATATTTGAACAATCTTGGTAAAGGGTGCCCCAATGAACATTTGTGGAAAATAATTTTCAAATCGGGCAAGTACTTTTGGACAAGAAGATTTTTTAAGTTTTAACAATGCACGTAGAAGGAAAACAAGCTTCGCCCCCTGGCGGCCATGTTTTTCAACGGATCGGAAATATTTGAACAATCTTGGTAAATGGTGCCCCAAGGAACATTTGTGCAAAATAATTTTCAAATCGGGCCAGTACTTTTGGTCAAGAAGATTTTTAAAATTTTAACAATGCACATATAAGGAAAACAGGCTCCGCCCCCTGGCGGCCATGTTTTTCAACCGATCGGAAATATTTGAACAATCTAGGTAAAGGGTGCCCCAATGAACATTTGTGGAAAATAATTTTCAAATCGGGCCAGTACTTTTGGACAAGAAGTTTTTTTAAGTTTTAACAATGCACGTATAAGGAAAACAAGCTCCGCGCCCTGGCGGCCATGTTTTTCAACGGATCGGGAATATTTGAACAATCTTCGTAAAGGGTGCCCCAAGGAACATTTGTGCAAAATAATTTTCAAATTGGGCCAGTACTTTTTGACAAGAAGATTTTTAAAATTTTAACAATGCACATATAAGGAAAACAGGCTCCACCCCCTGGCGGCCATGTTTTTCAATCGATCGGAAATATTTGAACAATCTTGGTAAAGGGTGCCCCAATCAACATTTGTGGAAAATAATTTTCAAATCGGGCCAGTACTTTTGGACAAGAAGATTTTTTAAGTTTTAACAATGCACATATAAGGAAAACAAGTTCCACGCCCTGGCGGCCATGTTTTTCAACGGATCGGAAATATTTGAACAATCTTCGTAAAGGGTGCCCCAAGGAACATTTGTGCAAAACAATTTTCAAATCGGGCCAGTACTTTTTGACAAGAAGATTTTTAAAATTTTAACAATGCACATATAAGGAAAACAGGCTCCGCCCCCTGGCGGCCATGTTTTTCAACCGATCGGAAATTTTTGAACAATCTTGGTAAAGGGTGCCCCAATGTACATTTGTGCAAAATAATTGTCAAATCGGGCCAGTACTTCTGGACAAGAAGATTTTTAAAGTTTTAACAATGCACATATAAGGAAAATAAGCTACGCCCCCTGGCGGCCATGTTTTTCAACGGATCGGAAATATTTGAACAATCTTGGTAGAGGGTACCCCAAGGAACATTTGTGCAAAATAATTTTTAAATCGGGCCAGTACTTTTGGACAAGAAGATTTTTTAAGATTTGGCAATTTTCCCCTTTTCTGTTGCCGCGGCAACCAAAGTTCTCGATGGAATTTAAATCTTTGAACAATTTTTAAAGAGGTTCACCAAAGGAACATTCCTGTGAAGTTTGGTTGAAATTGGTCAAGTGGTTAAGGAGGAGATGATCTAAATGTTAACGACGGACGACGGACGACGGACGACGACGGACGACGTAAGACGGACAAAAAGTGATCAGAATAGCTCACCTTGAGCCTTTGGCTCTAGGTGATCTAAAAAAACCAAGCTCCTCCTCCTGGCGGCCATGTTTTTCAACCGATCGGAAATATTTGAACAATCTTGGTAAAGGGTGCCCCAAGGAACATTTGTGCAAAATAATTTTCAAATCGGGCCAGTACTTTTGGTCAAGAAGATTTTTAAAATTTTAACAATGCACATATAAGGAAAACAGGCTCCGCCCCCTGGCGGCCATGTTTTTCAACCGATCGGAAATATTTGAACAATCTTGGTAAAGGGTGCCCCAATGAACATTTGTGGAAAATAATTTTCAAATCGGGCAAGTACTTTTGGACAAGAAGATTTTTTAAGTTTTAACAATGCACGTAGAAGGAAAACAAGCTTCGCCCCCTGGCGGCCATGTTTTTCAACGGATCGGAAATATTTGAACAATCTTGGTAAAGGGTGCCCCAAGGAACATTTGTGCAAAATAATTTTCAAATCGGGCCAGTACTTTTGGTCAAGAAGATTTTTAAAATTTTAACAATGCACATATAAGGAAAACAGGCTCCGCCCCCTGGCGGCCATGTTTTTCAACCGATCGGAAATATTTGAACAATCTAGGTAAAGGGTGCCCCAATGAACATTTGTGGAAAATAATTTTCAAATCGGGCCAGTACTTTTGGACAAGAAGTTTTTTTAAGTTTTAACAATGCACATATAAGGAAAACAAGCTCCGCGCCCTGGCGGCCATGTTTTTCAACGGATCGGGAATATTTGAACAATCTTGGTAAAGGGTGCCCCAAGGAACATTTGTGCAAAATAATTTTCAAATTGGGCCAGTACTTTTTGACAAGAAGATTTTTAAAATTTTAACAATGCACATATAAGGAAAACAGGCTCCACCCCCTGGCGGCCATGTTTTTCAATCGATCGGAAATATTTGAACAATCTTGGTAAAGGGTGCCCCAATCAACATTTGTGGAAAATAATTTTCAAATCGAGCCAGTACTTTTGGACAAGAAGATTTTTTAAGTTTTAACAATGCACATATAAGGAAAACAAGTTCCACGCCCTGGCGGCCATGTTTTTCAACGGATCGGAAATATTTGAACAATCTTCGTAAAGGGTGCCCCAAGGAACATTTGTGCAAAACAATTTTCAAATCGGGCCAGTACTTTTTGACAAGAAGATTTTTAAAATTTTAACAATGCACATATAAGGAAAACAGGCTCCGCCCCCTGGCGGCCATGTTTTTCAACCGATCGGAAATTTTTGAACAATCTTGGTAAAGGGTGCCCCAATGTACATTTGTGCAAAATAATTGTCAAATCGGGCCAGTACTTCTGGACAAGAAGATTTTTAAAGTTTTAACAATGCACATATAAGGAAAATAAGCTCCGCCCCCTGGCGGCCATGTTTTTCAACGGATCGGAAATATTTGAACAATCTTGGTAGAGGGTACCCCAAGGAACATTTGTGCAAAATAATTTTTAAATCGGGCCAGTACTTTTGGACAAGAAGATTTTTTAAGATTTGGCAATTTTCCCCTTTTCTGTTGCCGCGGCAACCAAAGTTCTCGATGGAATTTAAATCTTTGAACAATTTTTAAAGAGGTTCACCAAAGGAACATTCCTATGAAGTTTGGTTGAAATTGGTCAAGTGGTTAAGGAGGAGATGATCTAAATGTTAACGACGGACGACGGACGACGGACGACGACGGACGACGTAAGACGGACAAAAAGTGATCAGAATAGCTCACCTTGAGCCTTTGGCTCTAGGTGATCTAAAAACCATTTAACTTATTTGTTATAGATTAGTATTATTGTTGTATATATATATAATTACTAGAAACAGTGTTGTATATATATATATATACTTATTGTTTATTTGTTATTTAAATTGTTCTGCCCCTTCCAAGTACCCTACAGCATAGAATGTTGCATGGATCATTTGCCTCGTAGTATGGCACATGGAAAAACTATTGAAAGTTACAAAGTAGAAAATGAAGAGGCCAAACAATAACTAGAACCCATGACCCTTCAATCGATTGTAAAGGAGAGGATATAATTGAAGCAAAACCTATGGCTAGTTACTAGCAACCTATTCTATTCTTGCAATGTTTTCAAATTTCGTCTGCTGCAGATGCGTCAAAAGACATTTACTTGTCGGAAAATCAATCCATCAATTCTCGTTATTGATATCTATAGATATGATATAAAGAGGAAAGTCGTTAAAATACTTTACAAAGAGATTCCATTTCAGCATGATCTCGATTTTTGGGTTATCTATATCACTGATAAAAGCAATCAAACACATTATATATTTAAAAAGAAAACCCCGGATATGATCATATGTTAACAAATTATACGCATTTGCCCATCTTTAATCAAACATTTTTTACAACAAATCATAGCGTCCGCAGATTTGCTCTATATTCTATAGCGTCCGCATTTTCCCTCTATATTGCATTTGTCCGTATTTTCCCTCTATAATGTATTTGTCCGCAGATCGCGTCCGCACTTTAGACCCTCCCCCCATACCGTCGTATTTATAAATAGAATTCGACGATCACGATTTCTCTGCAAATGTGTTACTCTCATTTTAAATGCATTTTATGACGCACATATTTGCTTTTTAATTCTTTATACTATATTTATATGGCCGACAAGGCACAAAGAAAATATTTTCAATTCTGTTTTTATCTACATTTTCAATGCGTGATTGAAAATTCAAATACCGTATCTGGAGCTTAAATCGGAAATAGTTCTCCCTGTAGCAGTTCACTCATTGAGATTTATAAATCTCTCCGCGTTCATGTTTTAAAATACAATGTTTCATTTTATTTCCAAATTCTCTTTGAATATAAGAACCACATAAGAAAACAAAGACGATATAAATATATCATTATTTCAAATATCGTGATACATTTGAAAAGTAAGAGCAAGTATTGAGTACTACTTTCACGCGTATGAAATTCATGGACTTTTCCATAAGACGAACGGCTTCAGAATTGCAGTAACTAAATTTGTTTGTTCCAAACAAATAAAAATTACTCAAAACGAGCAATTTCGCCTTTTGTCACAATGTTTTAAACTTTTTTCAGTAAATATACCTACAATTATAGAGCTTTTCCATGCTTTTCCCAAAACTGAAAAAATCTTAAGATTTTAAAGGCTTAAAACAAGAGGGCCATGATGGCCCTTGAATCGCTCACCTGATTTTTTCACTTTAGCTATATAAGCCCCGCCCCCTGGCAGCCATAGTTTCCGACCAATCAACTTGGCTTGAAGGAATCTGATAGAGGGTCACCCTAGGAACATTTCTACAAAATTATTTGAAAATCGGCCAGATACTTTTGGAGGAGATGATTTTTTAAGTTTTCACTATAGCCATATAATGCAAAATAGCCCTGCCCACTGGCGGCCATGTTTTTTGACCAATCAACATGGCTTGAAGGAATCTGAAAGTGGGTCATCCAAGGAACATTTCTACAAAATTATTTGAAAATCGGGCTGACACTTTTGGAGGAGAAGATTTTTTAAGTTTGCACTATAGCCATATAAGGCAAAATAGCCCCGCCCCCCTGGCGGCCGTGTTTTTCGACCAATCAACATGGCTTGAAGGAATCTGGTAGAGGGTCATCCAAGGAACATTTCTACAAAATTATTTGAAAATCTGCCAAGCAGTTTGGGAGATGAAGAATTTTGAAGTTTTTTTCATTTCGTTGCCATGGAAACCAGAATTCTGCATGGATCCCAAAAATTTGAAGGAATTCTGGTGAGGTCATCGAGAGGATGCTTTCTGTGAAGTTTCATCTCAATTGACCTACTGGTTACTGAGGAGAAGATGTTGAAGATATTTTAAATTTTCACTTTGGCCATAAAAGGCAAAATAGCCCCGCCCCCTGGCGGCCATGTTTTTCGACTAATCAACATTGCTTGAAGGAATCTGATAGAGGGTCACCCAAGGAACATTTCTACAAAATTATTTGAAAATCGGCCTGACACTTATGGAGGAGAAGATTTTTTAAGTTTTCACTATAGCCATAAAAGGCAAAATAGCCCCGCCCCCTGGCGGCCATGTTTTTTGACCAATCAACATGGCTTGAAGGAATCTGATAGATGATCACCCAAGGAACATTTCTACAAAATTATTTGAAAATCGGCCTCACACTTCTGGTGGAGAAGATTTTTTAATTTGCACTATAGCCATATAAGGCAAAATAGCCCGCCCCCCCCCCTGGCGGCCATGTTTTTCGACCAATCAACATGGCTTGAAGGAATCTGATAGAGGGTCACCCAAGGTACATTTCTACAAAATTATTTGAAAATCGGCCTTACACTTCCGGAGGAGAAGATTTTTTAAGTTTTCACTATAGCCATATAAGGTAAAATAGCCCCGCCCCCCCTGGCAGCCATGTTTTTCGACCAATCAATACGGCTTGAAGGAATCTGATAGAGGATCATCCAAGAAACATTTCTACAAAATTATTTGAAAATCTGCCAACCAGTTTGGGAGAAGAAGAATTTTGAAGTTTTTTTCGTTTCGTTGCCATGGAAACCAGAATTCTGCATGGATTCCAAAAATTTGAAGGAAATCTGGTGAGGTCATTGAGAGGATGCTTTCTGTGAAGTTTCATCCCAATTGACCCACTGGTTACTGAGGAGAAGAATTTGACGCACAACGCACGACGGACGACGCACGACGCACGCCGGACAAAAGGCGATCACAATAACTCACCTTGAGCAAAGCTCAGGTGAGCTAAAAAGGGGTACATATTCCCTATCCCACATTTAACAAATCTGCAGCAGATAAATTTGAAAATGTCTGGGCAAATATATATGCATAAATGAAGGTGTAAATATTGAATAGAGTTGAAATCAGCAATTTCTTCTTTTGCAATGACGTTTTCAAAACTTGTATGCAACAGATGCAGAAAGGTATATTACAATTAACTCATTTTTTGTAAAAAAATAAACAAGAGGGCCATGATGGCCCTAGTTCGCTCACCTGGATTATGCAATGTGATTTCTAAAGCAAAACACATCAAGACAATTATTCTGACAAAGATTCAAAATGCAACATTCAGAGAGTTAACAAGATTTTCCTTCATTTGGCCTAGTGATCTATATTTTGTTTACCTGATATGACCCATATTCCAACATGGACTAGATATCATCAAGACAAACATTATGACAAAGTTTCAACTTGCTCAAAGTAAAAAATTTGCCTCTGGAGTTGGAACCATATTTTCCTTTATTGACCTAGTTTCTGACCCAATATGACCCATATTCGAACTTGACCAAGATATAATTCAGACAAACACTCTGACAACATTTTAAGCTGCTGAAGCCAAAATTGCGGGCTCCAGTGTTAACAAGATTTTCAATCAATTTGACATAGTGACCTACTTTTTGACCCTGCATAACCCGTATTCTAGCTTGGCCTAGATAAACATTCTGACTAATATGTGGCTCCTACAGCGTTAACAAGATTTCCTTACAATTTGGCCTAGTGACCTAGTTTCCAATATGACTCATATTCGAACTTGACTTAGATATCTTTAAGACAAACGTTCTGACTAAATTTCAAACTGCTGAATAAAAGATTGCGGCCTTTTAACAAGATTTTCCTTCAATTTGACCTAGTGACCCTAGTTTTTGACCCAACATAACCCATGTTAGAACTTGACCTACATATCATCAAGACAACCATTCTGATAAAAGTTTCAACATGCTCAAGTAAAATTGCAGTATCCAGAGTGTTAGCAAGAGTTCCCTCAATTTGGCATTGTGACCTAGTTTTTGACCAAATATGACCCATATTCGAACTTGACCTAGATATCATTCAGAAAAACATTCTGATAATTGTTCAAGATGCTGAAGCGAAAAATGCGGCCTCCAGCATTAACAAGCTTTTCTTTCAATTTGACCTAGTGACCTAGTTTTTGACCGGGCATGACCCATATTCGAACTTGGCCTAGATATCATTCAGTAACTTCAAGCTATATTGCAGCAAAAAATGCGGCTTCTACAGTGTTAACAAGATTTTCCCTCAAATTGGCCTAGGGACCTTAATTGTTTCTGACCTAATATTACCGATATTCGAACTTGACTTACATATCAAGACAAACATTCTGACTAAATTTCAAACTGCTGAAGCAAAGATTGCAGCCTCTAGAGTGTTAACAAGATTTTCTTTCAATTTGACCTAGTGACCTACTTTTTGACCCAACATGAACCATATTCGAACTTGACTTACATATCATCAAGACAAACATTCTGATAAAGTTTCAACATGCTCAAGTGTGGCCTCCAGTGTGTTAACAAGATTTCCCTTCAATTTGACCTAGTGACCTAGTTTTCTAACTCATGTGGCCCAGTTTTGAACCTTGTCCAAGATTTGATGGAGATGAATGTTCTGATAAACTTTCATGAAGATTGGATGCAAAATGAAGCCTGTAGAATGTTAACAAGGGCAATTGTTGACGATGCACGATGGACACATTATGTGATCACAATATCATGAGGGTCATGATGGCCCTACATTGCTCATCTGAATTATGCATTGAATGTGATTTCTAATGCAAAACACATCAAGACAATTATTCTGACAAAGATTAAAAATGCAACCTCCAGTTAAAAATGTTCCTTCATTTGGCCTAGTGACCTATTTTTTTACACTGATATGACCCCAATTTGAACATGGACTAGATATCATTAAGACAAACATTCTGACACAGTTTCAACTTGCTCAAAGAAAATATGCAGCCTCCGGCATATATACAATATTTTCCTTCAATTTGGCCTAGTGACCTAATTTCTGACCCAATATGATAATAATAAGACAACCATTCTGACCAAATTTGAAGATGCCGAAGCAAAACATGCGGCTTCTGCAGTGTTTCTGACCCAATATGACCCATATTCGAACATGACCTAGATATAATTTAGACAAGCATTCTGACAAAATGTCAAGCTGCTGCAGCAGAACATGCGGCTTCTTCAGTGTTTCTGACCCAAGATGACCCATATTCGAACTTGACCTAGATATAATTTAGACAAGCATTCTGACAAAATTTCAAGCTGCTGCAGCAGAACATGCGGCTTCTGCAGTGTTAACAATATTTTCCTTCAATTAGGCCTAGTGCCCTTGTTTATGAACAGACATGATTAATATTCGAACTTGGCCTACATATCATCAAGACAACTGTTGCGATAAAGTTTCAACATGCTTAAGTTTAAAACCAAGCATCCAGAGTGTCAACAGTACTTTTTGACCTCATATTTTGATACACAATTCATATTCGCCTTTGGTATTGAAAAACATCGCAGAAAAAGTCAAACATTTTCAGATCTCTAAATAACGGGCACATTTCAAGTCCTACATTCCTTACTTATTCTTAACCCTTTCCCTCATATAGATGCTTTCTGACGCCTCTGCAGCAGACAGCTTTTTGAAAACATAGTGACAAAAGAAGAAATTGCACAAAACGTGCAATTTCTCCTTTTGCCACAATGTTTTCCACTTTTTATCATAGGTTATCCATTCAATTATGGAGATTTTCTAAGTTTTGACAAAATACGTTCAAAGTTGTCTGCTGCAGAATTGTCGTATGAGGGAAAGGGTTAAACCCTTTACCTCATATAGATGTTTTCTGAAATGTCAGCAGCAGACGGCTTTTTGAAAACATGGCAACAAAAGAAGAAAATGCTCAAAACGAGCGATTTCTCCTTTTGTCACCATGTTTTCATCTCTATTCAATTATTGTTCTTTCATTTAACCCTTTCCTTCATATAGATGCTTTCTTACGCCTCGGCAGCAGACGGCTTTTTGAAAACATAGTGACAAAAGAAGAAATTGTTCAAAACGAGCAATTTCTCCTTTTGACACAATGTTTTCTACTTTTAGTCGATAGGTTATCCATTGGATAAAATGGATAACCTATTTTTTGACAAAATATGTTCAAAGTCGTCTGCTACAGAATTGTTGTATGAGGGAAAGGGTTAAGGGATAATCTGTGCTTTCAAGGTCGTCTGCTGCAGATTTGTTGTATGTGGGTAAGGGTTAAAGCCTATCTTGTGAATACAGTCATGTACACCTCACTGAAGAAATTCTTTTGAGTTCCATATAACATGCATAGGTTTTGATTGTTTGATAACAAAAATATTATGGGAAAAAGATATGTTTATGCCACCATTATCCCATTCCCACAAACAACAAATATCCAGCAGACAACTTGGAAAACAACAATTGAAATTCCACTAAATTGAAAATTTAAATGAAGAATCAAATTGAAAGTTTAAATTAAGAATCAAATTGAAAGTTTAAATTAAGAATCAAATTGAAATCAGGAGCAATACTGCAGATTTGTTGTATGTATAATTAGGAACGGAATGTTATCGAAAGAATAATATTTTGTTAACAATTTTCAACAAAGATTAAATTGTATTTAACCATATATTTATATTGACATTAGTAACGACGTCAGTTATCATAACCATGTATTACGTCATAATGATTATTAGCAATGCCCTAGCTGATGAGTAGAATAAACAAAACTGGTTGGCATGTTTAAAACTAATGTAGTCTTTTTTCTTTTTTAATATGTATATACACAAAAACACACACACACATTCAGTTGGTCTGTCCGTCAGGTAGGTAAAATGTCTTGATTGACAAAATGAAAGTGTTATTCAAATAAAGGGTACCTAGCATGACTCATAAGTTTAACATGTTAACCCTTTCAAGGTGGAATTTAAATTATAATGGACTTGTCTGTGCATTTGGAAGATAACCATTTCCCACATACAACAAATCTGCAGCAGACGACCTTGAAAACATCAAGGTAATACTGTGGATAAACTCTAAAAGGGAAAAATTTGATAATTAAAATGAGCTGAAAACATTGTGACAAAAGGAGAAATCGCTCGTTTTGAGCAATTCCTCCTTTTGTCACAATGTTAATTCAAAAAGTCGTCTGCTGCAGAGACGTCAGAAAGAGGTCTTTATCTGGAAAAAGGTTAAGAACATATTGAGATAAAAAGGTTGACATACAGCCTGGTCATATGACGTGGATGCACTAGCTGACTTGCCTCTTTACTCCTTAGTAGCAAAGATTTTATCTAAATCTGTTGTTACAGTTGTCAAAGGATTAACAGTAAAAGACTGCATGGATTTACCTTTTTAGTTTTTATTAATCTTTTAACCATTTTTGTTTCAATACTTTTCCACTTGCGAACATTTTTAAACAGTACTTGGGATTATTGACCAGAAGCAGATTTGATATTGACAGCCCCTGTACAAACAAGTAGTGGTCATCTATTAAAGGATTCCAATCATCCTGCGAAATTTGAAGACTGTTAAAAAGGGTTCTTGAGGTAAGGAGCAGAAAGGATTTGACCTTTAAGGCCCATGTGACCTTGACCTATGACACACAAAACTATAAGTTATGATTTAATCAATAAGTAAATTCATCCTTTGAAGCTTAAAGACTGGGTCAAAGGTTTCTTAAAGATATTGAGAGGAAATGGATTTTACCATTATGGCCCCTGTCATCTTGACTTTTAACCAAGTGACCCCCAAAACAATAGGGATCATCTACTCAATTAGACAAATCATCCCTAAGGCTCTGGGTTCTATAGAACTCCAGTTATTGAGCTGACACCAAAGTGTGATGCACAGAGCAACCAAAAACAAAATGTCTCTCCTAAGGAGGGTTGTTATCAAATGAAGTTGACAGCATTGTACCAACTCCTTTTTAAGTTTTGCCGCAATGTTTTCAAATGTCGTCTGAGGCAGAGGCGCCAAAACACGTCTTCATTAGAGAAAGGGTTAACCCTTTCCAACGTATAACAAACTAGCAGCAGACGACCTTCAAAACATCTGGGCAAAAACATGGAAAATCTCTCTAAATAAAAGTTTATTCAATGAATAGAGTTGAATAGAAATATGTTTTGGTCATTATGTTTTTAAAGTTGTCTACTATAGATTTATCGTATGTGGGAAAGGGTTAAAAATGTACTTTATGATGAAGTTAATGTGCATGAATAGCTAACAAAAGTGAAATTCTTATCCAGGTTGACTAAAACTATGTTCTCCCTGCTGGGTGTTTATGTCCTTTTGAATACAGAGCGGAAAAATAAATTTGCTCATATTTATTTATTTATTTATTTATTGGGGTTTTACGCCGCTTTCAACAATATTTCAGTTATATCACGGCGACAGTTCACTTATTCATGATCCCTGGGTAAACAAACCAGTATTAGGCTAGAAAATGTGCCTTGCCCAAGGGCACTCCACCATGACCGTAGTGCCGCGACTGGGGATCGAACCCGGGACACCCGGTTTTGAAATCCCCAGCGCTAACCACTCGACCACAGCGAATTTCAATTTGCTCATAAGTAGCAATTTCTGCTTTTCCCATTATCAACTAAGAAGAGACTGTCATTTTGTAGATACACTGTGTATTTCAGTTTCAATTAAATGAAGACAAGTAATTACAGATACAATCCTCTGTTACATGTAGATATAGCTCTTAAATAGCTACTCAATCAAGGTTGCTTTCTTTTGTCATGCCGAATTTTGTAATACATGTAAATGTCAAAGAACTAAAGGGAAACAACTCTAGTATTCAGTTTTCATGTCAAAGAAGGCAATTGAGAAAATGACAGAATCAAGCAGCTGTTATTGAAAATTCAATCTATTTTTTTCATTGCATAATTATGAAACAATTTTTTACAATAAAAACAATCTGAAATAGATGGAAAAACCCATAATTTGTGGAAAGGGGCAGAATTTTGGGCCCAAAATGAGCCAAACAAAAACCCACTGAGTTTTGTACAAATTGGCTAACCTAAGTATCACCTTCAGCCACTACATTATATGTGAGAGAACAAATTCTAAATGACCTTGATGTTTAGAATTTAAAAGCTCCCTTTCCCACCTATAGACGCATTTTGATGCATCTGCTGCAGACTTCTTTTGAAAAACATCGTGACAAAATGAGAAATGCTCAAAACGAGCAATTTCTCCTTTTGCCACAATGTTTTCAACTTTTTTCAGTAGTTACACCTACAATTATAGAGATTTTCCATATTTTTGAGTACACATTTTCAAAGTCGTCTGCTGCAGAATTGCTGTATGTGGGAAAGGGATAAAGGGTCACCCTGTAGGTAACCACAGTAAACACCAAGCTTGATAGACCAATTATTCCGACATCTTTATCAATTACATCTGAAGACTTCCAACATTTTATAACATCCATAGAAAATGAAAGAGAATCTAAATAGATGACAGTAATATTTCTCTACAGTGAAGCCAATCTCATTTTAACCAGACCTAAACCAGGGACACTATATACAGGGATATGAAGCGAATCGATAAGCTCCGTTATCTTCGCCTCGCTGTAAGAAAAGCGGTCATTAGCCGCTCTGGTCATTATCCACTTCGTACATTCATTTCCGCGATGGCTATCGATGTAGATAGACGGATGTTTTATTAAAATTAATAAGTTTAAAAAGGAATAACCGAGAATGTAAGTACATAACATAATTTCTATCTTTTTTTCTTACATTTACGTTAATTTTGAGCTTGTATTTAAACAAAAAATGATAGTTATTGCAACGAGTTTTTGAAGTCGATATTTTCCACAAAATTGTGGTCAAAAAATTCAAAACGAAGAATATAGGCTATGTGGGGGACCGCTATGTGTTCTATATTGCCGTTATAAACACATTTCAATGTTATATTATAAAAGATCATTGGCCAAACTGTGTCCCTATTATTTTAATATAGCTGATGTTTGCCGGAAATTTTCTAGAATTGTTTGTGAAAACTTGTGAAAAAATGCGATGAATTTTAAAAAAGATGACGACCATTTTGTCAAAATAACGAATCGGGGCTATGCAAAACACCATTTACTGTTCAATGTGGCCTTTGTAAATACATTGAAAGGTCAGATTGTAAAAGTTAAATGATCAATCTTGGTTTAAATTATTTTTACAAATCTGTTGTATGCAATGAAGAATCTAATATTGTCAGAGAAAAAATGATAAAAAATGCGATGAAATTTAACAAAATTGTGGTCAATAAAGTCAAAACGAAGAATATAGGCTATGCGGGGGACCGCCATGTGTTCTATATTGCCGTTATAAACACATTTCAATGTTATATTATAAAAGATCATTGGCCAAACTGTGTCCCTATTATTTTAATATAGCTGATATTGGCCGGAAATTTTCTAGAATTGTTTGTGAAAACTTGTGAAAAAATGCGATGAATTTTAAAAAAGATGACGACCATTTTGTCAAAATAACGAATCGGGGCTATGCAAAACACCATTTACTGTTCAATGTGGCCTTTGTAAATACATTGAAAGGTCAGATTGTAAAAGTTAAATGATCAATCTTGGTTTAAATTATTTTTACAAATCTGTTGTATGCAATGAAGAATCTAATATTGTCAGAGAAAAAATGATAAAAAATGCGATGAAATTTAACAAAATTGTGGTCAATAAAGTCAAAACGAAGAATATAGGCTATGCGGGGGACCGCCATGTGTTCTATATTGCCGTTATAAACACATTTCAATGTTATATTATAAAAGATCATTGGCCAAACTGTGTCCCTATTATTTTATTATAGCTGATGTTTGCCGGAAATTTTCTAGAATTGTTTGTGAAAACTTGTGAAAAAATGCGATGAATTTTAAAAAAGATGACGACCATTTTGTCAAAATAACGAATCGGGGCTATGCAAAACATCAATTACTGTTAAATATTGCTGTTATAAACACATTCAAAGGTCAGATTGTAAATGTTAAATGATCAATCTTGGTTTAAATTAGTTTACAAACCTGTATGTATTCAATGGAGAATCTAATATTGTCTGAGAAAAAATGCGATGAAATTTTAAAAAAATGGCGGACATTTAGAAAAATAACGAATCGGGTTTATACAAAACATTATTTGCGGTTCTATATTGCCAATATATATACATTTAAAGGTCAGATTGATAATGTTGAATGATCAATGTTGGTTTAAATTATTTTCACAAACCTGTTGTATGCCGAGATTCACCTAGAATTGTTTGAGAAAAACTGAGAAAAACGCGGAGAAATTTTAACAAAGGGCGACCAATTAATGAAAATTGTGGGTACCTAGATTTGTGTGTAACTTTCCAACAATTAATTCATGATATAAGGTTTTTAATCAATGAAATATATCCCTGTTTTAACAACGAAGGCAAAGTGTATAATCATTATTCAATGTTAATTTATTTCAGAATGGGCAAACTTCATGGCAGCAGAAGGGGACGAATTGGCAGGAGGCCAAAGAAAACGAAAAACAAATGCACTCCTTTAGCAAAGAAAGCTAGGAAATCAATAATTATATGATATACAGTATAATATTAAAACATTGGTACATGTACATGAATGAATGTATATACGTAACATGTATTAAAATATTGGTATATGAATGAAAGTGAAAGTTAACCCTTTCTCACATAAAACAAATCTGCAGTAGACGACCTAGAACATCATAGACAAAATATCAAAGAACAAGTGTTGAATAAAGTTAAAAACATTGTGACAAAAGGAGCCATTATGAACAATTTCTCCTTTTGTTGTACTGTTTTCAAAAGTCGTGTGCTGCATCCAAAAATGATTGTCAAGATTCTTGAGCATTTTTTTTCCTTTAAAAAAATGGTTTGCCCTTTTTTATTAAATCATAATTACATTTACAATCTTAGATATATTTGCAAAATGAATGGCCAAGTATGAATTCGAATTTGTCTGCTGCAGATGTTTGAATGTCGAGAAGGGTTATTAATAAGAGTTTAATTACCAATTAGCCCATTTCCCTGTATGAACAATGAAAGGGTTATAAAACCAATTAATTAGTATGTAACCAACACATATGGAACACGACAGGAACACGACAGGAAATGATTGCATAATGTTACATAACATAAGTCACCCTGCCATCTGGTCAGTGTGATAGTATAGACCTCTTTAGAATTGCATATATTTTATTGTTTTGGGCCACCTCAATCAAGAGATAATCTCATGTTTTCAATAACAATCTGTTTTTCCATCAAACGATTTTTTAATAAAAAAATAATGTATTGTAATAACCAGTTATTGTTTTTATTTTGAAAAGATTAAAATACCACTTGACTAAGACTTCTTGATAAAGAATAAATTATTTTACACAAATTTGAATCTTTTGTCTATATTTTGTGTCCCTGGTTACTGTAAAGAGTGCTAGCAAATCAACGAAAACAGCCGTATTTGCACGCAAGTAACCGTTATCATACGCAAGTGAAGGTCTAATTATCACCAGCTTGCATTGAAATCATTTAAAAAACAAAAGGACGGAGAATATCAAAGCAGACCTCTAAATTTATCTTTTAATATGATAATTATAAGGTCATATTTGGACAGCTTTTTTAACCCATTAGTAAATATCTCTCTTTCGACGTTCTCAAATATCAGGGAGGTACACGCAGTGTCATGAACCCCTAAAACAGCATTTTTTTTTTACTTCGCTTGGAACTTTTTAAAGAATTCGAAGAATCGTGGCAGGTATATATGAAATAAATATGCTGGGAGTCTATATTTTGTGTCCCTGGTTACTGTAAAGAGCGCTAGAAAATCAACGAAAACAGCCGTATTTACACGCAAGTAACCGTTATCATACGCAAGTGAAGGTCGTTATCTATCGGAATGGGTAAATCAAAATGGCCGATACCTGTACGAAGTGAGGCCAACATATTACTGATAAGGCTGATGAAACCGCACGCGTTTCATATCCCTGTAATATAGTGTCCCTGCCTAAACATAGCTTAACTTGCAAGCAATCATATATATATGTATATACTAGGAAACAAGAGAAAGTTGATGCAACGCATCAATGTCGCCGGATATCCATAGTGCAGTTATGCATAACACTAACATTATAGTAGTTGAATAAACAGTTATCAACTGAGGGGCATATTGGAACATCAGGGGTGGGGTCAAGTGAAAATGTATCATAACTTGCATTGTTTTGTCAACGAAGTGAATGATAATTGAAGCCTTTCATTGTTTATTATCAATCTCCATTCCAAAGTAGGTTGACCATACACACAACCAACTAATTATTGATCATAAACAGTAATGGAAATGAGTAATCTTGCCAATCATTAGTCTTAGTATGTATACAGTGCTTTCATTAAGGAATAATTATAAGATTTGTGAATTCCACATACACATGTTTGTCAGAATATCCGAATTTTATTATTTTTCAATAAAACCACAAAACAGACAATTTAGGATTTGCATGCAATAGCACGTCATTTTACCTTTCCTCTTTTAAAGTCAACAGTGGACACCTTTGCAGCAATCTACTTTTAAAACAATGAGATAAGGGTTAAATCGCTGAAGACATGAGTTTTCTCTTTTTCTCAAAATGATATTAGCTTAGCATCCTAATTATATCATACTTTAACAAATGTTGAAATGTAGTCCAATATTTATAAATTAGACCACCTTCGAAATATAATATCAACTAAACAGTTAAATCTCATTGAAATTGTTGTATAATTTAAACTTAATTTCGAACATAAACTTAGCCCTACAACATGTTAATTTATTTTAATTCTTTCCTTCCTTTTTTATAATGAAAACAACAAACTACTCATGTTTTAAAATTATATTATGATGAGCGCCCTTGTGTCAATGATGCATAACAATATGCAGATCGGAAGCTATATGCCTTTAGGGAATTAAATGACACATTTAAAATTGTCAAGGACGAAATAATTTTGTACGAAAGACCCGATTCTTTCTTATTCGCAGAGGTGTCGTTCTTGAAACTCTCTTTATAGGCAGAGAGTGTTCGTTCAAAGTCATTTTTCCATTAAAACCAGTTTTATCTCGGTTTGTTCTTTTCTTCATTTGTTTCGAACCAAATAAACATTTTAAATCACCTATAATTTACTATTTGTAAGTGAGTGTAAAGAGCGGCTCTCTGCAAAGGAGATTGATCTACGCAGTTGGTATTCGCGAGTCATGCAGGTGCGCGTAAGTAAACAAATTAGACTGCGACGTAAAGGTTTGTAGTTATCGACTTTTGATTACATGTAGTATATAGTGTAAAATAAAGTATACCAGTCTAGCTAATAGGGACTGTTTTGTCTTCGTAAATAAAACAAAAAAACATAAATGCGAGTCAAAATAAAGAAACTGAAAATACCTAAAACATCGGAATATTTATTTCATTTTAGATGTGTCATTACTTAGTGTTTTTAAACAAACACAATTGTAATATGTTCAAGACATCTAAATGTGTTTCTTTCTAATAATAATCCCCCCTCCCATGTGATTTCAGAAAACCTATTAAAAATAGAAGTCGCGGGCTTCTGCCCGGCGACTAATAATTAGTCCAAATAATTTAGAGTTCTTTTTATCATCTGTTATTTATATCATGTTCAACATTTGCTCACTTTTTTACTTACATATAAGCTTAGTGTTAGAAGCTTTTGTCATATTGTGTAGATTCTAATAAGACAAGAGAAGTTGAACAGGCTTCTCTGAACCTATACTCACTCATCAGAAATACCATATTGTACCTTTGCCCAATAACAGTCTTATATGAGGAAAAGCATGTAAAATCCATTTAGGTTTGTTAACCCTTTCCCTCATATAGACACTTTCTTACGCGTCTGCAGCAGACAGCTTTTTGAAAACATAGTGACAAAAGAAGAAATTGCTCAATACGAGCAATTTCTCCTTTTGCCACAATGTTTTCCACTTTTAGTCATGTTATCCATTCAATTATAGAAATTTTCTATTTTTTGACAAAATATGTTCAAAGTCGTCTCCTGCATAATTGTTGTATGAGGGAAAGGGTTAAGGATTGATTGATTGGTGTTTTAGCCGCTTTCAACAATTGTTCAGTTATATCACAGACTATCCTAGGTAAGTTCCAGTACTACTGGTTCAATTATCCTGACACCGGCCAATCATTCGTAATGCTAACCCCGCAACCCTGAACGCCTAGGAGGGAAGCCACTACTACCATTTTCAAAGTATTTGGTATGACTTGCTTTTTCTGCAATGCTTTCAAAAGTGGTATGCTGCAGAAGCCCTGACAGTTATTAGTCGCCGGGCAGAAGCCCGCGACTTCTATTTTTAATAGCTTTTCGGAAATCACATGGGAGGGCGGCTTATTATTAGAAAGAAACAAATCTAGATGATTTGAACATATTATAATTGTGGTTGTTTACGAACACTAATAAATGACACATCTAAAATGAAATAAATATTCCGATTTTTTAATGTTTGCAGTTTTTTTTATTTCACTCGCATTTAAGTTTTTTGTCTTATTTACGAAGACAAAAGTGGTCCCTTCAAGACGTGAACCAACACCCCCTAATGCAGACTCTTATGTGTCATCATTGAGGTCAATTTCGGATTCTCCTTTTAATAGCAATTTTAACTTACTAAATGTTGTTTTCATGTTCAAAGAGATGTCTTGATTTGTGTAGAATTCATTTAATAATGTTAATCCATGAATATCTAAAGTAGGAACTGTTTCTAAGCTAAATATAGACCCTATTCTGTTGTGTAGGTTCGTGACCTTTAACATCGATTTTCGCGCATGCGCATTTCGATATGAAAAAGCGAGTGATATTATTTTATTTTAGACAAGTACAAGACGAATGTTTGACGCAAAGCGTCAAAGAGAAGCCGCAATATTTCGTTGTACATGTAGAAATAAGAAAAAAAGAACATTTTTAAATCCACAAACAATAGAACAATTTAAACTGTAGACGGTAATGCTGATATATTTCTCCTTTTGAAGACTTTTGTTTTCTTCAAATTACCTCCCTTTAAAGCAATATCAGGATATTTACCTTGTGATTCGAATAAGATTGACAAACATTGAAATTATATGAATGAATACTATTATTTAAATAAGTAACAACAGCAAAATTAAATTTAAGCCAAGATAAATGTGTACACATTTCGTTAATTTTTTATAGATACCCTAATGTAAGTATGAATATAAAATTTATAAGTAAATGTTTTCATTTCAACGTTCCTAATGTTTGATTAGACTAAGGAAAGTCAAGAATACATAAATAAATCAATGCAGTCTTTTCCGGCGACATTGATGCCTTGGCATCAACTTTCTCTTGTGTTTGTATCTGATAAGAGTTAAAATATTATCACTCATCAAGCTAAGCTATGTTCTAGATAAAAAACAAACCTGCTGATCATTTAAATACCAGCAGTAGGATCCTTTGAAAGTTGTTTTGTTACAAAGGCACAAACACAGCTTATCTTGAAGTATGATCTTTATGACATAGCTAAACTATTTGAACAAAAATATATATAGAAAAGCAATTCGTCCAAATATACTAAAGAAACCAATAAAGGGTAAAAACGGAAATCCCAAAATGTATCTAATTTTAGCCTCGTCTGTATGTTTACCATATTTCTGTACAATCATGCGATGACTCATTAGTTGTTTTTTACACCGCCCATGTACAGCATGCAGTGTTTGATTGAGTGGCTTCCCTTTGTATAGAGTGAGAATGACCCTTTACCTTTCCCTCATATAGACGCTTTCTGACGCTTCTGCAGCAGATGGCTTTTTGAAAACAAAGCGACAAAAGAAGAAATTGCTCAAAAGGAGCAATTTATTCTTTTGCCACAATGTTTTCCACTTTGAGTCATAGTCTATTCACTTATAGAGATTTTCTCCTTTTGACAAAATATGTTCAAAGTCGTCTGCTGCAGAATTGTCGTATGAGGGTTGGGTTAACCCTTGCCCACCTGTAGATTCATTTTGACATATCTGCAGCTTTTGAAAACATTGTGGTAAAAGGAGAAATTGCTCATTGCATTTTCTCCTTATGGCACAATGTTTTCAGCTGAATTTGTTTATTTTAATAGTTTGGATTCTTTTCAACATTATTTCATTTATATCATGGTTCCCTGAGTAAACAAACCACTACTGGGCTAGTTAATGTGCCTTGCCAAAGGGGATTCCACAAAATGTGATCACAATAGCTCACAGGTGAGCTAAAAAATACCCTTGAAAATAACCTTGAAATATTACAGTTCACACAATATAATTGTCAAACAATTTTCTATAAGTATTCAATGACAGTAAATATAAGATTTTAACCCTTTCCCACAAACAGACACTTTCTGACGCCTCTGTAGCAGACGACTTTTGAAAACTATGTTGCGAAAAGGTAAAATTCTCCTATTGTAAAAATGTTTTCAACCTCCTTAAACTAATCTTTTAAATAAATTGATTTTCCATAGTTTTCTCCAGATCATTTCCGTCGTCTGCTGCAGACTTGTTGTATGTGGGAAAGGTTGAAAGACTTTCCCATCTTCAGAAGAAGCATCTACGAGCACTTTTCAGGTAGACTCATTAATAAGGCATATTAGAATATAAGTTATGAGAACATTTGTATGCATCAGTGGATTAGTTGAAAGTCAAAATATTTATGGGCAATCCCATACAAGTCTTGTGAACTATCATAGGTGGGTATTTTCTGTTTGAAGGGAAAAAGTCCGAAAAGTGGGAAAAATTGGCTTGTAGAAGGCTAAAAAAGGAAAAATAAGGGAATGAAAGAAACTAGAGGCAGACCTGAAAGTCATACATGCATTATGCTAGATTGTTTTAAAAGATGTTTCGCAAATTGCATCTGAAAGTTGGAAATAAATAAATCATAGAGTAAAAAAAGAGGTTGAAGTTTTCATTTTGACATTATGAAAATAAATACTTCTTTTCTTACATACAGACGCTTTCTGACGCCTCTGCAGCAGAGGCCTTTTTTTAAATACATTGCGACACAATGATATCAACTCTATTTAATAACCGAAGAACGAGGGGCAAAGGGTGATTGCATTTGCTCACCTTAACCCTTTCCCTCATATAGACGCTTTCTGACGCCTCTGCAGCAGACAGCTTTTTGAAAACATAGTGACAAAAGAAGTAATTGCACAAAACATGCAATTTCTCCTTTTGCCACAATGTTTTCCACTTTTTGTCATAGGTTATCCGTTCAATTATGGATATTTTCTATGTTTTGACAAAATACGTTCAAAGTCGTCTGCTGCAGAATTGTCGTATGAGGGAAAGGGTTAAACACTTCTGGCTCAGGTGAGCTAAAAAGGTCTATTATCATTGATAATACTGCAATGCTTATCTGGTAGATATTTAAACTTTTTAACATGCAGGTGAAATTTTAGACAACTGTAGCAGACGATTTTTTGAAAACATTGGAGTAAAAGGAGAAATTGCTCATGAGCAATTTCTCCTTTTGACACAACAATGTTTTAAACTCTATTCCATTATTATATGAGTAGTCCCGCGAGAAAACCAACTTTATGGTATCTGCGTGATGTGTCGACCCAGATCAGCCTGTTCTGTCTGTGCAGTCTGATCCGGGCTGACACATTCTGTCTCAGGAGGGATAGACGTATGAAGTTATGATTCCCGAAACAGAAAGTCCACAGGAGGTGAAAATTGTCTATCCAGGAAAGCTTGCGTGGCATGCTTACACTGATCCCGGTCGATACTTAACGCAGAGACCACAATAGTGGTACAAATTTAACCCTTTCCCTCATACGACAATTCTGCAGCAGACGACTTTGAACGTATTTTGTCAAAAAATCGAAAATCTCCATAACTGAATGGATAACCTATGACAAAAAGTGGAAAACATTGTAGCAAAAGGAGAAATTGCTGCAGAGGCGTCAGAAATCGCCTATATGAGGGAAAGGGTTAATGGTATTTCCCTTACTTTAACCAAGAGGTTTTTAAATTTGTCTGCTGCTTACAGTACTTGTTGTATGTGGTAGAGGGTTTAAACAATAAATTTTAAATACCATTAATAAGCTATAAATTTGACAAGATGTTAACCCCCGCCCATTATTAATGCAGCGAGCCATGATGAGCCTTCAGAAAATTAGCAATTACAATGCATTGAATACAGTTTTCACTTTTACTAAAAACTGTAGGATTTGAACTGTAATCACAAACTCTTTCACACACTCACAGTAAATCTGCAGCAGATGACAGATGAGAAATCCAGGCAAAAAATTGAAATAAGAAAATATCTTGACAAATGAAAAAGCAATTATTGAATTAATTTTGCCTTAATGTTTTCAAAAGTTGCCTGCTGCAGATGTGTAAAACTGGGATTGTTAGACTTACCCTTATTATTCTGAATTCCTATACATCTGGTACATTTTGTTTTTTGATAAAAGTAAATTTTGTTTAATCAGATATTTATTGTCTTAACCCTTTAATCCCACCTACAACAAATCTAACAAGCTAACAATAGAGACCAAGATTAGCCTGCAGAAATTCCTGGTTGATCCGAGTCTGTATATATATTGTGTGCGATTGTTGTATAATTCTTTCCCATTTGCTGTCCTCTGCAGTAGTAGTCGACTTAACCCTTTCCCACTTGCAGACGCATTCCGACGCATTTGCAGCAGACGTCTTTTGAAAACATAGTGACAAAAGAAGAAATTGCACAGAACGTGCAATTTCTCCTTTTGTCACAATGTTTTCCACTTTTTGTCATAGGTTATCCATTTAATTATTGAGATTTTCTATGTTTTGACAAAATATGTTCAAAGTCGTCTGCTGCAGAATTGTCGTATGAGGGAAAGGGTTAACCTCTTTCCTCTTTCAACAGACAACTTTTTTAAAACATTTTGGCAAATAGAGAAATTGCTCATAACCCTTTCCCTTATATAGACGCTTTCTGACGCCTCTGAAGCAGACGGCGTTTTGAAAACATAGTGACAAAAGAAGAAATTGCACAAAATGTGCAATTTCTCCTTTTGCCACAATGTTTTCCACTTTTTTGTCATAAGTTATCCATTCAATTATAGAGATTTTCTATGTTTTGACAAAATACGTTCAATGTCGTCTGCTGCAGAATTGTCGTATGAGGGAAAAGGGTTAATGTGCAATTTCCCTATTTGCCACGTTTTCAACTGTTTTGAAAAATTACACTTTGGTTGTGGAGATTTTCCAAATTCTTACACAGACTTTTCGAAAGTCGTCTGCTGCGTATTTGTTGTATGTGGGAAAGGGTTGAGAAAAAACATAATGAGCAATTTACCCTTTTGCGATATAGTTTAAAACCTATACTATAAGGGTGATGCTCTCTCTCATTTATTGAGGTTTTCCACATTTTGGTTGAGGTGTGTGTTCTCAAAGTCACCTGCTTTAAAATTATTGACTGTTGGAATGGGTTAAAAAATTAATTAACACCGAAGGTAAGTGGGCATCGTCCTCAACAGTGAAATCAAGCATATTTGAGCCATCCCACGAAAAATCAACATTGTGGACTCTGGGTAAAGTATGGAACCGGATCCGCCTAAGCGTGAAGCGAAGGCTTACCTGGATATATACTTTTCGCCTCCTGTGGATTTTCTGTTTCAGGAATTATTACCGGATCAGTCAGCGCGGACAGCCCAGGCTGATCTGGGTCGATACATTACACAGAGGCTATAATTATGGTTTTCTAGCGGGACGGTTCATATAGACAGTTAAACGTACGATCACAGTCTAGTGCATTGTGAACTTAATAATATTATCATCAATATAATTGATCGCAAATTTTAAAGCAAAGATGCTAGGCAAATCAGCGGTAACATATTGAATTAAACCTTTCCCTCATACGACAATTCTGCAGCAGACGACTTTAAACATATGTTATCATAAAATTGAAAATCTCTATAATTGAATGGATAACGTTACTATGACTTAAATTGGGAAACATTGTGGCAATTGAGCAATTTCTACTTTTGTCACTATGTTTTCAAAAAGCCGTCTGCTGCAGAGGCGTCAGAGAGCGTCCATATGAGGGAAAGGGTTAAACCTTTCCCACATACCAGTCTGCAGCAGATGAATTTGAAAACATCGTGGCAAAACCATGGAAAGGCTCTATAAATGAAAGTTTAATTACAAAAAAAAAAGAGTTAAAATATTGTTGCAAATGGTGAAATCGCTGATCATGATCAGTTTCTCCTATGACACAATGTTTTCAATAGTAATCAGCTGCAGATGTATCAAAAGGCATCTTTTAAAAGAGCTAGATTGTGCGTGTTTCTTCTTATTATCATTAATATCAACATTTGATTGGAAATTTCATAGCTCAGATACTATTCAAATCAGAAATGACTTTTGAAAACATTGTGACAAAGGGAGAAGTTGTTAATAATGAACAAATTCTTCTTTGCACAATAAAAGATTTCAGCTCTTATATCAGTTTAATACTATATTTTATTTAGACTTTTCAATAGTTTTACCTATAATGTTTAATCGACGTCATCTGCTGCATGCAACTTTGTTGTATCAACAGTGGGAGAGGGTTAATGAACAAAATATTAAAACATGATGGAAAAAACAGAAATAGCTCATTTTTGACATCAAAACCATAGTATGAACAATATTGATGAGCCATATAAACAGTGCAGGGGAATGAGAAAATGACACTTGTTCTTGACAATTTACTTCTCTTTAATCCTCCCAACATACAAGAAATCTGCAGCAGACGACTTTGACCCTTTCCCTCATACGACAATTCTGCAGCAGACGACTTTGAACTTATTTTGTCAAAACATAGAAAATCTCAATAGTTGAATGGATAACCTATGACTAAAAGTGGAAAACATTGTGGCAAAAGGAGAAATTACACGTTTTGTGCAATTTCTTCTTTTGTCACTATGTTTTCAAAAAGCTGTCTGCTGCAGAGGCGTCCGAAAGCGTTTATATGAGGGAAAGGGTTAACAACATTTAGTGAAAACCATCCATCATATATCTCTATAAATGATGGTATAATTATATGAAACAAGATGTGTTTGTGAAACACTGATGCCCCCAATGGCAACATCTAGGTCAAAGGTCAAGGTCGCAAGGTATACACATGTGAAATATGGTAGCATTACCTGTTATTGTTCAAAAGTAGTGGGGAAGGTTAAAAAAAAAATTGAGAATGGCAACATCTAGGTCAAAGGTAAAGGTCGCAAGGTCAAAAATGTTGGTACTGACAGAAAGGTCATGTCACAAGGAATACACATGTGAAATATGGTAGCCGTATCTGTTATGGTTCAAAAGTAATGGCCAAGGTTAAAGTTTTTTTTGAGAATGGCAACATCTAGGTCAAAGGTCAAGGTCGCAAGGTCAAAAATGTTGGTACTGACATGTGAAATATGGTAGCCATACCTGTTATGGTTCAAAAGTAATGGCCAAGGTTAAAGTTTTTTTCGAGAATGGCAACATCTAGGTCAAGGTCAAGGTCGCAAGGTACTGACAGAAAGGTCATGTCACAAGGAATACACATGTGAAATATGGTAGCCATACCTGTTATGGTTCAAAAGAAATGGCCAAGGTTAAAGGTTTTTTCGAGAATGGCAACATCTAGGTCAAGGTCAAGGTCGCAAGGTGAAAAATGTTGGTACTGACAGAAAGGTCATGTCACAAGGAATACACATGTGAAATATGGTAGCCGTATCTGTTATGGTTCAAAAGTAATGGCCAAGGTTAAAGTTTTTTTCGAGAATGGCAACATCTAGGTCAAAGGTCAAGGTCGCAAGGTCAAAAATGTTGGTACTGACAGAAAGGTCATGTCACAAGGAATACACATGTGAAATATGGTAGCCGTACCTGTTATGGTTCAAAAGAAATGGCCAAGGTTAAAGTTTTTTTTTAGTATGGCAACATCTAGGTCATAGGTCAAGGTCGCAAGGTCAAAAATGTTGGTACTGACAGAAAGGTCATGTCACAAGGAATACACATGTGAAATATGGTAGCCGTATCTGTTATGGTTCAAAAGTAATGGCCAAGGTTAAAGTTTTTTTCGAGAATGGCAACCTCTAGGTCAAAGGTCAAGGTCGCAAGGTCAAAAATGTTGGTACTGACAGAAAGGTCATGTCACAAGGAATACACATGTGAAATATGGTAGCCGTACCTGTTATGGTTCAAAAGTAATGGCCAAGGTTAAAGTTTTTTTTGTGCAGACAGACAGACAGACCAACAGACAGACCAACAGACAGGCCAAAAACTATATGCCCCCCGAATCGGAGATTCCGTGGGGGCATAAAAAGTTGAAAATATTGTGACAAAAGGTCAAAAATTGCTTGTTTTGAGCAATTACTCCTTTTGACGCAATGTTTTCAAAAGTTGTCTGATGCAGAGGCTTCAGAAAGTGTCTATATATGGGAAAGGGTAAGACAATGTTTTCAAAAACCATCTGCTTCCAAGGCTTCGAATGTCAGCTGTATCAGGGGAATGAGTTTAGCTGGGAATTATTCCCAATATCTGTATTCTATTCTATACTAAGTAGCTGAGTCACCCAGAATGTGAGAGCAAGGTTTCATAATGCCCTAGATACACCTGAATTTCCCCTATCTACAAATAAATCTGTCAAATCATTACATCCGTTTTCACCTGCAGATGCATTTGATGCATCTGCAGCAGACAACATTCAAAAACATTTTGCAAAATTAGAAGTTGCTGAAAAATGAGCAATTTTTTCTTCTTTCACAATGCTTTCAAACCTTTTTAATAAATCTACTCGCGATCATCATCCCATTTTGTATTTTTCCGCCATATATTTGATGTTTTTTTAAAGTTGTCTGCTGCATATTTATAATGATGGAAAGTTAATCTAGTCCTCCCTATCTTATTCACCCTTTTCCTGATATGCAATCATTAGCCCTTTCCCACTTGCAGACGCCTTCCGACGCATTTGCAGCAGACGACTTTGGAAAACATTGTGGCAAAAGGAGAAATTGCTCATATTTAATGATTAAACTCTTATTTATGGAGTCCGAGATATTTCACAATTTATAAATGTGATTTCAAAGTCATCTGCTGCAGAATTGTCGTATGTGGGAAAAGGTTAGTCCTGGCAGTCCATGTTTAGGAAAAAATGTGAAAAAACACAGAACATTGATAACCCAAAATATATATATATCATTATATATGGAAGACACAGTATGTTTATAAAGTAAAACACAACTCATGGGGAAACTTGTACATGTATCTACTTTGCTAAAGATGTTTTTTAAAGTTCCTTAAATTGTAGATGCTTTAACGCTCTCCAACATACAGATGCATTCTGACACCTACGAAGCAGACAACTTATGAAGACAAAGTGAAGAGCAACAATTTCTCCATTTGCCACAATGATTTAAATTCAACTGTATTCAATAATAATACCCTTAGATCGTTTGAACTGACTTTTTGAAGCTTGTGCCAATAGCAGAGGTCCAGAAAAGGAGGGGTATTCAGCTCTTTTTCCCACAATTTCTTTCTTATTATTAACGCAAACCCTATGTTATGGGTACTCAAAAGAATCATCTGACAACATTGGGGTTAGAGGATCAAATACTTAGGATTTTAGAACATACAAAACGCCCCTTATCTAGAGCTAGTTCTGGCCAATATTACAAAATGCCCCTTATCTAGAGCTAGTTCTGGCCAATATTACAAAATGCCCCTTATCTAGAGCTAGTTCTGGCCAATATTACAAAATGCCCCTTATCTAGAGCTAGTTCTGGCCAATATTACGGAGTGGGGACCAGCCTATGCAATTTACTGTTAGCTGCTCAACTAAAACGTTTTTATCTTGAAATTTTCTAGAATTGGCTAGAGACTCTTCCAAATGCAAAGCAGGACAAGTCCATTTTAAAAATTCAGCATTTAAAGGTTAATAGGAATGACTGAAAATTATGTATTTGCCGGTTATTTCCCCTTTATAAATTCATTGTAATATTTAAATCTTTCCCACATACAGCAAATCTGCAGCAAATATCTAGGAAAAAATATGGAACGTTTCTATAAATGTAAGTATATATTTATAAGAAAAAGTTGAAAACATTACGGCAAAAGGAGAAATTGCTTGTTTTGAGCAATTTCCCCTTTCAAAGGTTGTCTGCTGCAGAGGCATCAGAAAGTGTCTATATGTGGGAAAGGGTTAAATCTTTCCCACTTGTAGACCCATCTGAGGCAGACTACTTTTGAAAGCATTGTGACAAAAGGAGAAATTGCTCAAAACACAGTAAGTATAATAGATTCATCTATAGAGATTTTCCGGGATTTTGCCAACATGCTCTCTGGGTCATCTGCTGAAGGTTTGCTCTATGAAGGAAAGGGTTAACACAGGACTGTTGGCTGATTAGTAATCAGTCATAGGGAAACTTATTCAAATGATATCAATCATTAACCCTTTCCCTCATATAGACGCTTTCCGACGCCTCTGCAGCAGACGGCTTTTTGAAAACATAGTGACAAAAGAAGAAATTGCACAAAACGTGCAATTTCTCCTTTTGACACAATGTTTTCCACTTTTAGTCATAGGTTATCCATTCAATTATGGAGATTTTCTATGTTTTGACAAAATACGTTCAAAGTCGTCTGCTGCAGAATTGTCGTATGAGGGAAAGGGTTAAACCTATTCCCACATACAACAAATCTGAAGCAGGCCCCATTGAAAACATCTTGAAGCAAAACTATAGAAAATCTTTATAAGCGCGAGTAGATCTATCATTATAGAATAGATTTGAAAACATTGTGGCAGAAGGTGAAATTACCCATCATTGGCAATTTCTCCATTTGTCACAATGTTTAAAAAAATTGTGTCCAGTGGATGCTTCTAATTGTGTCTGCATGTAGGAAAGGGTTAAATGAATTTACCAATTACTTGATACAAGGATAATCACTATTTATTTACTATAAGATACTTTTTCGAAAAAATAAAAAGTGAGCCTCCCCTATTGTACAATCTAAGCTCATCTGCTCACAGAGGCCAATCACCCTTTGAAGTTTGAAGACTTTGGGTCAAAAGATTCTTGAGATATAATATTCAGCAGATACCAATTTGAATTTGATGGCTCATTATAAGACCCAAGTTGACCCTTGATCGGGTGACCCAATCATCTTGTGGAGCTTAAAGACCCTGGGTTAGTGAGATATTGAGCAGAAACTAATTTGACATTTGCAGCCCCTGAGTCCTAAACCCTTGACCAAGTAACTCCAAAAAATAATTTGGGTCAACTGCTCAAGGAGTCCAATCATCCTATGAATTCTGAAGACTTCTTGAGAGGAAACATATTTTACCTTAACCCTTTCCCTCATAGACACTTTCTGACACCTCTGCAGCAGACATCTTTTTAAAAACAGTGACAAAAGAAGAAATTGCTTAAAACGAGCAATTTCTCATTTTGCCACAATTTTTTCCACTTTAAGTCATAGGTTATCCATTTAATTTTAGAGATTTTCTATTTTTTGATTAAATATGTTCAAAGTCGTCTGCTGCAGAATTGTTGTATGAGGGAAAGGGTTAATGTCACAATATTTTAACAAACTTCTCCGCTGTAAATGCTTTGAAATGTGCCTTTAAGTTGAAAATGGTCTAGGTTTTGTCGCCTTTCTGAGGCCACAGAATAGAATTAAAATTGAATAATTTTGGATGAGAACCACCAAAGGAATGTTTCTATGTTGTTTGGCTGATTTGTTAAGTTTTATTGGATGTTTTTGGTGTTGCCAACATTGTTTCAGTTATATCATGGAGACAGTTCACATATTCATTGGTAAACAAACCAGTACTATGGGCAGTCCGTCCTACTACATTTCAAATCTGGACGCTTAAATCACTCATTCACTGCGGGTTCCTGAAATTGGCTTTAGTTGGCCCTATGGTTTCGGAGGTGTTGTTTAACCCTTTCGCACATACAACAAATCTGCAGCAGACGACTTTGAAAACATCTCAACAATAATATGGAAAATCTCCCTAATTGAAATCATAATTATTGAATAGAGTTGAAAACATTGTGTCGAAAGGAGAAATTGCTCGTTTTGAGCAATTTCTTCTCTTGTCACAAAGTTTTCAAAAGTCGTCTGCTGCAGAGGCATCAGAGAGTGTCTACATGAGGGAAAGTGTTAAACAAATGTATGCCGATGATGGATGATGCAAGGAGGACGATGGACACTTAGTGACCACAAAAGCATACCTTCAGTATTTCGTGCTCAGGTAAGCTAAATATATACATTAGGTAACAAAACTAATGAAGGGAATAATAGACATGATAACCCTTTCTTACTCCCCGACGCATTCACATGCATCTGCAGCAGACAATTTTGTAAACATTGTGGCAAAAGGAAAACTTAATGTTCATAATAAAACTTTCACAAATAGAAACTTCCCAATTCATATCTAGGTTTTTTGAAAGTTGTCTGCTGCAGCAGCAACCCTTTCCTATTTGTAGAAACATGTTGACACATCTGCAGCAGACAACTCTTGAAAACATTGTGGAAAGAGAAGAAGTTGTTTAGCCCTGTCCCACATTCAACAAATCTGCAGCAGACAACTTTGTAAACATCTAGGCAAAAGTTTGGAAAATCTGTAGAAATGAAAGAACCATAATTGTGTAACAGTGAAATCATTGTGGCATAAGGAGAAGCTGCTCATGATGAGTGATCCAAATAGATCAGCCTTGGTCGGAAATCTGTAATGGCACGTACTTTGGTAATAAAACTGATGGTCATTTTGTAAATCATTTGTTCTCTTTAGAATTTTAAAAAAGCAGTCTGTTGAACAGAAATTGCAAGTCCTTTGCATCTGAGTAAAAGGGTTAATAATGGGAGATTTTTAAAAATCAAATCATGCAATAGGCTTAATGTCAAAATCACACATGACAAAGCAGTTATGACCCATAAATTATAATTAATACTTACCACTTCTTGAGATATGTTAATTCAACTCAATAAAACACTTAACTTTTAACACTCCTCTATTACAAAAAAATACTTTTTTTTAAACCAAAATTTTATCAATCAAATAACCGGCCTTTAAGTTTAAAACACATCCATTAACTTTACATAAACTACTGCTTCACCCCCCTAAGTTTGTATTAATTTCCTGAGGTTTAACTCACAATCTGTTTCCCCAATTAGACCAGGAGAATCTGATAGAGAAGCTTACCTGTATGATTATACAGCGTATGTTAGAGGACAAACAGTTATGTATGTAGAGTATATGGAGCAAAGGTATAAGTTTAGCCCCAATAAAACCCCACACAGGTGAGTCATTACTTCGGAATCTTTACTAAGCAGTAATTTAGTCACTGTGCATTTACCTCCCTTGACAAAACACACGTACAATGTATACATACATTGGAGATAACAAATTGGGCCAAGTCATCCAAATAATGTGCCCTGTCATTCTAAACATTTTTTAACTAGGCATGAAATAATGTCAGGGTGACATTAATTGGCATTAGATTTTACTCTTTCTTACATGACATACGATTTTACTCTTTCTTACATGACATACAACAAATCTGCAGTGTAGAAACATAGAAACTATCTTGGCAATATGGAAAATGACTTATAATAACCCTTTCCCATATACAACATATCTGCAGCCGACAACATTGAAATCCTTGCAAAAACGTTAAAAATCTCTATAAATGAATAACTGAAAATAGTTGAAAATGTGGCAAAAGGAGGAATTGCTCGGTTTGAGCAATATCTCCTTTTGTCACAATGTTTTCGATTTTTTTTATGTAACTACGTCGAAACGCGTCTACAGGTGGTTATTGCTTAATATGACATTTCATTACATTTAATAAATAGAATTGAAAACATTGTGGCAATAGGAGAACATGTCCATAATGATCAAGTTCATTTTCTTCTTTTGCCACATTGTTTTCAAAACTTGTCTGCTGCAAATGCAGCAAACCAATTTCTCCTTTTGCCACAATGTTTTCAACTTTTTTCAGTAAATATTCTCCCATTTATAGGGATTTTCTACTATTTATGTTTGTCCACATGTTTCCAAAGTCATATATATGCTGCAGATTTGGGAAAGGGTTACCATAAGCATGAACTAACAAACAAGATGCTGTTATAATGTTGTCTTCTGCTGATTTCTCGAATGCGGGGAAGGGTTAATGAAATTTTGGACTTGGGGGGCATTTTCCAGAATCATGGAGTGAAAGTGCCACGTTACCTGTATATAAATCTGGGGCTAATGATAACACTAGCAATTACAGAGCTCTTCTTGGCCTATTTCTCCTTTTGCTACAATCTGTACAAAAGTCATTTGCTGCATTATGCATTAAAATGCATCTGAAAAAGGGAGACACAACAAAACCCGTAATCTTGCTACAAGAAAACTCAAAACTGATATTGTTTCCTCGTTCCACTGAACCCTAGTGTAAAGGTTGTTTGGCACTATGACAAAGTTAAAACCAAAGATTTTGATTAGAGTCCGATAAAATATTTGTCTGGTTAAAAATAAAATCTTCATAATTCTGACTTTAAGACATCTCTATGAACATTTGGGTTCTTATAGATTGACTCTGCTTAACCCTTTCCCACATACATCAAATCTGCAGCAGACGGCTTCGAAAACATCTGGTTAAAAACATATTAAACTTTTATAAAGGAGTTTAATTATTGATCAAAGATGAAAACACCGTGCCAAAAGGAGAAATTGCTCATTTTGCCACAATGTTTTCAAATGTTGTCTGCTGCAAAGGCATCAGAAATGGCTGTATTTGGGAAAGGCCAGATCATATAAATGAAAATTTGCCTTAACCCTTTCCCACATACAGACGATTTCTGACATCTTTGAAAAACATTGAGGCAAGAGGAGAAATTGCTTTCCTGATTAAGACAGCAATTAACGCTTTAGCAGCAAATGATCTTTTGAAAACATTCTGGGAAAAGGAGAAATTACTCAAAATTTGCAATTTCTCTTTTCTAACCCGAGACTGTATTGTCAAGTTATATACTACCTCTTATTGTCCAGTTTATTTCTAAAACACCTTCAATGTCTTTCATTCTTAACCCTTGCCCACATACAGCCGCTAAATTCTGATGACTTTTCAAAACATTCTGGCAGAAAGAGAAATAGCCAATATTGAGAAATTTCTCCTTTTGCCACAATAATGTCAACTCTATTTCATTATACTTTCATTAACCCTTTCCCTCATATATACTCTTTCGGACGCCTCTGCAGCAGACGACTTTTTGAAAACATAGTGACAAAAGAAGAAATTGCCCAAAACGTGCAATTTCTCCTTTTGCCACAATGTTTTTCCACTTTTAGTCATCGGTTATCCATTCAATTATGGAGATTTTCTGTGTTTTGACAAAATACGTTCAAAGTCGTCTGCTGCAGAATTGTCGTATGAGGGAAAGGGTTAACAGAGATTTTTTAAATTTTTGCCAACATGTTTTTAAAGTCTTTTGCTGCAGATTTGTTGTATGGTGAGTAAGGGTAAAGGAGAGTTTATATAAATATCTTATCTTATGAGGGTTTTCTCATCAGAAAATGTCTGAGGAAAACAATAACACGAAACATGTATAAGAAGAAGAGGACTTGATGGGCCTGGATCGCTTACCTGAATTATAAAATCCGATTAAACAATGGCCGACCACCTATAATTATGTAGTCAATCTCAATAACTTATTATGCGGTCAGGTAAGCTAATACTTAGTGTCCAAAAAGAAATTTTTCAAATATGACCAAGTGACCACTAGATTTGAGACTAGATATAACCCAAAGACACTACATTACAGCCTCTAGATTTTCACTAGATTTTCAACCTTTACCACATACAACAAATGTGCAGCAGACAACTTTGAAAACATTTAGTCAAAAACATGGAAAATATCTATAAATGAAGGTGTAATTACTGAATCAAGTTAAAAACATTGTGGCAAAGGGAGAAATTGCTTGTTTTGAGCAATTTCTACTTTTGTCACAATATTTTTAAAAGTCGTCTGCTGCAGAGGCGTAAGAAAACGCCCAAATTTACACTTAGCATAGAATTCATATAGAGAAAAAATCTGACTAAGACTCATTATGCTTATGTCCAAGTCCGTCAGATTGTTTTAAAATTTAGTCTAGTGACCTAGTTTTTGACCAGGCATGACCTACATTAAAATTTAGTCTCACAAGATTTTCCTTAAATTTCCCCCGGTGATCTATAATTAATCTTGGTCTAGATCATCAAGTCTTGACCTAGATATCATCTATACAAACATTCTAGCAAAGTTTCAGCAAGCTCAAGTCAGAACTGCAGTCTTTAATAGTGTTTACAATGTTTTTTTCTTAAATTTGGCTAGTGACCTAGCTTTTGACTATAGACATGACCAATATCCAAAATTAATCTAGACATGACGAAGGCAACCATTCTGAAAAAGTCTCAAATTATTTACTTTAAAAAACAGCTTCCAGTAACTTCCAGAGTGTACAAAAGATTTTCCTTCAATTTGACCTTTTGACCTAGTTTTTGATCCGGCATGTCCCATATTCCAACAATCATTCTAACAAAGTTTCAACATTCTAAAGTTTAAAATGCGGCTTCCGGACTGTTAACAAGTCTTCTTCAATTTGGGCCTTACATGGACCCATATATGTATTTAAACTTAGCCTAGATATCATTCAGACAAACAATCTGACACAGTTTCAAGCTGCTGAAATTTCAAATGTGGTCTTTAGAGTTTAAACAAGTTTTTTCTCAAATTTGACCGAGTGACCTAGCTTTAGACTCATCATTACCTTTATTCAACCTTATCCTAGATATCGTCAACTCACATTCTGACAAACTTTCAACGTGCTCAATTTAAATATATGGCATGTACAGTGTAAACAAGGCAATTGTTGACAACAGACAAAAGGCGAGCACAATAGCTCACCTTGAGCACTCCATGTTCAGGTGATCAAAAATTGGATGTTTCGTGTTGACATTGAGAAAAAAACATTGTGGAAACAAGCTCTTAATACGGCTTTGCATTTGGACGAGTTCATAGCCATTTCTATGAATATTAGGATAATTATTGTTCTGCAGCCATCAGTATAGCCAGGTGTACCGGATGACCTTGCTATATACTGGTCGAATTAACCCCCTTTTCCCACCCACATCAAATCTGCAGCAGACGACTTCGAAAACAGATTTGCAAAAACATGATATATCTCTGTCAAAAAGGCTTAACCCTTTCCCTCATACGACAATTCTGCAGCAGACGACTTTGAACATATTTTGTCAAAAAATGGAAAATCTCTATAATTAAATGGATAACCTATGACTAAAAGTGGAAAACATTGTGTCAAAAGGAGAAATTGCACGTTTTGTGCAATTTCTTCTTTTGTCACTATGTTTTCAAATAGCCGTCTGCTACAGAGGCGTCAGAAAGCGTTTATATGAGGGAAAGGGTTAAACCATAAAATAAAGTTGAATACATAGTTGCAAAAGGGGAAATTTCTCATCCTGAGCCATTTCCCCTTTTGGCAAAATGTTTTTAAAACTTGTCTGCAGCAGTCATCAGAAAGCATCTGTACGCGGGAGAGAGTTAAGCTCGAAGCCTTCACAAAATTGTTTCCTTCAGTTTTTTCCCACATACAACAAATCTGTAGCCTACATTTCTATTTCCTAAAGTAAGATTATTTGATAGTGCTGAAAACATTGTGGCAAATGGAGAAATTGTCTATGATGAGAAACTGCTCCTTTTGCACTAATGTTTTCTTACGTTGTCTAGCCTGCAGATGCCTCTACAGGCAGGAAAGGTTGAAGAGAAAATGCAATTGCTTCTTCTTTTCCAACCACCAAAAATTCAAAATTACCAGTCATCAATCTATTATCATGATTTATTTTCTTCGAAGTTTGTTTGAAGGTTAACACTTTTAAAATGAACATGTCCGGCTTTGCATTTAAATTTGGACCAGTCTATAGCCAATTTTAAGAATATCAAGATAACAAGACAGCCATGATGGCCCTATATCACTCACCTGAGTAAGTGTTTGAGGGTCCTAATTTAATTGCTCTACAAACATAAGAAAGAAGGTCAAAAAGTCATGGTGAAGGTCATCCAAAGACAATGATTATATTTGATTGTAAAATTGTACACATGATGCAAATTGTGTTGCTATAGCTTTATAAATAAGAAAGTAGGTCAAAATGACACAGCCAATGTCATCCTAGGACAACATTGATATTTGTTTTCAAAACTGTACACATGGTTCTAATTTCATTGCTGTAGTTCAAAAATAAGAAAGTAGGTCAAACAGTCTTAGTCAAGGTCATCCTAGGACAATATTGATATGTGTTATAAAAACTGTACACATGGTCCAAAGTTCTATGCTGTAGGTTCAAAAATAAGAAAGAAGGTCAAAGGGGGTGGGGCCAGCTTTGACCCCAGGGGCATAATTTTAAAAAACTTAGTAGAGGGCCATCGTATGATGCTACATACCAAATATCAAAGGTCTGGGTGTTGTGGTTTGAGACGAAAATATTTTTTCTTATACAAGTGTATAGGAAACTTGTGACCTCTAGGGCGGGGTTAGCTTCGACAAAGGGGCACGATTTGAACAAACTTGGTAGAGGACTACTCTATGATGCTACATACAAAATATGAAGGGTGTAGGCCTAGCGGTTTCAGACAAGATGATTTTTGAAGATTTCCCTTTATAAGTCTATTATGACTATAAGATACTCGTGACCCCTGGGGCGGGGCCGTTTGTGATGCAGGGGTTATTTGAACAAACTTGGTAGAGGACCACTATGATGCTACATATAAAATATCAAGGGTTTGGGCCTTGTTGTTTCAGACAAGTTGATTTTCAAAGATTTCCCTATGTAAGTCTATAGGAAACTTGTGACCCATAGGGCGTAGAAAAAAAGAAATCTTTGCAAAGTTTTTGACCTCGGAAAAGATCACACTACGGTCATGGTCACATGTTTATAAATCAATGTAAAGGACATGTGACAAATAAATGAAGTTTTTATCGTGTTCAAATTCAATTACAACAATTTTGGCAATTTTAAAGGACCATAATCCCGTCATACATGAACGGATCGGGCTGGTATTTGAAAGGAACCGAGCTCTCAGGATATCTAGCAACTGCATAAGTTTGGTAAACATCGGATAATAAATGATGACTTTAACTTGTTCACAAGGTCAATTATAGCAGTTTTGCCAATTCTAAAGGGCCATAATCCTGTCATGCATGAACAGATCTGGCTGGTTTTTGAAAGGAACCAAGCTCTCAGGATATCTAGCTACTGAATAAGTTTGCTAAACATCAGATAAGAAATGAAGACTTTATTGTGTTCACAAGAAATTGTGGACAGACTACGTGACAGGTGACAGGTGAGCTAAATATATTCAGTTGGTTTGCCAACAATAAAGAGCTTCACAGGTCAGACCCTATATATCTACATATATGTGGTTGGCAATTGTAAAATATTATGTTAGAGCTCAGGTGAGCGATCCAGGGCCATTAAGTCTTTTTTCTTATCATATAACCCTTACTGACATACAACAAATCTGCCGCAGACAACTTTGAAAACATCTAGGCAAAAATCTGGGATATGCTGGTTTGCCTGGCTTTATACTGCTGGAACAGGATCCAGGTGTCAGAGAGTGCATGAATGACCTTTCTATGGTTCTATAAACCCATTATCAGCTGGCATGTTTTACTGAAAATCATGTGGAGAAAAACAATCACATATGTAATTATAATTTTGAAATAGTTTTCTCATAACATGCAATGTATCCTTTCCTGAAATGTCATGAGTCATCTCTTCATGGGACAGAGATAAACCCTTTTTCCCATGTATCTAGCAGACATCTTTTGAAAATATTGTGGCAAAAGGAAACAAAGTCAAGCATGGTGTTTTACGGACAGGTCGTCCGTAAAACACCATGCTTGACTTTGTAATGCTTTATAATAAAACAAAACGTTTTGCAGTCTACACATGAGGGTCATGATGGTTAACAAGTATTCCAAGTTTCACAGCAATATCCTAAAGGATAAAGTCAATAATTGGATTTTAAAGGGCCTGTTTGGCTCACCGGAGCACAAATTTAGTGATTTTCGGAGATCGGTAATAGTTTGGCAGCGCATCGGTATCACATCGCTCAGAGCAGTAGTACATCGTCATTACATCAGCTAGAAAATTAGCAACGGCAGGCGATGGTATAAATTTTCGAATATGGTCAAAAATTTCTGCCGCTGCGCTGCCAGAGCGAGCAACGGAACTACAACGGCAGTACTCCGGTATGGCTTCGTTAATGTCGGTAGAGCAATGGTAGCGCTCCGTAATAGATCGGCGGCTCTCTCCTTGCATCAATGTGTACTGTAATTGTATATATGTGATACCGTAGTCCTGCCGATGTACTACAGCACTACATCGGTATTACAAGAGCCAATTGTGATTTTTCAAGTGCTTTCTTGACGAAGCTCCACCGATTTTCTCGCTGTTGTTAATTGTATGCTCCCGATTAGTCCCGGCGAGGTACATCGGAAGTGTGTGACAGTCTTAACCAGATTCAAAAAGTTGAGCTAAAAAAGGGAGCAATTTCTCATTTTGCAATATTGTTTAAAACACTTTTCAAGACCTGCAAACATTGTTTCAAAGAGATTTACCACAGTTCTGCCTACATGTTTCAATGTTGTCTGCAGCAGATGTGTTGTACGTGGGAAAGGCAACACATTAAAGTTCATCCAAGGATATTTGAAAGCTTTTTGATTGGCAACTATAGTCAAATAATTTTGAAGGTGGACACAAATTTGACACAATACCTTTGTCAAAACAAACTATTGTCCGTCGTCTGTCTGGGTGCAGCTAACAGATGCACACAATTGAATTAATATATTAAACTCAATTTTGAACTTATGTTCTATGCAAAGATCTATGTTATGCAAATTGTCCAAATATATTTACTTAGCAAATATTAAAAGAGATGGTGAAACTTAATTTTATCATGCTTTTCTCTTATGTAAAATTGTAATAAATATGTATTGTAATATAAACCGCCAAAGGTATTGTAAATTTTGGCGACAACATGTATTTGTTATATGCCAATAAAATATATTGAATTGAATTGAATTGTTAATTAAAATGTTGTTGCCAAATGTTAAACTGAATCCTTTCAAACAGCAACAACAGTTCAGCAGCCGACGCCTTTGATATATCTATACACAAGTATGGCAAATCTGTAGTAATAAATGAAAGTATCATTGTTGAATCATGTTTAAAACATTGTGGCAAAAAGGAAATTGTTCATGATAAGGAATATCCCTTTTGCAACCAAGCTTTCAAAAGTTGTTGGATGCAGATGAGAAAGGGTTAATTAGAATTTGCAATTACATGATTAATCATGTCAATTGTAATTAACCTTTTGATGCTTAGGTATGAAGGTGAAGTATGGTTTTGGTTCAACCTGTTTTCAACAACTTTATCACAGCAGCCAGTTCATTCTAACCATATGGTTACTGGCTTTCTCACAAGCTTCTGGCTGCTTTTTCAGTTTGTAAGCCTATTGGTGGAAGATGAATATATATGATGCTTGTCAAATCGACTTTTGTCTAATGCCAGAAAGAATGTTGGCCAAGCTCAGAGGCTCTAACTCAAAACCCCTGTATTGACAGCCCACCTTGCAACCTGAGCTCTAATGGTAGCTGTACATCAGTGAGATATTGTGCTTCATTGTGGCTATTAAAGTCAGTGTCCAATCTAGGATTCGAAAACAGTGGGGGAATTTTATCCAAAAATTGATGCAATTTCCTTCTTCTTTTCTTCTTTGTCTATGTAAAATATCCAACTCCCCCCCCCCGTTCCATAAAACTTTCGGGGGAATACTCCAAACAGTGAGATAATAAGCTAGATTGGACAATGAAAGTGTGTCATGACTATAATCTACAATATTTTAGAATTATCACTTTTCCTGGGAAAATGACCATGCAATACTGACGGTAACAATGTTATTTCAGATAACCACAACCCTGAGTGCTCAAGACAGACGTCACTACAACAATTTTAGAAGTCTCATATATGTGCAGACTGGGATTATCTTCCCCTCTCCAGGCATACCCTCTTAGTCTAGGTGTTTTGCACAGATTTATCTGATGTTTTCAAATAAACCCCCTTCCCACATGTAGACACAGTTTGAAGACTTTGCAACAGATATCTTTTGAAAACCTTTTTTCAACTCTTCCGATAATAATTTTTTATTTATTTTTCCAGATTTTTTGTCTAGATGTTTTCAAAGTTGTCTACAGCAGAATTGTTGAATGTTTGTAAGGGTTAAATGAGTTCTTTATGAAAGTATTTTAATTGTTTAAACATTAATTGTGAAACAAATTCTTACATTGAACTGACATTCAAAGTGCTTATAATCCTTCTAAATGTCTCCCTCCCAAAGAATTATTAGTAGTATTAGCTGCCACCATGGATCGCGGGAGATCGGAAAGACTGACCCTGATCACCTTGGACTTAGACATTCTTGGTTTCAGATTGGTTTTAGTTTAAACATATTTTATTGCAATCATATACTATTATAGGCAAAAGGGTCTGGCTACAAGTTCTCACAACGTTAGATATATTAGATTGGTTAATAATGTGAGTTAAACACCATTTTCAACAGTATTTCAGTATCACAGTGGCCAGTTCATGCACTTCACCATGTGTTTCCTTGCACTCCCGTACCAGAATTCAACACAATTATTTTCCGAAACAACTGGCTACTTTCCTACAAAATTTCTTTTTTTCACTTTGGAGGGCAGAGACTTAGTTGTGCTTCAGGCCTGAGCCATGGTTACTGAGTGTCAGTTGGTCCGTTTCAAATCTATCTATGTTACACCCTTCTGTTTGTTAATTCGAACTTCCCCTAATTCAGACACATTTTGACGGCTCTGCAGCAGACAAAATTTAATCTTGAAAACATTTTGACAAAAGAAAATATTGCTCATAATGAATAATTTCTTCTTTTGCCACAATCTTTACGACTCCATTCAATTTAAGTAATTCGTTTACAGTGATTCTTCATATATTTTCCAAAATGTTTTTAAAGTCGTCTGCTGCAGAGTTGTTGTATGTGGGAAAGGGTTAACCTTGACTTTACTACAATTTCAGAACATAGGGGTTTAAATTGTTTTGAGGAGGAATGTGTTTAACCCTTTCCCACATACATCAAGTCTACAATAAGACAACTTTGAAAATGTCTACTAACAAATATGGTTGTCTATGTGGAAAAGCAGCCAGTTGCTTGGGAAGATTGTTGTGTGGAGTACTGGTGTGAGAAAACCGGGAAATGCATGAGTAGGTGAACTGGCCGCCGTGATATAACTGAGAAATTGTTAAAAACGGCGTTAAACCCCAATCAATCAATGTATGTATAATTACTAGAAAAAGTTGAAAACATTGTGGCAAAAGGAGAAATTGCTTGTTTTGAGCAATTTCTCCCTTTATCATGATATTTTCAAAAGTAGTCTGCTGCAGATGCGTCAAAATGCTTCTATAGGTGGGAAATGTTTAAATGCCAGTAGTGATCACTGATGTACATGACACATTAGCCCAATGTCAGCCGGCATGTTATATGTTATAAAGTCTATCTACATTACAATGTTTTTGTAAACTTTGATCATATGCCCTTTACAAGGGGATGAGTCATCATGATAAAACATCAACACTTACTGTTAACCCTTTCCCTCATACGACAAATCTTCAGCAGACGACTTTGAACATATTTTGTCAAAACATAGAAACTCTCTTTACTTGAATGGATAACCTAGGACTAAAAGTGGAAAACATTGTGGCAAAAGAAGAAATTGCTCGTTTTGAGCAATTTCTTCTTTTGTCACTATGTTTTCAAAAAGCTGTCTGCTACAGTCGTCAGAAAGCGTCTGTATGAGGGAAAGGGTTAACCCTTCCCTTACCCAGCCACATAAACCCTGTCCCAAAATGCAGACACATTTTAACTCATTTCCAGCAGATATATTTTTGAAAAACATTGTGGCTAAGGGGGAATGTGCTTATTATAAAAGATTACTACATAATCAAGAGTTTGTTCATGGGAAAAGGTACACATTGTCATTTCTGGACAGTGTAGGTTCAGATCAGCCCCTGCACATATGTTGTGTCTTATCACAATCTACATTAAGGTTGTATGTAAGTAAAATGTGCACAGTGTAAATCATGATCAGACTGCGCGTATGCTTACTATTTCCCAAGTAGGACAAGAATATACGTAGATTTTTATAGTTTCACTATATGTGTATATATGTTAGATAAACAGGATCCAGCTCCCCCTGGGGGCATTGTTTTTAAATGACCAGGAATAATTTGAACAATTGTAGTAGATGATCACCCAAGGAACAGTAATGCTACATTATTTTCAAATCAGTGGTTTTGGACAAGAAGATTTATTAAAAGTTTTTCGTTTCTGCTTCCATGACAATCAGAGTTTTTGAAGTTTTAACTTTCTTTTCTTTTCAATGTGAACAAAGATCTATCTAATCTATTCTAGAAAACATTCTGTGAGAAAAAAGAGATTATTATCCATTTCTTCAGTTTCCTCAATGTTTCCCTTACTGGCAGTTGTCTGATAAAGAAAAAGGGTAAATAGGTTTAAACATATAAAGTCTGAGTCATATTATTATTGCAAAATCCACATTCTATATTTGTATACTTATTTGTTTTGATCAAGCAAGAAAAACAGTTACTGGTGTGAGTTCATAGAGGGTTTATTAGTCGCCGGGCAGAAGCCCGCGACTTCTATTTTTAATAGCTTTTCGGAAATCACATGGGAGGAGGTGTTATTATTAGAAAAAAACAAATTTAAATGGCTTGAACATATTACAATTGCGTTTGTTTAAAAACACTAAGTTATGACACATCTAAAATGAAATAAATATTCCGATGTTTTAAGTATTAGTAGTTTCTTTATTTTGACTCGCATCTCTTTTTTGGGGGTTTTATTTACGAAGACAAAACCGTCCCCATGAGACTTGCAGCAAGCAGACTGTTTTGTGTCAATAGCAAGTAAAATTCACGTCGAATTCTCCTTTAAAATAGCAATCTTAATTTACTGAATGTTATTTTCATGTTCAAAGAGATGTCTTGATTTGTGAGGAATTCATTTTATAATGTTTATCCATGTATATCTAAAATATGAACTGTTTCTAAGCTAAAACTGTTGATCGCGTGACTCGCGAATACCAACTGCGTAGATCAATCTCCTTTGCAGAGAGCAGCTCTTTACACTCACTTACAAATAGTAAATTATAGGTGATTTAAAATGTTTATTTGGTTCAAAACAAATGAAGAAAAGAACAAACCGAGATAAAACTGGTTTTAATAGAAAAATGACTTTGAACGAACACTCTCTGCCTATAAAGAGAGTTTCAAGAACGACACCTCTGCGACGAAGAATGTAGGTCACGAATCGGGTCTTTCGTACAAAATTATTTCGTCCTTGACAATTTTAAATGTGTCTTATTTGTAAATATTGGATTAAATTTCATCCTTTGTTAAGGTATGATATAATTAGGATGCCAAGCTAATATCATTTTGAGAAAAAGAGAAAACTCATGTCTTCAGCGATTTAACCCTTATCTCATTGTTTTAAAAGTAAATTGCTGCAAAGGTGTCCAATGTTGACTTTAATAGGGGAAACATAAAATGACGTGCTATTGCATGCAAATCTTAAATTGTCTGTTTTGTGGTTTTATTGATAAATGATAGAATTCAAATATTCTGACAAACATCTTGAAAAGTGTATGTGGAATTCACAAATCTTATAATTATTCCTTAATGAAAGCACTGTATAGGGTTAGACTAAGACTAATGATTGTCAAGATTACTCATTTCCATTACTGTGTATGATCAATAATTAGTTGGCTGTGTGTATGGTCAACCTACTTTGGAATGGAGATTGATCATAAACAATGAAAGGCTTCAATTATCATTCACTTCGTTGACAAAACAATGCAAGTTATGACACATTTTCACTTGACCCCGCCCCTGATGATCCAATATGCCCCTCAGTTGATAACTGTTTATTCAACTACTATAATGTTAGTGTTATGCATAACTGCAGTATGCATTTCCGGCGACATTGATGCGTTGCATCAACTTTCTCTTGTATTGTTTCCTTTAACGGTTTCCCACAATAAAGACGCTTTCCGACGCCTCTGCAGCAGAGGGCGTTTTGAAAACATTGTGACAAAAGAAGAATTGCTCAAAACAAGCAATTTCTTCTTTTGCCACAATGTTTTCAACATTATTCAATATTTAAACTGTCATCAATTATAATAAGAGCGTTTCTATATGGCTCAGTATTTTCAAAGTCGTCTGCTTTCCCTCATATATACGCTTTCTGACGCCTCTGCAGCAGACGGCTATTTGAAAACATTGTGATAAAAGAAGAAATTGCACAAAACGTGCAATTTCTCCTTTTGACACAATGTTTTCCACTTTTCGTCAATGGATAACCTATGTTTTGACAAAATACGTTCAAGGTGTCTGCTGCAGAATTGTTGTATGAGGGAAAGGGTTAAATGTACCTGCTCAAAAAAAACCTTTAGCTCTACATGCAGTACAATCATTATATATAATAAACAAGAGAAAGTTGATGCAACGCATCAATGTCGCCGGATATCCATAGTGCAGTTATGCATAACACTAACATTATAGTAGTTGTATAAACAGTTATCAACTGAGGGGCATATTGGAACATCAAGGGTGGGGTCAAGTGAAAATGTATCATAACTTGCATTGTTTTGTCAACGAAGTGAATGATAATTGAAGCCTTCATTATTTATGATCAATCTCCATTCCAAAGTAGGTTGACCATACACACAACCAACTAATTATTGATCATAAACAGTAATGGAAATGAGAAATCTTGCCAATCATTAGTCTTAGTATGTATACAGTGCTATCATTAAGGAATAATTATAAGATTTGTGAATTCCACATACACTTTTCAAGATGTTTGTCAGAATATTTGAATTTTATCATTTTTCAATAAAACCAAAAAACAGACAATTTAGGATTTGCATGCAATAGCACGTCATTTTACCTTTCCTCTATTAAAGTCAACAGTGGACACCTTTGCAGCAATCTACTTTTAAAACAATGAGTTGAGGGTTAAATCGCTGAAGACATGAGTTTTCTCTTTTTCTCAAAATGATATTAGCTTGGCATCCTAATTATATCATACTTTTACAAATGTTGAAATGTAGTCCAATATTTATAAATTAGTCCACCTTCGAAATATAATATCAACTAAACAGTTAAATCTGCAGATCGGAAGCAATATGCCTTTAGGGAATTAAATGACACATTTAAAATTGTCAAGGACGAACTAATTTTGTACGAAAGACCCGATTCTTTCTTATTCGCAGAGGTGTCGTTCTTGAAACTCTCTTTATATGCAGAGAGTGTTCGTTCAAAGTAATTTTTCTATTAAAACTAGTTTTATCTCGGTTTGTTCTTTTCTTCATTTGTTTCGAACCAAATATACATTTTAAATCACCTACGATTTACTATTTGTAAGTGAGTGTAAAGAGACGGCTCTCTGCAAAGGAGATTGATCTACGCAGTTGGTATGGTATTCGCGAGTCACGCTTCAAGCAGGTGCGCGTATGTAAACAACATTAGACTGTCATTGGTTATCGCACACACAGTAAGTACAGTAGTATATAGTAGCGTGTGCAAAATTTACAAATCTATGCGGGCGGTACTCGGTAGTGACGTAATCAACAGTTCTAGGTTAGAAACAGTTCATATTTTAGATATACACGAGTTAACATTATCAAATGAATTCTTCACAAATCAAGACATATTTTTGAACATGAAAATAACATTCAGTAAGTTAACATTACTATTGAAAGTAGAATTTGACGTGATTTTTATTTCAATATATCTCAATATTGACATATAGCAGTTGGTTGCAAGTCTAGCAGGGACCACATTTGTCTTCGTAAATAAGACAAAAACACTTAAATGCAAGTCAACAAAATGAAACTAAAAATACCTAAAACATCGAAATGTTTATTCCATTTTAGATGTGTCATTACTTAGTGTTTTTAAACAAACACAATTGTAATATGTTCAAAACATCTTAATGTGTTTCTTTCCAATAATTATCCCTCCTCCCATGTGATTTCCGAAAAGCTATTAAAAATAGAAGTCGCGGGCTTCTGCCCGGCGACTAACAAAGTATAGAACAACAACTTAACCCTATCCCACATACAACAAATCTGCAGCGGGTAACTTTGAAAACTTTTTGGCAAAACTGTAGAAAATCTCCATATTGAATTAAGTTGAAAACATTGTGACAAAAGGGAATATAGTAGCAATTATTTAAATGCAAATATCTGGGAACATTTTATTTTCCCGTTTCTGATGCCACCTGGCTGCCCTGTTTTAAAACCAACCAATATGGCTTGAAGTTTGAAAAATTATTGTAGAGAGTCAATTAAGGAACATCTCTATCAAATAATCTTGGAAACGGACAAGAGGAATCTGGAGGAGATGAATATTAAAGTTTGGGCGTTTATCTGACTTTGTGATGCCCCAGCAACCAAAGTTCTACACAGAATGTATGTTTTTGACATTTTTTGAAAGAGGACCACCAAGTAATTTTACCACTTTTCTGATGCCGCTTGGTTGCTATGTCTTTCAACTAATCAATGTGTAAAGTATGTATGAAAGAACATTTCCACATAATTATCTTGAAATCAGACAAGAACTCATAAGGATGGATTATTATTTTTTGTTCATGTTGCCCTCTTTCTGATGCAGCCTGGTTGCCATGTTTTTCAAACAATCAATATGGCTTGAACAATTTTTGCAGAGGGTAACCCAAGAAACATTACTAACTAATTTATATTGGAATCTGACAAGCAGATTTAGAGAAGAAGAATTTTAAAGTTTGGACATTTTACCCGCTTTCTGATGCCACAGCAACCAAAGTTCTCCATGGAATTTAGTCCTGTTGTTTAGGAGGAGATGATGTTTGAAGCTTAAGGTTAAGGACGGACGACAGAGAGTGATCAGAAAAGATCACCTTGAGCCTTCGGCTCATTGAATGATCTTAAAATTATCATCATAATTATGCAAAATTTTTGTCAAGATGTTTTCAAAGACATCTGTTGCAGAATTCTTGTACGTCCAGGGGAAGGGTTAAGCAATATTGCTCCATTTTCTATTTGCTGAAAAATCGTCTGACCCAGGAAAAATAAGTTCTATAATATTTTAGCAGAAAGGAAAGCCTTTTGAAATAATTCTACCAAGTGACTGCTTAAGACAGTTCAAAATGTACCAACATATCGATATGATATAGGATGTTGTTAAGAATAATAAACAACTCAGAACTCAAAATTTAACCCTTTCCCAAGTGCAGACGCATCTGCAGCAGACAGCTTTTGAAAACATTGTGACAAAAGGAGACATGCTCATTGTTTTTAATGAGCAATATCTCCTTTTGCCACAACAATTTCTACTCATTTCAATAATCATATTTTTTTTAAAAAAGAATTTCCATATTTTTTATCTTAAAGTGTTTTCTAAGTAATGTCTGCTGCAGAGTTGTTGTTTGTGGGACAGGGATGAACTTTACAACCATACAACTGATCAGAGTTGTTTAGTTTGAAAACAACATGCAACAAACAACACAAGGGCCATGATTAGGCCCTGAATCGCTCACCTGAGAAAGGGCTATTTAAGACTTAACTCTTTCAATGGCAATGGCAATATGAGGTTTTTGTCAAGATAAAAATTCTGACAAAGTTTTAACATGCTCAAGCTAAAAATGCGGCTCCCAGAGTGTTAACAAGATTGTTCTTCAATTTGGCCTAGTGACCTAGTTTTTGACCTGATATGACCCATATTCGAACTTAACTTAAATATCATGAAGACAAACTTTCTGACAAAGTTTCAAGCTTCTCAAGTAAAAAATGTGATCTCTATCGTGTTAACAAGATTGTTCTACAATATGGCCTAGTGACCTAGTTTTGACCTTACCAGACCCTTATTCGAAATTAGCCTAGATGTCATCAAGGCAAAAATTCTGACAAAGTTTGAACATGCTCAAGCCAAAAATGTGGCTTCCAGAGTGTTTACAAGATTTTCCTTAAATTTGGCCTAGTGACCTAGTTTTTGACTCAACATGACCTATATTCGAAATTGGCCTAAATATCACCAAGACAAACTTTCTGACAAAGTTGGCCTAGTGACCTAGTTTTTGACCGGACATGACCCGTATTTGAACTTAGCCTTGATATCATCAAGACAAACATTCTAGTAAAGTTTTAACATACTAAAGTTTAAAATGCGGCTTCCAGAGTGTAAACAATATTTTCATTTAATTTGATCTAGTGATCTAGTTTGTGACCCCAGATGACCAAGTTTCGGACTTTGCCTAGATTTGATGGAGATGTATGTTCTGATAAACTTTCATGAAGATTGGATGCAAAATGTTGCCTCTAAAGTGTTAACAAGCAAATGTCGACGGACAAAAGGTGATCACAAAAGCTAAAGATAGAAGTATTAAGTTGAAATCCGAGTTGAAAACATTGTGGAACAAGATATGAATGCCGGGATGCAATAGCCTCAAAATTATTCCCAGTTCTTAGTGTCTTTATTGGATCATTTTTTGCATTAGCTGATGTGAATTTGGAAACTTTATTTAATTAACCTTTCCCATTGGCAACACCATTAAGATACATCTGCAGTAGATGAATATCAGGAACATTGAAGCAAACGAAGAAATAGCTCATTATGAGCAGTATCTTTTTTTGCCACAATTTGTATGCTCATTCAATAATTATAATTTAATATATATAGTCTTCTGCTGCAGATTTGTTGTACATCGTAACATGTATGTTGGTAAGGATTAACTTGCATATCAGATCAGAACTGTAGATAAGAGGAATTCTTTTTCTTTCTAAAATCTTTTTTTTATCCACATCATAGGGTTTGGTTTGATGATGAGAGAAATATTGTGAAGAAAAGAGCTGTGTACTGTATTCCTCCTTATCTGGACCTCTGTCAGATATTGCGTTCAGACAACTTTAATATCACCTCTGCAGTAGCAGACTTGAAAACATTATCAGAAAATTATAAATTGCTTAAAATTAACTATGTATAAAAACTTATGCTTCATAAATCATCTTTTATTGCTCAAGTAGGAAAATCAATGCAGATGACTCTAAAATATCACACCTGGGGAAAGGTTAATCCTTTCCCACATATGAATACTTTCTGATACCTCAGCAGCAGATGACTTTTGAAAACATTGTGACAAAAGGCGAAATTGCAATTTCTCCTTTTGCCACAAAAATATTTTTAACTTTTGTCAGTAATTATACCTTCATGTATAGATATTGTGTTTTTGTCAATATGTTTTCAAAGTTGTCTGCTGCATATTTGCTGTATGTGGGAAAGAGTTAACCCTTGCCCACTTACTGACACTTTTTGACGCACCTACAGTAGAAACATTTTGACACCATTGTGGAAAAAGGAGAAATAACGTCTAATTTCTCCTGTTTCCACAACATTTTAAATGATTTTCAATAAATAAACTTAAAATCATTGAGATTTTCAATATTTTTACCAAGAGGTTTTCAGTATAATTATGCTGCAGACTTGTTGTTTGTGGGAAAGAAGGTAAAATAAAACTGTTCTGAATGAAATCATATGACGGATGACAAATCAAAATAAACGCCTGTTCTAATATTTGAACTTCCTCATCTTATCCCTTATTCTACTTACAGACCCTCTATGATGCATCTTTTGAAAACATTGTGATAAAAGGAGAAAATTGATCCCCATGATCAATTTCTCCTTTTACCACAATGTTTTCAACTTTATTCAATAATTATACATTTAAACTTGTATTAATTAGCAAGTCATCTGTGTTAGGCAGCCACTTGAAGAATAATCAAAACAATTTCTCTTTTATTTGACCCTTTCCCTCATATAGACGACTCTGCAGCAGGGGGCTTTTTTGAAAACATGGCTACAAAAGAAGAAATTACTCAAAACGAGCAATTTCTCCTTTCGTCGCCATGTTTCTAACTCTATTAAATTATTGAAATTTCATTTAAAGCGAGTTTCCAATTGTGTTCAGGCAGGTATGTTTTCAAAAATGTCTGCCGCGTATTTGTTGCATGTAGAAAAGGGTTAATTGTATGAAGCAGCCAACTGTATTGTACAGCCACATTTTGATTCTCCCCTGGGTGGCTGCTTAAGAAAAGTTCAACTGTACTTAAATATAGATTTTCCATGCTTTTTACCAATGTGTTTTCAGTCATCTGCCTACTTCAGATTTGTTGTGCGTTGGAAAGGGAAGATAGAGGAATCATAGACTTATTAGATAAGAAGTAGTAAACAGGTTGTTGCCAGGCAATATCTTTCTTATCCCTTTCCCTCATATGACAATTCTGCAGCAGACGACTTTGAACATGTTTTGCCCAAAAATAGAAAATCTTTATAATTGAATGGATAACCTATGACTAAAAGTGGAAAACATTGTGGCAAAAGTAGAAATTGCACGTTTTGTGCAATTTCTTCTTTTGTCACTATGTTTTCAAAAAAGCTGTCTGCTGCAGAGTCGTCAGAAAGCGTCTACATGAGGGAAAGGGTTATCCAGGAATAAAAACCTTTAGTGTTGGCCCTCGAAAAGAAATTGGCTCATTCAGACAATTCTTTGGAGGTACCCACATAATAGTTTTAAAGGGGTCATAATTTCCCTTTTTAACTACATTGTTTTCAAAAGTTATCTGCTGTAGAGCATTCAAGAAAATGGTTAAAATATTACCTGTTATAAGTTCTAATATTTCTCCTACCTCTGAGTAACTATGAAAGGTAAATAGGTAATTAACCAAAAGATTGTCAAAGCCAGTCAGCAACACTTAGATAAGTACATTGTGATTGGTTTTAATTTAGTTTTAATTTAAATTCTACTTGTAAAGATAACTCTTCTCTGATATAGACAAATGATGCCTTTAATTTAAAAAAAAAAAGCTCACTGCAGATTAACAGCTGTCACTTTGAATTGATGTAGGCAGTCAAAAGTATGGATGGGGAACAGAAGTCCAGTCCAGATAAGGAAGGATTTACAGCTCTTTTCCCTATAATATCTCTCTTATTATTCAACCAAACCCTATGATGTGCAAACTAAAAAGAATCATCTCAAAACTTTGCTAGATCACCTATAAACATGTGAAGAGATGGCGAAAATATTGCCCATTGACTCTTTTTTTCCCCGTTGTTCATGGGTTGCTACATGAGTGGCAGCAATGTAAAGATGATTGAAAACCAAAGAAGACTTATTTACTTAATTAAGGTCCAAGGGACAGAACTGTAAGACATTTGATGGATTGTAGCTGACTTTTCTCTCTTATTATATTCAACCAAACCCAATTATCATTGATTCCCAGTGATAGCTACATGAGTGGCAGCAATGTTTGTGTTACTTGGGAATCATTAAAACAAATTAACAACTTGCCTATCAGGGGTTTCAATTCCTAAAGAAGCTGTCAGCTAACAGAACAGTTTGGAAGATGATTGACAACTAAAGAAGATTTTTAAAATGTCCAAGGGACAGAACTCTTGACATTTGATGGACTGTAAGTCAAATTACGCCAAATACATCCGCTTCATGGTTATGCTGATCGACAGTAACCATAAATTAATTATACAAGTTTTATATCATTTACTGAAAGATTTACTTGTATGAAGGAACAATCTCTTAATAAAAATTGACCCAGTAACTCTAGTTTCCCTTATTTAATTTAAAGAGTCTTTAACATGTTTTCTAAATTTAAGTTCTGTATCAAAGATTCTACCCAAATCTTTATCTGTATCACCACAAAAATATGAAAAATCTCTTTAAATAAATATGTTACCTGTGTACTAAAGAATACAGTTGAAAACATTGTGGCAAAAGGAGAAATTGCTCATTTTGTCATTATGTTTTTGAAAGACGTCTGCTGCAGAGGTGTCAGAAATGTTCTATATGTGGGAAAGAGATGTCTTCCAGCAAACCACTTTGATGCAACATGTAAGTATGATTATTTATTGCAATGGTTGAACTTACCATAATGTAGGAAACAACATTTTTAGATGTTAAATTTCAGTGGCCACTTATCATTCCAATTATAATTAATGGATTAAATATTGTAGAATATTGGTAGCTTTAAGTAATTATTTACATTTATCAATTAATTATTTTTTATTTGCAGTAAAACTTTTTTTTCTTAAATGTTTTCATCATATTACAGTCAAAATGTTGAATGTCTAAAACATCAAATAAATAAAACAACAAATCAGGAGTCAAAACACAGAAAAAGAAAATAAGAAAATTAAGCAGTTTATTACAAGTATACTTTTAAAACATTATTTCTTTTTAAAAAACAATGAGTGTTCATTTAGTAATCAGTCGCTCGGACTTCTCGCCCGGCCGGGTAGCTCAATTGGTAGCGTATCCGACTCGTGATCTGGAGGTCACGGGTTCGATACCCGGTTGTGGCGACATTCTTTCGGGCGATTTTTCAATTGCCTCTCACCTCTGATCTATGTTAGAAAGTAGTCAGTGGCTTCGAAAGAATGTTGTGTAAGTATTGGTGTGGGAAAGCCAGGAAAACATGGGTAGGTGCACTGACCGCCGTGATATGACCAAAGCTGTTGAAAGCGGCGTTAAACTCCAAACAAACAAACAAACAAATCGCTCGGACTTCTCACTCTTAACCATTGCCCTCATATAGATGCTTTCTGACGCCTCTGCAGCAGACGACTTTTTAAAAACATAGTGACAATAGAAATTGCACAAAACATGCAATTTCTCCTTTTGCCACAATGTTTTCCACTTTTTGTCAATTGGTCCTAATACCTACAGTGTAAAAATAGATTTTTTTCATATTCAAAAGAGTCCTGGCAGAATTAAATGAGTCAAGGACTAGGGATGCGCAGCAAAATGAAACGCTGGTTATGTGCATCTGCATTCTACTTCTAGTACGGTATTAAATCACATTTAATGATTGAAACAGCAAAATTAAAGTGATTTTTATCACATTAAAAAAATCAAAGATCAACAAACAAATAAAATTATAATTATGGAAAAAAAACTCGATTTCCCCTACAAGTATACTGTGTAACAGTAAATTGTTTTGTTTTTTATATTATTACTATGGAATTTTCCTTTTCTACGCAGTATTGACTATTGGTTTTTATTTTAATACAAGTATACTGTGTAACAGTAAATTGTTTTGTTTTTTATATTATTACTATAGAATTTTCCTATTCTACGTACAGACTCTTGGTCTTTTCGGTTCTATTTATTTTAGACGTTATAGACATTCGACGTTTTGACCATCACCCGTTCTCATTTTGGTCCAAATCAATGTGCTTGTTATCAGCTGTTATTTAGGGGCCGTTATTTATCAAGGGCTTATGAATGCATGCTAATAACAATGCAGCTTTCTCGTTCTTTGGAAAGGGTCAAGAAAACGGGTTGTTAGACTTAGTCGTGAACAGCGTTAGAAACTGAAGGCAAATGTCATCCTTTAAAATTAAAGACAAGTCAAGTTTCACAACATTTAGGATCATAAGATACCACGTTGCAGGCTGTCGTCTGTTAGGCTTAAAATCACCCAGTGCAAAGTGAAATAAAGCATACTACCTAATGAGTAACTCTTTCTGATGTCCTGATTATGATTTTCTCACGACGTCAAGGAAATTGGTTGAACTAATCAAGGTCACTATACATGAATGAGTGCTGGTGGTTCACAAATTGAAACTAGGACACTGCGATCTTTAATGAGGTCACCTGTGACCAATCATCGTCGAGTACACTGGATCCCGTCTTATCGTTATTTTGTAAAACGAAAACATTGAAAGCAGGAAACAAGAAGTAACTCTTCAGATAGGCGACTTTCACCTTTTCGGGAAATTTGAAGAAAATCTTATGGATCCACGATATAGTGTAATTAATTTCGCATTTAAAATCTAAGACAATGTTAATGCAGAAAGCGGAGTGTGATGCAATCGCTCTTCTTGTTGCTGACGCATCTGCAACAGATTACTGTAGGACTATACTTCATATTATTTTGCCACAATCATTCCAAAAGGGGAGACAGTAACTTCGTACCCTCTATATTTCGGTAATTTCGTACCCTAGTTATTTTGTTTCATACCATTATTGCCTGAAATAAATTTATATGTAATTAATACACTGCAATTATCACAACTTTATCAACTATGGTTTTTAAAATAAAAATCATCAATCGGCCTTACCTAATTTTAAATATTTTATGAAAATGTTTATGATTTACACTCATGGGTTTAACCCATACATAACCAAACCCGAAATTATTTAAATTGAGTATCTGTTTGTATATAATGGGTATCTGTCTAGCTCACGGTAAACAGCTGCATTGCATGTTGATGTTTTCACATTTAGTATTATTTTACAAAATGTTAAATGTATCCTTCCTAATTCCTTTGATTTGGTAAACCCCCAAATTTCGCTTGAAAATCAAAGGATGGAACTTACATTTTTACAAAGGCATCAAAAAGTTGGAAAATGGTTGATGTTTCAAAGTCAAATGACCGAATTTTGTTATTTAAAACATTTAATGTCTTTAAGCCTTTGTCTGCCTAAACCTTCTGATTTAAACAGAAAGAGCCTGTATAATTGAAGGTCACTCCAAGTAGTGTTGGGCCATCGGTTCCATTTTTACAATGGATTATCGGTTACAATCACTTTGCCTCAGGCTCATTCGATTAGACATCGATTATATAATCGGTTCATACAGTATTGTATTTAACAAGCCTTAATGTTCGCAATGCTTCTTATTATTTATGTTTGATGAAAAATATACCGGCTTAATGTCTTGTCTTTACTAAATTGTATCATTTTATTGCCAAAAAAACACTTTGTTTTGATTTCAAGTTGTTGTATTTACATGCTAGCCCACAAGAGTAATCTCCCTTGTGAAAGCGAATATTAATGATTAAATCAAACATATATGAAGCAAAAAAGGTGAACCGATTGATAATCGATTGTGGTAAATTGCAATCGATTATCGCTAACGTGATGCATATCCGATCAACTTTCGATTATAATCGATCATCGTCCCAACACTAACTCCAAGATACGTAAAGTCTTTCACAATCTCTTTAATTTCATTATATCATATGACCAAGATTCATTTTCCCTTAACGGTTTAACCCACCCCATTTTCTAAAAAATAATTTTTTTTGATTTGTCCTTATTAACCTTTAATCACCATTTACTACAGTACTGGACTAAATGTTATTGAGACTGCTTTGTAAATCATTGATGTTTTCACTTAACACCAGCATGTCGTCTGCAAAGAGGACCAGTAAAATAGTAATATCTTTATGGTTAAGCCAAAAAAATTATTTCCCATGAGATACAGTTTCAAGATCTTCAATAAAGCGAGCAAAAAGCAGAGGTGAAATTGTCTCCCCCTGTTTGAGACCTACATAGGAATAAAAGCTAACTGATGTAGCATTATGAATCCTAACACAGGCCTTAACCTTTGAATACATGTCACAGATAATGCGAAACATTTTACACTTTACTCCAATATGATAAAGTTTATACCACAAAGTTTAAAGATGGCTGAGTAAACAAGCATACATGTAGAAAAGTTGCAAATACTTCAATACTTAGACTGATGAGTCAGAGGTCTAAGCAGAGACATATATGAAAACAATGTGGCAAAAGGATAAATTGCTCATTATTAATTATTGAGCAATATCTAATCTTGCCACAATGTTTTAACTCTTTCCCTCATACGACAATTCTGCAGCAGACGACTTTGAACGTATTTTGTCAAAACATAGAAAATCCCCATAATTGAATGGATAACCTATGACTAAAAGTGGAAAACATTGTGGCAAAAGGAGAAATTGCACATTTTGTGCAATTTCTTCTTTTGTCACTATGTTTTGAAAAAGCCGTCGGCTGCAGAGGCGTCGGACCGAAAGCGTCTATATGAGGGAAAGGGTTAAACAATATTCAATAATAACAAATTGTACTTTCATTTAGATCTAATATGAGTAATAGAGTATTATAAGGCAGAGACATATATAAATACAGAGATGAGCAAATCGTATTACGCAAAGAACAAATCTTGCTTAAATATCCTGGGTATGGCGACATGTGTTAGTCATGTAACTACTTTATCAACTAGTCATGGTATGACACCACCCGCTGATCAGGTTGTGAAAAGTTACTCCGATATACCTTTGACCCTTTCCAACATGCAACAAATCTGCAGCAGACGCCTTTGAAAATATCTTGGCAAAATCATGGTAAATCTCTATAAATAATGTAAATGTAAGTAATTTAGGAGGTGCTCGCCGAGTGTGAGGGTAAACAATCCAAACAAACAACAACAAAAATTTACGAGTTTTACGAGTCCTACAGTCCTATGCACATTTACTTAATCATTACCTGTTTAAGCATATAATCCACTTTGAAATATGACCAAGCTATTAACTCCATGAAATAATGATAGCAAGTACAAAAATTAATCAACTTGCCCTTCTATAATGATCACAATTTGTCCGTCATGCGTCTTCAACAATAGAGTTGTGAAGGAAAACCTTGTCGTCACTCTCAAAGCTGCATTTTGAACTTGAGCGTTTTAAAACTTTCTCACAATAATTGTCTTAGTGATATTTAGGCTAAACTCGCATATAGGTCACGTTTGGTCATAAACTAGGTCACCAGGCCAAATTGAATAAAAATCTTGTTTATAGTCTAGAGACCGCAATGTTTTTTGCCATCATGGGGAAGACTGGGGTTACCCGACTAAGGCCAACTTTGATGCCTCTTTAAATAATTATTATTATTATTATTATGTTCATATTTTTGACAAGATGTTGCAGAACTGTTGTGTGTGGAAAAGGGTAAATATATATAGTTGGCAACTTTGAGTAGAGGATCAATGATACATGTAATATATATTTTTCTTTAATTTCTGTCAGTTTTTATTAATACAGTCATCAAGCCATGGCCAGCTTACTGTACAGTCTCCCACTGGGTTCTAATTGGTTACAAATCAGCGGATCAAATGATGTGACTGAAACCAATAGTTTGAGCGTGAAACTGAGACAGCTTAAAGACGATGATTGTTTTATTGTTCTTGTTGGTGAAGAAAGATGGTAAGTCAATGTATTTACAATTGCTATTATCACTCTGAATAAATCACATTATATCCTTTCTCACACTCAACAAATCTGCAGCAGAAAACTTTAAAAAAAACATGAATCTTGGAAAAAATATGGAAAACTTCTTTAAGTGAAAGTATATATATAATTTTTAGGATAGTTGAAAATATTTTTGCAAAAGGAGCAATTTGTCTGTTTGCTACAATGGTTTCAAAATGTGTCTGCTGTTTAAATGTCGAAATGGAACTGCAAGTGGGAAAGTGTTTGAAGTTTTAGGGCAAGTTACCATTACTTCTTTCATGTTTGGAACTTCAGCTCCAATGTTGATGATACATGTCCAAGTGATTAACCATCATATTTTACACTGGCAATATATAGGTAGGGGCCCAAATAACTCCAAAGGACAAGGTCACTGTAGGTCTAGCTCTATAAATGACACCTCTTGTTTTGTAATATTTTATGTTTTTTCTTAAATATGAATAAAATCTAAATGAGCTATTGACATTTTCAGAAATTGAAAAAATTCTCATTATAACCAAATCTCCATTCCAACAGTTGGAGACAGTGGTACAGAGGTAGAGCGTCGGCCTCTTGTACCAAAGGTCCCGGTTTCGAATCCCCTTTGGGATTTTTCCACACAAACGGTGAGAGTTCTGGTTAAGTATCCAGGAAGCAGACATCGAGCGTGATTAAAATAAGCTTAAAGCTTGTTTCGCAATCGATGTAAAATAAATAAGTTTAAACTAAACTAACAGTGGTTTCCAGATTCAGAAAGATTTTTAACCAGGTTTTCAACATAGTTGAAACCTAGTTATTAGAAAGACGATGTTGTTGTTTCGGCGTGCGGGCAGTGTCAAACTCATCCCTTAATTAACTGCTATCAGGTCAACCCTTTGTCAGTCTGTGTTGCAATTGCATGGAAGACAAAACCTTAGGAGTGGGCTCAACATGTGCCTTTAGGCATCTAGTTATATATAACTAAACATGGTATGTAACTGTTCCTAAAATGGAAACATGTTTTCTACTGTGTCATATTTTAAGGAAATAAATATTCTAACAAATCTAGGGCTATTGAAAACCTGGTTTTGTCGCATTGCAGCGTTTCTTGTTAATTATAAAATTGTTTCCCATTAAATGATCTCTTTTAACACTTTTCCATCTGAGTTCATTATATTTTCGAAATCATCGATTATATTTTCAAAGGCTCAAGGTGAGCTATTCTGATCACTTTTTGTCCGTCGTCTGGCGTTCGTCGTCCGTCCGGTGTTAACTTTTAACTTTAAACACCATCTCCTCCCAAACTCCAAGGACAATTTCCGTGAAACATCACAGGACTGTTCCTCTGGTTGGCCTCTTTCAAAATTGTTCAAAGATTTAAATTCCATTGAGAACTTTGGTTGCTGCAGCATCAGAAAGGGAACAAAATGTCCAAACTTAAAAAAATCTTCTCCTCCGAATCTGCCTGTCAGATTCAAATATAATTTGGTAGAAATTCCATTTTTATGAAAGTGCTTGTCTGATTTTAAGAAAATATAATACGAATCTTACTGTAATGATCCTCTATTTAATTTGTTTAAGCCGTTTTGATTGGTTACACAATCATAGCAACCAGGCATCATCACAAAAGGGGTAAATTGAACTTTTAGCTACAAATGACAACCAACTCCTACCATTCCAATAGACCAATTTCCAGAAAACATCACAGGAATATTCCTTTGGTGGTCCTCTTTCAAAATTGTTCTAAGATTAAAATTCCAATGAGAACTTTAGTTGCTGCGGCATCAGAAATGGGACAAAATGTCCAAACTTTAAAAATCTTCTCATCCGAATCTGCCTGTCAGATTCAAATATAATTTGGTAGAAATGTTCCTTGGGTGACCCTCTATTAAAATTGTTCAAGCCATACTGATTGGGCGAAAAACATGGCAGTCAGGCGGCATCAAAAAAGGGGCAAAATGACAAAATTTGAAAATTCCATTTTTATGAAAGTGCTTGTCTGATTTTAAGAAAATATAATATGAATCTTACTGTAATGATCCTCTTTTTAATTTGATTAAGCCGTTTTGATTGGTTACACAATCATAGCAACCAGGCGTCATCACAAAAGGGGTAAATTGAACTTTTAGCTACAAATGAGATCCAAACTCCTACCATTCCAATAGACCAATTTCCACAAAACATCACAGGAATGTTTCTTTGGTGGTCCTCTTTCAAAATTGTTCAAAGATTAAAATTCCAATGAGAACTTTGGTTGCTGCGCATCAGAAAGGGGACAAAATGTCCAAACTTTAAAAATCTTTAATCAAGTCATACTGATTGGTCGAAAAACATGGCAGTCAGGCGGCATCAGAAAAGGGGCAAAATGACAAAATTTGAAAATTCCATTTTTATGAAAGTGTTTGTCTGATTTTAAGAAAATATAATACGAATCTTACTGTAATGATCCTCTATTTAATTTGTTTAAGCCGTTTTGATTGGTTACACAATCATATCAACCAGGCGTCATCACAAAAAGGGTAAATTGAACATTTAGCTACAAATGACAACCAACTCCTACCATTCCAATAGACCAATTTCCACAAAACATCACAAGAATGTTCCTTTGGTGGTCCTGTTTCAAAATTGTTCAAAGATTTAAATTCCATTGATAACTTTGGTTGCTGCAGCATCAGAAAGTGAGAAAAATACCCAAATTTTAAAATCCTTTTCCTCCATAATCTACTTGTGTGATTGCAAGATAATTTGGTAGAAATGTTCCTTAAGTGACCCTCTAAATAAACTGTTGAAGCCATATTGATTTCGTTGAAAAACAGGGCAGCAAGGCGGCATCAGGAAAGGTGCAAAATGACAAAAACTTTATAATTCCATTCTTATTAAAGTTCTTGTTAGATTTCAAGATATAAATGGCCTTTACTGATAAGCTGTTTCTTGAGAAGTGTCCACTCCTTTGCAGTTTCATTTGCACTCCCTGATAAAATTTTCCCAGATATTTGCAGTTAAATATTTGCTACTAATTTACTATCAATTAGGTGATCGATTTAGGGCCATCTTGGCCCTCTTGTTTGTATGTGGGAAAGGATTATGCTTGACTGCTCTTTTATGTTTCAGTGGGAAGACATTATTATTGTTTCAAACTGCTGTCTCCTATGCAAGTCAAAACTACAATGTAACTTTCATCAGTCGCCAGCCTTTAAGTCACATCCCTTTACCTGTACATGGTATGGTCAGACCCGAGACTGCTGGACAATTGGAGACACTCACATTTCTGTAAGTCTTAACAGGTGATAAGGAGAAATTTTAAAAGTGATAGGCAGAAGTTATAAGGGTAAAAGGAAGACATTTTAAAGCTAATGTTTTCAGGATTTATTATGCTCCCCAAAGAGTTTGGGAGAGCATATAGTTGTCGCTTTGTCCGTCCATCACGTCAAAAGTACTGAATATATTTCAAATGAAACTTGAAATATACATACATATCAATAAGAGAGAGTGCATAATACAAGAACCATAACTTTATAGTGAATAATTTTCAAATTATCTCCCTTGTTAGACTTGATATTTCTATGTCAGGACCATAACTCGTATTTGCATTAAGCATAAATCTAAAAGTACTGAATATATTTCAATGAAACTTGAAATATACATGCATATCAATAAGACAGAGTGCATAATACAAGAACCCTAACTTTATAGTGAATAATTTATCTCCCTTGTTAGACTTGAAATGTATACAGATATTAAAGAAAGGAAGTGCATTACACAAGAACCATAACTTACAGTAAATACTTTTTAAGTTATCTCCCTTGTTAGACTTTATATTTCAATTTCAGGACCATAAATCCAAAAGTACGAAAGATATTTCGATGAAACTTGAAATGTAGATAAATATTAAAGAGAGGAAGTGCATTACACAAGAACCATAACTCTATAATAAATAATAAAAATTAACTTTGAGTTTTAATCATAGTAAGGAAAAGTTCTAAGGGTATTTTAAGGCTAATAGGGAGATGTTTTAACCCGGATTTTGATGCATCTGCAGCAGAGGTGTCAGAAAGGGTCTATGTGAGAAAGGGTTAAGCTCCCAATTCGGTGACCTATGCTGTCCTGGGACAGCTCTGTCATTCTCTTTTTGTTTCAGTTATATGAACACAGCCAAAGATTTGATACAGTATTGCAGTGGTATACACACTAAGTCTATCCTACCAGATGTAGTCATTGTGGATGACTTTCAGTACTATTCAAGTCAAATTGAGGTTAGTCACTGCTACTGTTTTTAGATCGCCTAGAGCCAAAGGCTCAAGGTGAGCTATTCTTATCACTTTTTGTCCGTCGTTAACTTTTAGCTTTAAACATCATCTTCTCCTAAACCACAGGACCAATTTCATTCAAAATTCACAGGAATGTTACTTTGGTGGCCCTCTTTCAAAATTATTCAAAGATTTAAATTTCATTGAGAACTTCGGTTGCTGAGGCATCAGAAAGAGGGCAAAATGTCCAAATTTTAAAAATCTTCTCCTCTGAATCTGCATGTCAGATTCCAATATAGTTGGGTAGAAATGTCCCTTGGGTGACCCTCTACAAAGATTGTTCAAGGCATACTGTTTGGTTGAAAAACATGGCAGTCAGGAGGCATCAGAAAAGGGGCAAAATGACAAAATCTTGAAATTCCATTTTTGTTTAAGTCCTTGTCTGATATTAAGATAATTGAATAGGAATCTTTCTTCAGAGATCCTCTACCTAATTTGTTAAAGCCGTATTGATTGGTTACAAAATCATAGCAACCTCGTGTCATCACAAAAGGGGTAAATCAAACTTTTAGCTACAAATGACAACTCCTACCATTCCGCTCGACCAATTTCAACGTTACTTCACAGGAATGTTCCTCTGATGGTCCTCCTTCAAAATTGTTCAAAGACTTACATTCTGTGTAGAACTTTTGTTGCTGCGGCATCAGAAATTGAGAAAAATACCCCAAAATACTTTAAAAACTCCATCTCCATAATCCATTTGTCAGATTCCAAGATATTTTGGCAGAAATGTTCTTTGAGTGACTCTCTACAAAACCTGTCCAAGCCATATTGATTTCGTTGACAAACAGGGCAGCAAAAGGTGCAATGACAAAACTTTATAATTCCATTCTTATTAAAGTTCTTGTTAGATTTCAAGATACAAATGGCTTTTACTGTCAGATAACATTTTTGTTTAACAGAGTGTCCACTCCTTGCAGTTTCATTTGAACTCCTGTCAGATCAAATTTTCACAGATATGTGCAGTTAAATATTTGCTTCTTATTTACTATCATGCAGGTGATCGATTGAGGGCCATCTTGGCCCTCTTGTTTATTAGCTCACCTGTGCACAGAGTGCTCATGGTGAGCTATTGTATTTGTTATATCAAAGCTCTGAAACTCTAAAATTCTAATTGAGTTCTCGGTGCCAAATAAGGCTTCTGATTGGTCTATTTGGGGAACAAATTTGCTTCTGACCAATCAGATACTTGAGCACAGATTACATTTTTAGAGCCTGATGTCTGACATCCACCATCAATTTTTAATTTAATCAAGTCCTCCTTAACCCTTTCCCACATACAAAAAAACTGCAGTAGACAAATTTGAAAACATATAAGCAAAAATATGAAATTTCTCTCGAAACGATAGAATAATAAGTGAAAAAAACTGAAAACATTGTGACAAATGGAGAAAATGATCATCAAAGGGAAAAATTAAAAAAAACAAGATTGAAAATTTTCTAGTCTGAAACAGAAAGGCCTAGAGCTTAGATTTTTGGTGTGTAGCATTGTCTTGTGGTCCTCTACCAAGATTTTTCAACTTATTCAATTGTATAAAACTTTAACTTGGGTCAGTGATTTAGGGCCATGTTGGCCGGCTTGTTGAATTGACTATTTGGCTGAAGATCAGCCTGGCCGCGCATGTATCTGGTATACTTTGACTATTAGGCCAATGCTTTAGTGGGAATTTCTAATGTCATACAGTCTATTTCAGGAATCCAGTCTGGAAGTAGGATGTGCTTTATTGAGTGCCCAGCTGTTGGATGCTGTAGCTTTTACTCGTTCTAAAGGGTAATGTCACACTTTGGAATACCTGGAGTATTTACTCTCATGTTGTGGATAGTTTCTTGTTTTGTTCATTATATGAATTGTCCCGCGATTAAACCAACATTGTGGTCTCTGCGTAAAGTATCGACCTAGATCAGCCTAAGCGTGCCGCGCAGGCTAACCCGGACAGACACTTTTCGCCTCCTGTGGATTTTCCTTTTGTCACTATGTTTTTAAACTCTACTCAATTATTAGTCCCCTACCGGCGTGCCGAAGGGGACTCTTAGGTTTGCACTCCGTCCGTCAGTCCGTCAGTCAGTCCATCTGTCAGTCAGTCAGTCAGTCCGGCAAATCAGTTTTCCGCACTTTTTTTCTACATGCTTTGAGGTATTGAGCTGAAATTTTGTATATGCCTTTGTAATCATGTGTCACAGATCAAGATCGCGTTTCCTGGGATTTCGTCAATTTTTTAATGAGTTATGCCCCTTTTTGGACTTAGAATATTCGTTTTCCGCATTTTTTTTCTACATGCTTTGAGGTATTGAGCTGAAATTTTGTATATGCCTCTGTAATCATGTGTCACAGATCAAGTTCGCGTTTCCTGGGATTTCTTTAATTTTTTAATGAGTTATGCCCCTTTTTGGACTTAGAATATTCGTTTTCCGCACTTTTTTTCTACATCCTTTGAGGTATTGTTATGCCCCTTTTTGGACTTAGAATATTAATAAGTCAAAACGTGCAAACCGGTAGGGGATTATGGTATTGCTTGCAATCCTACAGTTACTTGTTGTTCTTTCATTTAAAGGGTGTTTCCAATTTTTTCAAAGTTGTCTGCTTCAGATTTATTGCATGTGGAAAAGGGTTAAATATAAAATACTGACTTATTGTGAACCATTAATATGTATGTATAATATAAAATTTTCTTTTTTCTCTTCAAAAAAGCTTTATTTTCTGAGTGGAAAAAAACAGAATGTATGCATCTTACCAAACAAAGCACAACCATAACAATTTGAATAGATCTGTTAACAATTGTCTGCATTACCGTGGGTTTGTAAATGTTTGTTTAACAGAACATGCATATTAGGACATCCATTTTTTAATCGACTATATTTCCTGTGCTAGTCTGAGCATCAGATTTAAATTAAAGTATGTGAAGACTGCAGACAGCCCAGAAAGAATTTATGCAAACTTTTAAAACATCCTCAATTTTAGTTAGCTCAGTGGGTAGTAACGCGGGCTGTCAACAGCTCGGCCAACATTCTTTCCCAAGTTTGACAAAAGTCACTTTTATATGCGTCATTCGTCTTTCACAAATGTGCTGTTTAACAGTCTATGTGAAAAAAGCAGCCATTTGCTTGGAAAGTATGTTGTAATTTTAGGGGGAAAGGGTCTCTGTCTTTCACTATTCCATTCATCATGCTTTCACATTATTTAGCCACAAAGTCATCTGGTACAGATTTGTTGTGTATATGTAGACGCTTTCTGATGCCTCTGCAGCAGACAACTTTTGAAAACCTTCTGACAGAAGTAGAAATTCTTTTCAGTAATTATGTCTCCCCCATTACATGGGGGTGACATATTGTTTTTGCCCGTTCCGTCCTTCCGTCCTTCTGTCTGTCACACTTGTTTCCGCTCAATAACTGAAGAACGCTTGATCGTAGGAACTTCATACTTGGTATGCAGGTTGGTCATGACCAGTAGCTGACCCCTATTGATTTTGATAACAGAAGGTCAAAGGTCAAGGTCATGGTGACCTTGTGAGGTAAAAAATGAGGTCAGTACGTCTAAAGTCAAGGTCACAGTGACCATGAGCTTGAAAGGTCACAGTGACAATGAGCTGATAAATAGTTTTTGCTTGGGCCCAGGAACTTCATACTTGATTTGCAGGTTGGTCACCACCAGCAAATGACCCCTATTAATTTTAAGGTCAAAGGTCAAGGTCACAGTGGTCAAGGTCACATCTGTCACACTTGTTTCCGCTCAATAACTGAAGAACGCTTGGGCATAGGATCTTCATACTTGGTATGCAGGTTGGTCATGACCAGTAGATGACTCCTATTGATTTTGATGTCAGAAGGTCAAAGGTCAATGTCATGGTGACCTTGTGAGGAAAAAAATGGTTTCCGCTCAATAACTGAAGAACGCTTGGGCCGAGGAACTCCATACTTGGTATGCAGGTTGGCCATGCCCAGTAGAAGACCCTATTAATTTTGAAGTCAAGGTCACAGTGACCTTGAGCTGAAAGGTCACATTGACAATGAGCTGAAACATTGTTTTTGCTTAATAACTGTAGAATGCTTTGGCCATGGAAGTTAATACTTAGTGTGCAGGTTGGTCACCACCAGTAGATGACCCCTATTGATTTTGAGGTCACTAGCTTAAAGGTCAAGGTCATGGTAACCTTCAGCTGAAAAATGGTTTCCTCGCAATAACTAAAGAATGCTTATGTTGAGGAACTTCATACCTGGTGTGCAGGTTGGTCCTAACCAGTAAATGACCTTTATTGAATTTGTTTGATTTTGTGGTCACAAGGTCAAATGTCGAAGGTCACGGTAACCTTCAGCTGAAAAATGTGTGTTACTCAATAACTCAAGAACGCTTATACCCAGGAACTTCATACTTGGTGTGCAGCTTGGTCCTAACCTGTAGATGACCCCTATTGATTTTAATGTCAGTAGGTCAAAGGTCAAGGTCGCGGTGACCTTTGGCTGAAAAATTGTTTCCGCTCAATAACGGAAGATTGCTTGGGCCCAGGACCTTCATACTTGGTGTGCAGGTTGGTCACCAGCAGCAAATGGCCCCTATTGCTTTTGAGGTCACTAGGTCAAAGACCAAGGTCATGGTAACCCTCAGCTGAAAAATGGTTTCCACTCAATAACTGAGGATTGTCACTGTTGCTTCATCTCCAGTCCAAAACTAAAAAATTCATCTCCATCATTTCTTTTCCTCCCGTACGACCACACAAATGGGGAGACAAGCGCTTTTTCAAAAAAGCAATCTCTAGTTTTACCTTCATTTATAGAGGTTTTCAGTGTTTTTTGTCTAGATGTTTTCAATGTCGTCTGCTGCAGAATTTCCCACATACAACAAATCTGCAGCAAACGACTTTAAAAACATATTGACAAAAAAATGAAATATCTCTATAAATGAGAGTTTAATTATTTAATACAGTTGAAAACATTGTGGCAAATGGTGAAATTGCTTATTCAAAAGGCGTCTGCTGCAGAGGTGTCGGAAAGCGTCTTTATATGGGAAAGGGTTAAATTTTATGAATAATAATAATATATTCAAACTAACAATTCTAATACAATAGTGGTAAGGATCATAGCGCTAGTGTGCCTATTTTTGTAGTTTTCTCTTGAGCTAACATTTTCTCTATATCTTCAAACTTAGGTATGTAAATTTATGGGGTATATCTCTCTACAGGCAACACATATCAATTGATTCATGCGACACAGTTGTAACTACAACTTGTTACAAGATGTATTTACACCAGTTTTGCAGAAAGCCCACAATATGTTCCTTGGAACATGCTTATTCTGTGAATGTATAAAACAAAGATTTACATTTGTTTGCCATTCTCATTTTTATCCTGTGTCTCTATATTCGTACAATGTTCATGCTTGCTTGATTGGTGATCCCCATATTGACATTGTTTATGAATAGCAACATAAAGTTATTTGAAGTGACTTCAAAATGTCTTTTTCAGTTGTGCTGGTGTTTTGATGCTTGGATGTAACAGCAAACAATCCAATGTTGCCCCAGTGTTTAAACAGTTTAAATTTGGTGTAGCCTGTATTAAAAGTAAGCTATATTCCCACTTTCCCACATAGAGTAAATCTGCATCAAATGACTTCAAAAAACATAGAGAGTTATTGTGATCTCCTTTTCTCCGGCGTCCGGCAATATCTTCTCCTCTGTAACCAGTGGGTCAATTGTGATGAAACTTCACAGAAAGCATCCTCTCAATGTCCTCACCAGAATTCCTTCAAATTTTTGGGATCCACCCAGAATTCTGGTTTCTATGGCAACCAAACAAAAAAAACTTCTCCTAAACTGGTTGCTCAATTTTCAAATAATTTTGAGGAAATGTTTCTTGGGTGACCCTCTATCAGATTCCATCAAGTCATGTTCATTGTTAAAAAAACATGGCTGCCAGGGGGCAGGGCTTTTTTGCCTTATATGGCTCTAGTGGAAACTTAAAAAATCATTTCCTCCGAAAGTGTCTAGCCGTTTTTATACGCCCGTTTTGAAAAAACGGATCGTATTATAGTTTTACCTGCGGCGTACGGGCGGGCGGCGTCCAGTATGTTGTCAGCTCAATAACTTTAGAAGCCTTTGTCCAATCATCACCAAATTTAGTCAGAATGTGTATTGGGATAATATCTCGGACAATTCGATAACTAGCCATATCGCTTCGGTCAATCAAGAGTTATCGCCCTTTAATTATAGAAATTACCCAAAATTGGTCTTGTCAGCTCAATAACTTTAGAAGCCTTTGTCAAATGATCACCAAATTTAGTCAGAATGTGTATTGGGCTAATATCTCGAACAAGTTTGATAACTAGCCATATCGCTTAAGTCAATCAAGAGTTATTGCCCTTTAATTATAGAAATTACCCAAAATTGGTCTTGTCAGCTCAATAACTTTAGAAGCCTTTGGCCAATCATCACCAAATATAGTCAGAATGTGTATTTGGATAATATCTCAGACAAGTTCGATAACTAGCCATATCACTTTAGTCAATCAAGAGTTATTGCCCTTTAATTATAGAAATTACCCAAAATTGGTCTTGTCAGCTCAATAACTTTAGAAGCCTTTGTCAAATGATCACCAAATTTGGTCAGAATGTGTATTGGGCTAATATCTCAGACAAGTTCGATAACTAGCCATATCGCTCTAGTCAATCAAGAGTTATTGCCCTTTTATTATAGAAATTACCCAAAATTGGTCTTGTCAGCTCAATAACTTTAGAAGCCTTTGTCAAATGATCACCAAATTTGGTCAGAATGTGTATTGGGCTAATATCTCAGACAAGTTCGATAACTAGCCATATCGCTCTAGTCAATCAAGAGTTATTGCCCTTTTATTATAGAAATTACCCAAAATTGGTCTTGTCAGCTCAATAACTTAAGAAGCCTTTGTCCAATCATCACCAAATTTAGTCAGAATGTGTATTGGGATAATATCTCGGACAAGTTCGATAACTAGCCATATCGCTTAAGTCAATCAAGAGTTATCGCCCTTTAATTATAGAAATTACCCAAAATTGGTCTTGTCAGCTCAATAACTTTAGAAGCCTTTGCCAAATCATCACCAAATTTAGTCAGAATGTGTATTGGCATAATATCTCGGACAAGTTTGATAACTAGCCATATCGCTCTAGTCAATCAAGAGTTATCCCTCTTTAATTATAGAAATTACCTAAAATTGGTCTTGTCAGCTCAATAACTTTGGGAGCTTTTGTCCAATCATCACCAAATTTAGTCAGAATGTGTATTGGCGTAATATCTTGGACAAGTTCGATAACTAGCCATATTACTCCAGTCGATAGAGAGTAATTGCCCTTTAATTATAGAAATTACCTAAAATTGGTCTTGTCAGCTAAATAACTTGTAAAGCCTTTATCCGATCATCACCAAATTTTAACAATATGTTTATGGGCAGAATATCTTGGTTACGTTTGATAACTTACAACGTTATCTTAGTCTCTACACAATTATGTCCCTCGAAATGGCCAAAACTGTACTAACAGTGTCCGCTCTCTAAGTTTGGCTGACGTACAACCCCAATTACCACTATACTTGGTCTCAAAAAACAGGACGGGCGTATTTTGTGACATTTGGCGCTCTTGTTTCAAATAGTTTTGTAGAAATGTTCCTAGGGTGACCCTCTATCTGATTCCTTCAAGCCATGTTGATTGGTCAAAAACTATGGCTGCTAAGGGGCTGAAGTGAAAAAAAAAATTGGGTGAGCGATCTAGGGCCATCATGGCCCTCTTGTTTCAAAAAGACGTTTGCTAAAATTGCGTCCTCATGTGAGAAGGGTTTAAGCCATCATCTTATTATTAGGCAAGATTAAGATTCTTCAGTTTTGAAATCGTCCTTTGATATAAAAAGTGACATCTGGATGCTGCATGATTTCCCCAGATACATCCAAAGTAGATAGATGTACATGTATCATTAATGTAACATAAGTTTATAACTTAATTAAACAAGCTATATTAATTAGCCCTTTCCAACATTCAACAATTTTGCTGCAGATGAATCTAGAAAAGTCCTTATATATCTCCTCGAAAATATTCTTACCAAATATAATTGAAAACATTGTGGCAAAAGAAAAAGCCCATTTTTGGGAAGAAAAAAGAATCCTCTTGTCACAATGTTTTCAAATGTTTATACATCAAAATGCTTCTCCATGTTGGAAAATGTTAAAAACACACACATCTTTAGGGACCGATTTAGAGAAAGCCATATCACTGAATTAACTAAATTTGGCATACTGGTAGTTATACCCTATTGTAAGTGCATGATAACTATTGACTTTCAAGTTCAAAAGATAATTGTCAAAATAATCTCTTTCATAAAGTAAAATAATAAAATAAAATTGCTGGTGAGCTAGAAACTTTGTAAACTTTCTTTAAAAGCAGTAGATATTTGGATCAGCAAACACAGTCTAATTGTTGGCTAACTTAACCTGAAAGTGTTATCTTATTCTTTAAACTTTTCCCATATACAATAGATCTGCAGCAGACGACTTTAAAATCATAAGACAACAATATGGAAACTGGATAAATGAAAGAACAACTATTGAATAAAGTTGAATCATTGTGGCAAAAGGGGAAATTTCACCTTCCTCTCTGCTTCCTCCCAACACAGAATGCTTTGAAAGATCCTAAAAGATGGATTACCTGCTCACACAGGATTCAAACATATGACCTGGCACTCTACCTCTGAACCATCAGCTCTTGTGCTAATAGAATAGTTATAGTACATTTTACTACACATCATTTCTGAAAATTAAACCTTTTCCACATGTATATAACAAATCTGTAGCAGACTACATTTGTACTTTGAAAACATTGTGACAAAAATATTGAAAAATCTCTAAATAATAGATTTGAAAACATTGAGGCATATGGAGAAATGGCTTGTATCTCCAATGATTCAACCCTTCCTTCATACAGACGCTTTCTGACACCTCTGCAGCAGACGCATTTTTGAAAACATGTCAAAAGAAGAAATTGCTCTAACAAGCAATTTCTCCTTTTGCCACAATATTTTCTACTCTATTCAATATTTAAACTTTCATTTATAGAGATTTTCCATTTTTGCCAACATGTTTTCAAAGTCGTCTGCTGCAGATTTTTTGTTTGTTGGTAAAGGGTTAAACAATTGTCAGCTTCACTCATATCGTCAAATTAGAAAGACTGAGGGTAAAGTGATGAAATGTCCTGTTTTGTTTTTTCCAGAAACACCAAACGATCCAGAGGGGTTCAATTTATCACTGGCCACAAGAAAGAACAAGTTGTCCGTATCATTCTCATTACAGGAGCTGGGTTTATTGGTGAAATCGGTCACTTTTGATGCTCAGAAAGATGAACTGTTACATAAAAATAACTGATATGAGCCGTTTGGCGAGAAAAACCAACATTGTGGCCTCTGCGTAAAGTATCAACCCAGATCAGCCTAAGCATGCCACGCAGGCTTCAGTTATCCAGTCAGACACTTTTCGCTTCCTGTGGATTTTCTATTTCAGGGATCATTACTCTGTACCTCTATCACCCCTGAGACTGGATGTGTTGGCCCGGATAAGCCTGTGCGGACTATACAGGCTAATCTGGGTTGATACAATACGCAGAATCCATAATGTTGGTTTTCTCGTGGAACGGCTTCTGTTTGCTATACCTTTTTGCCTTGTATGCCCCCATCCGGGGAACAAGGTACAAGTTTGGCAATTCTGAACAGTGTAAGTTTAGATCATCCTGTATACCTGTTCCGCGTAAGAGTCATATTTGAGGAGCGTAGATCTTGATCAGACTGTGTAGTTGCACCAGGAGGCTAATCTGGATCTACACCTACCGCAACAGCCAACATGTACGTTTTCCCATGGACAGGCTTATAGAGACATTCTCAGAGTCGTCTTCTTTGAAGACAAATTAGGAAGAATGTGTGACATCTGGTAAATTTTAGTTGAAAATGTTGTACTTAACCCTTTCCCTTATATGACAATTCTGCAGCAGACGACTTTGAACATATTTTGTCAAAAAATAGAAAATCTCTATAATTGAATGGATAACCTATGATTAAATGTTGAAAACATTGTGGCAAAAGAAGAAATTGCTCATTTTGAGCAATTTCTTCTTTTGTCACTATGTTTTCAAAAAGCTGCCTGCTGCAGAGGCGTCAGAAAGCGTCTATATGAGGGAAAGGGTTAAGTGATAATTGTTTCCAAAAATGTACACTATTTGATGTATTTGCTGCAGAAAATGTTTGAAAACATTTAGTCAAAATTAAAATTTGCTCATATTGAGAAATTGCATTTTTTGTCACATTGATTTTAAATTTCAAAAAAAAATTATGCTGATATTTGTAGATATTTCTGTATGTGGTCCTGTTTCACAGTTGTTCAAAGAATTGAATTCCATGCAGAACTTTGTTTGCTGTGGAATCGGACAAGGGGAAAAATGCAAAATCTTTAAAAATCTTCTTGTCGAAAAGTACAGGCCTGTTTAGAAAACTATTCTGCACAAATGTTCCTTGGGTTACCCTTTCCAAGATTGTTAACAAATATTCCGATATATGCAAGAAAAGTAAGAAAACAAGTATGAGAGCATTATAATTTTATTACATGTTGAATTAAAACCATTACTAGGGTTAATAACAAAAGTTACAGTAAAGCTTAACAACAATACTGTTTACCGTAACACACTTTGAATCTAAATTTATGGAAATTATGTAGCAGCAAGGAGATTTATTTTTTCACATGAAGCTATGTGCCTAATTGTTTTAAATTTTAATTCTATTTAAATTTGGCTGAGCAAAACAATCTTTCATATCAGAAATGACTTCTCGTCTTGAATTTTGTATAAATATGTATTTTACACTAAAACTTTTGCTATTAACAATGAAATACTTAATATACCTTGACAAATTGTTCTGTTTGATGGAAGTTTCTATTTGAGTGAATGTATTAAGTCGAGTCCAAATATTTTTGTTGTTTTCATTATCAAAAATTCAAACAATATGTTTTATTACAGTATGGACATCACTGTTATTGTTAAAATGTAAATTGTTACAATAAAAACATTTCTTCTATGACACCATTTTCTTCTGTTTATTTCTACTTGCAAAATATAGTTTATTATGCCACATGCTTTTGACATACAACTATGCATTTTGCAGCAAGTGTTACAGTAAAGACAACATGTGATGATAGGGACAATAACTGTGGCAGGAACAAGCAAGCCTTGTCACATGCTTATCAGGGTAAAGTATATTCAAATTCCCCATAAAATTGAGTTGAAAGTGTGACCTCACATAAACATTGAATATAAATGTTTTTCAATGATTTCATCGGCTTTGCACATAATGCTTTTGACATACAGCTATACTTTTTGCTGAAAGTGTTAGAGTTAAGGCTTTAATTTATTCAAATTTCCCCCTGTGACGTGCACTTATCTCCAAATTACTTACTCTATTCTTTGATTTATGCTCTATCTCAATGAAATTTATTTCGGTCCGTTGACTCTGTGACTCTGTCTCCATGTTAATTACTGTATCCTTTGTCTTATCCTCAGTCTCCATGTTACTTACTGTATCCTTTGTCTTATCCTCTGTCTCCATGTTAATTACTGTATCCTTTGTCTTATCCTCTGTCTCCATGTTAATTACTGTATCCTTTGTCTTTTGCTCTGTCTCCATATTAATTACTCTATCCTTTGTCTTGTGCTCTGTCTCCATGTTACTTACTCTATCCTTTGTCTTATCCTCTGTCTCCATGTTAATAACTCTATCCTTTGTCTTATCCTCTGTCTCCATGTTACTTACTCTATCCTTTGTCTTATCCTCTGTCTCCATGTTAATTACTCTATCCTTTGTATTTTGCTCTGTCTCCATGTTAATTACTCTATCCTTTGTCTTGTGCTCTGTCTCTATGTTAATTATTGTATCCTTTGTCTTATCCTCTGTCTCCATGTTACTTACTCTATCATTTGTCTTATCCTCTGTCTCTATGTTACTTACTCTTATCCTCTGTCTCCATGTTAATTACTCTATCCTTTGTCTTATCCTCTGTCTCTATGTTAATTACTCTATCCTTTGTCTTATCCTCTGTCTCCATGTTACTTACTCTATCCTTTGTCTTTTGCTCTGTCTCCATGTTAATTACTGTATCCTTTGTCTTGTGCTCTGTCTCCATGTTACTTAATCTATCCTTTGTCTTATCCTCTGTCTCCATGTTAATTACTGTATCCTTTGTCTTATCCTCTGTCTCTATGTTAATTACTCTATCCTTTGTCTTATCCTCTGTCTCCATGTTACTTACTCTATCCTTTCTCTTAGTCTCTGTCTCCATGTTAATTACTGTATCCTTTGTCTTGTGCTCTGTCTCCATGTTACTTAATCTATCCTTTGTCTTATCCTCTGTCTCCATGTTAATGACTGTATCCTTTGTCTTGTGCTCTGTCTCCATGTTACTTACCCTTTACTGAGATTTGTGCTCTCAATGCTACCTATTCTATATTTTGACTAGTGCTCTGTCTTCATGTTTGTTATTCTATTCTTTGTCATGTGCGTTGTCTATATGTTATTTACTCTTTACTTTGACTTGTGCTTTGTCTTCATGTAACTTACTCTGTACTGTGACTTGTGCTTTGTCTCTATGTTACTTACTCTATATCCTCTGACTTGTGCTAGTGTCTCCATGTAAGTTACCTTTTCTTCTGACATACAATGTTTTGTTTTCATGTTACTAACTCTACCATGTGACTTCTTATCTGTCTCAAATATGCTACTTATTCTATCCTTTGACTTGTGATCTGTCTCCATATTAACTATACTATCCTTTGACGTATGCTCTCTGTCTCGATGTTACTTACTCTATCCTCAAACTTGTGCTAGTGTCTCCATGTAAATTACATTTTCTTCTGACGTACGATGTTCTGTCAACATGTTACACATGCATCATGCCTCTGACTTTTTGTTATCTAATTCTGGTGTATGTCTATGCTCTACAGTTTTTTAGATCACCTGAGCCGAAGGCTCAAGGTGATCTATTCTGATCATTCTCTGTCCGTCATCCTTCGTCCGTCCATCGTTAACTTTTAGGTTGAAGCATCATCTCCTCCTAAACCGCAGGAACAATTTCCACAATACATCACAGGAATTTTTCTATGGTGATCCTCTTTCAAAATTGTTCATAGATTTAAATTCCATTGAGAACTTTGGTTGCTGCAGCATCAGAAAGGGGGCAAAATGTTCAAGCTGTAGTGATTGGTCGAAAAACATGGCAGTCAGGTGGCATCAGAAAAGGGGCAAAATGACAAAATTTGAAAATTCCAAATTGAATAGGAATCTTACTTCAGTGATCCTTTACTTAATTTGTTCAAGCGTATTGATTGGTTACAAAATCATAGCAACCTCACGTCATAACAAAAGGTATAAATTGAACTTTTAGCTACAAATGACAACTCCTACAATTGCACTGGAACAATTTCAATTTGACTACACAGGAATGTTCCTTTGTTGATCCTCTTTCAAAATTGTTCATAGACTTACATTCTGTGTAGAACTTTGGTTGCTGCAGCATCAGAAAGTGAGAAAAATACCCAAACCTTAAAAATTGCAAGATATGTTTGTAGAAATGTTCCTTGAGTGACCCTCTACAAAAACTGTTCAAGCCATATTGATTTCGTTGAAAAACAGGGCAGCAAGGCGGCATCAGGAAAGGGGCAAAATGACAAAACTTTGTTGTTAGATTTAAGTTAGACCTTTAAAGATAAGCTATTTCTTTAACAGTGTCCACTCCTTGCAGTTTCATTTGCACTCCTGATAAAAATTTCCCAGATATTTGCTAATAATTGACTATCACTCAGGTGATCAATTTAGGGCCATCTTGGCCCCTTGTTCACAATGTCCTGTATTAAACTTATTACGCTCTACCACCGACTCACTATGCTTAACATTTGAATTTCTTTGTTCTCTGACTTTAACTTGTATCTCACCTCTGGACTCAGCTCATGGATATGCAATCATTCTCCTATTGGTATTATGTTGGACAAAATAGTTGAGGTTCCAGAATTCATCAATCATTTCATCATTTCTAGTGTTGGTCCGAAGAACACACCTTGGTATACTATTTTTCTTACCTTGTCTTTGAAGAATAAGACAATTAAAAATTTATAATTTTGACAAATGTAAGGATTACCTTTCTTAGATTAGATAGAAAAATGAAAGTGCAGGAATTTGCCAAATTCCCACATATTATTGGTTTACCTTAATTGTTTGAAAGTCTTATGTGATAAATGATTTTTATCATGTTCTCATTTAAAATCATTCTAGAAAAAGAACAAGTTGTTTACTTTCTTTGACGAACTTGCAAGCAAACACTCATTGCTCAAATATTGATCTTTGTGAAGCACTAACACACATAGAATTCTGCCTGGTTCCATCATCATTCTCTGGGAAACTATATCCAAGTACACTTCAACAAGAAGGTAAACAATAACCATCTGCTGATGCAGCAGTACATCTATTGTTTGGCACATTATCTGGATAATCTGCCATGGCATCATAACCTACCTGTTACTGGTTAATTTAGAACGTAACTGACTGAGAAAATTGAAGCCATCAGCTTTTTCTCTCTGTGTGTCACAGTTGGAACACTTTTAAACATACCAGATTTATTTTTCTTCACATTTCTTTCTTTTTCATTTCTTAAGAAGCGTTTTATGTGATATGGTTTCATACTAAAACACTCAGATATCTGGATAATCTTCCATGGCATCATAACCTACCTGTTACTAGTTAATTTAGAACGTAACTGACTGAGGAAATTGAAACCATCAGCTTTTTTCTCTCTCTGTCACGGTCGGAACACTTTTTAACATACTATATTTAGTTTTCTTCACATTTCTCTCTTTTTCCTTTTTTAAGAAGGCTGACTATTTTAAGCTGGGGTTTTATTTGGCATGGTTACATACTCAAACACACATAGGTAAGGCTTTTCTGGCATGATTTCATACTAGAACACTCAAATGTCGGGTTTTAGGCGGTTTTATTTGGTGTGGTTTCATACTCAAACACACAAAGGTCGGGTTTTATACTCGAAGGTTTTATATGGCGTGGTTTCATACTCAAACACGCAAAGGTCGGGTTTTGTTTGGCGTGGTTTCATACTAAAACACTCAAAGGTCGGGTTTTATACTCGAAGGTTTTATTTGGCGTGGTATCATACTCAAACACACAAAGGTCGGGTTTTATACTCGAAGGTTTTATATGGCGTGGTTTCATACTCAAACACACAAAGGTCGGGTTTTATACTCGAAGGTTTTATATGGCGTGGTTTCATACTCAAACACAGAAATGTCGGGTTTTATACTCGGAAGGTTTTATATGGCGTTGTTTCATACTCAAACACACAAAGGTCGGGTTTTATATGGCGTCGTTTCCTACTCGAACACACAAAGGTCGGGTTTTATACTCGAAGGTTTTATATGGCGTGGTTTCATACTCAAACACACAAAGGTCGGGTTTTATATGGCGTGGTTTCCTACTCGAACACACAAAGGACGGGTTTAATACTCGAAGGTTTTATATGGCGTTGTTTCCTACTCGAACACACAAAGGTCGGGTTTTATATGGCGTGGTTTCATACTCAAACACACAAAGGTCGGGTTTAATACTCGAAGGTTTTATATGGCGTGGTTTCATACTCGAACACACAAAGGTCGGGTTTTATACTCGAAGGTTTTATATGGCGTGGTTTCATACTCAAACACACAAAGGTCGGGTTTCATTTGGCGTGGTTGGATAATGACCATCCATGGTATTTCACCGATAGTTAGTGATATAAACTCCAAACTGCACAAAATGCAGACTGATTTTCACCTTCAATATTCTCCAAATGTTTGTTATTTGTTTTATATCATAGCAAACTTTTTCTACACACTAGCGTCTAAAGAAGTAGTATACCTTATAGTTCTCGATTGAATTATCACTGTAAAACGTTAGACAAAAGTATGAATCGGGTCGAACTCTTGGCTATATTTGATTCTAAGATAAAGATTAGTATATCTATTTACTATCAATTACTTGATTGTGTATGTGTGTGGGTATGTATATGTATATACGTATGTGCGTATATATGTGTATATGTATGTATGTGTGTGTATATGTATGTAGATGGGTGTAAAGCGTGAACCCAGTGAAATATTTAATATTTATCTCACATTTCAATTCATTATGTAGATATATTAAAGTGACTGATAGGCCAAACATGGCCGGGTGTCTTTGCCTGATGTTTCGTTTTTATTCATATTTTGTACGTGTCACCATGTCACTATAATAAAATTATCTTATCTTATCTTATCTTATCTTATCTTATCTGATTGAATGCTCGAGGGTTTTAATTACATTTGTTGCTACATGTAATTACTTTTAAAATTAGTACGTTTTGGCACTAGTCTGCATGCTCGGCGTACATAAGTAAATTGATAAATATAAAGCTGATTTACGTTAACTTGACAGCGGACCAATACAAGTTGATATTCGGAATCGACATAATAATCGACATAATAATCGACATTATTTCTTTCCCACCTGCAGATGTATTTTGACGCAATAACAGCAGACGACTTTTAAAAACATGATGAGCAATTTCTCCTTGGCCACAATGTTTTCAATTTATTTTATTTAACAAATTATCTATCTTTTATGGAGATTGTTCAGGTTTTTGTCCATATATTTTCAACGTCGTCTGCTGCAGATTTGTTGTATGTGGGTAAGGGATAAACGAAGCTATGGAGTTTGAAATGTTTGGTCCACGAAACATTTGATTTCTCAACCATGTCCGAGGTGCACCGCCATTATTGGTGTATGCCCGTACCAGACTAATGGCAGTCGTACTTGTATTAATTAACCAGTTCTCACATGCAACAAATCTGTAGCAGACGACATTGAAAACGTCTTATCAAAAATATCCATTAATGACTCTTAATTATTAAATTGAGCAATAATGAGCAATTTCTCTTTTGGCCACAATGTTTTCAACTTTATTTACCAATTAAGCTATCTTTTATGGAGGTATTTCAGGTTTTAGTCACTATGTTTTCAAAGTCGTCTGCTGCGGATTTGTTGTATGTGGGAACGGGCTAGTGAGGTCTAGTCATCGGGCATTTCCCTCTTATTCGATTATATTTTACATGAAAGCGTTTACCGGATACAACACATCTGAAGCAGACGACTTTGAAATTTTCGTACAAAATATAGAACAATTTGATAAAAGAGAGATTAATTATTAAATATATTTACATGCAACAAATCTGTAGCAGACGACATTTAAAACATCTTATCAAAAATATCCATTAATGACACTTTTAAAATTATTAAATAGAGCAATAATGAGCAATTTCTCCTTTGGCCACAATGTTTTCAACTTAATTTACCAATTAAACTATCTTTTATGGAGGTATTTCAGGTTTTTGTCACTATGTTTTCAAAGTCGTCTGCTGCGGATTTGTTGTATGTGGGAACGGGCTAGTGAGGTCTAGTCATCGGGCATTTCCCTCTTATTCGATTATATTTTACATGAAACCGTTTACCGGATACCTGAAGCAGACGACTTTGAAATTTCCGTACAAAATATAGAACAATTTGATAAAAGAGAGATTAATTATTAAATATATTTGTTTGAAAAAAAAAACCGATTACATTGTGGCTTAAGTAGTAATTGATCATTATGACTAGCAAAGCCTTATTAACTCTTTCGTTCCTGTCGATGAATGAAAACATTGTGGTCAATGGAGAACACGTTTCCCGCTCATTTAGATACGTTTTGAAAGTTTTAGAAAGTTTTGATTTATAAAATAATTCGACATTTTTTTGCAGTCTGCTGATGCAAATTCATTGTATGTATGAAAGAGTTCAGAAAGCCTACGATAGGTTTCCAAGACTGCCGATGGTCGATATTCAAAGCGATCCGCGAGATCCTCGGTGGTGTAGTGGTAGAGCGTACGCCTCGGATGAGCGAGGTCGCGGGTTCGATCCCTAGCGACCGCCTCAGTGATGTAGTGGTAGAACCTCCGCCTCGGTTGTGAGTGGTCACGGGTTCGATCCCTGACCGGGGTCATACCAAATACTTGAAACTTGTATTAATGGCTGGCCCCATTAGCGCTCAGGGTTGCGGGGTTAGCATTACGACTGAATGACGTATGTCAGGATAAATGGACCAGTAGTACTGTTAACCTACACAGGAAACGCCGTGATATAACGGAACAAAATATATATTGAAAACGGGGTAAAACACCAAAGAATAGTTCGATCCCCGGCCGGGTCATACCAAATACTTAAACAATGGTATTAATGGCTGCCCTCCTTAGCGCTCGTGGTTGCGGGGTTGGCATTACGACTGACTGACGTGTGTCAGGATCAATGGACTAGTAGTAGCGGTACATGTAACCTACACAGGAAACGCCTTGATATAACTGACACATTATTGAAAGTAGCGATAAACACCAAACAATCAATTAACCAAAACTATCAGCTTAAACTGAGCACGATCTTTTTCTTTTTAATCTATTACAGATTTAAAAACATATGGGAAAATGCAAAATTGCTCGCATTGAGCATTGTTTCCTTTTCTGTCAATGTTTTTAATAATATTCTTCTGTAGAGTCAAACAAATCTTTTGTATTAGGTAAATTATTAATCCCTTCCCATATGCAACAAATATACAGCTAATGGTTTGAAAAACATTCATTCAACAACGCTGGAAATGTGTATAAATTAATTATAACTTCCGAGTTAAACTAAATGTGGCAAAAGGACAAATGATCTTTATGAGCAATTTCCCCTTTTGTCGAAATGTTTCAAAAAATTCGTTGTTGTAGTTTCTATTCAACATCTGCACATATATGAAAGGGTTGAACATAACTTCCTGGCTTGTCTATGAGACCTTTTGGGTGATGATTAACCTAGTAAGGTCATTGGTATTACTTTGGTAGGTGGTCATTAGCTTATACGAAGTACATATGAGCCGTCCAACGAGAAGAACAACATTGTGGACTCTGCGTAAAGTATCGAACCGGATGAGCCTAAGCATTCAGCGCAGGCTAACCCTGACAGACTCTGTTCGCCTCCTGTAGATTTTCTGTTTCAGGAATCGTTACACTATCGCCCTGAGTCGAAATGTGTCGGCCCGGATTAGTCTAGTTTGATTGCGCAGGCTGATCTAGGTCGATAAATTACGCAGAGGCGATAATGTTGATTTTCTCCTGGGACGGCTCATATCTAATTGATAATAATAGTAATAGTAATAAAAGAGAAAAAGCTTCAGTCCTTTTTTTGTTTTTTTAAGTCGTTTTATTTGACTAACTAAAGACAAGTGGATACAACAAGATCGCTTAACATGTCCTGGTTTTTGGCCAGTAGATGTAACATTGATTACACAAATATAATAAATGAAAGCGATGGTGGTATAGGGGCATATGAAAGTTGAAAATATGTGGAATAGTTAATATGGACAAACATTATTGAAACAATAAATCATCAAACAACACAGATTGCCTGCCAATATCCAATACCTCATTTATCAAATTTTGACCCTTATCTTGTACAAAATAAATCACGAAGGACAAAAGATTGACACAAAACTGAGTAGCGACCCTTAATTGAAAACACTAAAGATCCACAATGTATATTGGAATCATGCTTATAAATGAAAGACAGTCGAAATAATTATGTATCTTGTGCACTGCACATCTGTAGCTTATTAGTTTCCTATACACGAAGTATTATACTGATTAATTGAATATCTATTGAGACAATGACCGAAGAATATATGAACAAAATGAGTTTAAATTATACCTAAAATAACAGATCAGATTTGCGTCGAAATATTGCATCGGTCTCCTCATCCCGATTTATAAGTGTGTCGACTTTGAAATGGATCTGCCAACCAGAAACAAAGTGTTGACCCATTAATGCAAATCGTAACGGACAAACGGACGAACGGATGAACAGTCGCTCCGGACAAAGTACAAAGCTTTGGGAAGCACTCATTAACGAACAAGAGCATTTCACGAAACGCATGTGTTGCACGCGAAAGTCATATGATATATATAAGTGAGAACATGGAACAAAAAAAAAATTACACTCCAAACACAGCATGCTATAGTTTTGGTAATGGTACACTGCACATATGTTGGTTATAAGTTACAATGGAAATTGAGAAAATTGCAGAACTAAATAAGAAACATGGTGATTACTAAAATAAGCAGACCAGAGTTATGTACCTAGTATTTTGGGCGGACGAATGCACACTCAGGCATGCAGCCGGCCGGACGCCGGATAATTCCTCCAAGCGTTACAGACAGAGATTGATTTTGGTTTAACGCCGTTTTCAACAATGTTTCAGTCATATCACGGCGGCCAGTTTACCTATTCATATGTTTCCTGGTTTTCTCACACCAGTACTTCACACAACATACTTTCCAAGCAACTGGCTGCGTTTACATTACACATAGACTGTTAGCCCATTGGTGAAATGACGCTTGTCACAGTGACTTGTGTCAAACGTCGGAAAGAATGTTATTCGAGCTGGGGTTAGAGCTCACAACCCCTGGATTGACAGCCCGCGTCGCTACCGACTAAGCTACCGGGGCTCGGCACAGACAGAGACAACATATAAAGTATTGATTACAGAAGACTGGTTCTATAAGTCAAATCACGTCTGTGTTTAGGAAAGGGTTAACATGTTATGGTATTTGTAATGTATTTGCAGTTTAATTGAATCTCCGAAAAGGGCCCGTACAAGGTTAATTGACAAAAACCTATTTAGACTACATTTCTAGTTTATTTGACATCTAGGATTAGATTACATGTTGACATTACTAACAACACTGACATTGAGGTCAATCATATGTAAGAGTGTGTTTCACTCATTGGAACTATTTTGTCTCCTTGATTAATGCAAGCGGATTATTGTTCGTGGTTCGGACGAGCCAATGAAATCGTTGTAAAAGCAGATTATAACCAATAACAACTTGGATTTTCGCGAAGGAATTCAATGGTAATCTATGGTTGCAGCCGTAAGTCTACTTTTCGAAAGCAGGCTAGCAATGCGATAGGGGCGAGACGCCACTATCCCAAAAATAGAAATATTTAAGTAAAAATGTTTTTAACAATAAGGTGGTTCTGCATTGGTTCGAACAAGATAGCTTCCTGGTTTGCCTATCATGTAATTATATCCAAGCTGTAAGTCCGTACAGTTTTCACAAAACGTTTTTGTGCCGCCACAGTGGTCGTCAGCATCACACGGCGTTCCAATAAAACTGCAATTTTCTTCAACTGACGAAAGAAAGAGCTCGACCGCTCTGTGATGGCTGCATGTCTCTTCACCAAAAAAGCCTGGAAAAATAAGTTGTCGGTCGTTATCGCGGTAGGCAAGGGTCGAATTAATTATAGTAGACTATTTGTGTGATTATAAGAATAAAAGCAATAATAATAATAATCACACGTCGTTAATGGGTGATCTTCTCATGAAAACTCTTATAGTCATATAATTTCCATGCATGGCAGTAATATTTAATTTCCAATATGCATTTACACTTTGTATATCCTAATAGTGTGTGTTATATTCCGCTATGCTGAGTTTGCACATGACACAATCGAGAGACGTTTCCTTCATTAGACGACGCAATATCATTCAAATCGGATTAAAATATTTCGCTGAACTTATATTGGGTCTGACGATACCGCATAAAAGGTCGTAACGAATTATATACACGTTAATATTGAAGAGCGGGTGCTCGTTTTTGTGTGCAATGAAATCGCACGACAACACTTTTTCTATACTATATAGTGAATTTATATGGGTTTTGTCCCCTTTTTATATAGGCTATAATTTGATTGGCTGACGTAAATGTCAATCTGAGACGACGTCATCAGATCTGCATACACTCGAGCGAAGTTTTAAAAGTTCTAGTTTAAATGAGATTGTAGACGACGATAACGTTCTACCTACTTTCATATAGTTTGTTTATCAATCCATCATAAACACATCCAGGCTGTTCGCTTTCGTCGGCGTCATTAAAGAAAAGGTCAAATGTTCCAATTGGCCGACCTATACCAAATGCTACAACAAATATAAAATATGTGATTGGAAAAGGGTCTTCTCGGGCAATACATCCTTTACCTGCAATGTTTTTCCATTTTTCCATTTTGCATTTGAGATGACACACAGTTATTAGCCATTTTTCATGGTAATAGTTACACGACTATTTTGAACAGTGTAGATCCAAATCAGCATGTGTATCAACATAGTCTGTTCAGCGTGAACACTGTAATCAATATGTTACCTACACAAGCTTGTTAGGGTGTCCTGTCAATTTGTGTAGATTTAATAAGACTGGTCAGATGAAAAGGCAAGCAATCATACGATAATTGTTCGCGGACCCGTCTTACGTCACGCTGTTCCACCGTTTGACAAACGTCACAGTGACAACCGTCATTCGTCTTTCACCAATGGGCTAACAGTCTATGTGGAAAAGCAGCCAGTTGCTTGGAAAGAATGTTGTGTGGAGTACTGGTGTGAGAAAACCAAGACATATATGAGTAGATGAACTGGCCGCCGCGATATGACTGAACCATTGTTGAAAACGGCGTTAAACCCAAATCAATCCTAGCAAAGAAAGATTTCTACTTTCCCTTTTAACCAATTCTCCTATTGTATTTCTGTAACTGGTGTCGTGACCATTGTTTTCAAGAAGTAATTACTTTCTGCTACATTTTGATGGATTCAAGAATAGTGACCGATGTAGACCAAGATGAGACTGCACGGATGTACAGCCTGATCTCAGTCTACACTGTTGCAAAGTGTAAATACGACAACCGTGTACGCTGACTAAACTTTCCCTCATAAAATAAATATGCAGAAGACGACATTGTAAAAATCTATGCATAAAGTATGGAAAATCTATAAAGGAAAGCATTCACATTTTGAGAAATGTCTTCTTTTGCCACAGTGTTTTCAAGGTCTGCAGATGCGTTAACATGCGTTAACCCTTTAAAACAACTGCAGCAGACCACTTTGTTAACAATAAGGCAGAACTATGGACAATCTCCATAAATGAAGGTATAATTACGGGATAAAGTTTAAAGCACTATGGCAAAAGGAAAAATTGCTCGTTTGAGTAATTCTTATTTTTTGTCACAATGTTATCAAAAGTCGTCTGCTGCAGAGGCACCAGAACGGGTCTATATATTGGAAGGGTTAAAGGTTAAAGTCATGTAGAGCAGGATAAGGAACACTGTACTCACAAATTGTCGACCTAAAATCGGTGTGTAGCACATCAACGGTCAGGGCATCACTGCGATCAAGACAATAGGATTCGTGGGCGCTTTGAAACCAACTTCTCGCCGGATCGAGACCTGGTGACGGGAAACACGACAGAATGAAGAATCGGTATTGTAAACAATTGCCTCCCCTTCCAACATTCAACAACACACTTACAACAGACGATTTTGAAACGACCGAGGCAAAACTATGGAAAGTATCTAATCAGTGAAAGAACAAAAATGTATACTTGAGAGTTGGAATTGTTGTGACAAAACGAGAAATTGTTCATCATGAAAATGGTTAATCATAAGATAATTTTTATTAAAACAAATGTATTGGCGCAGTTTATTTACATAATTGTTCACGTAACTTCTGTTTTACTTAGTCGAATACCCATGCAGATCTTTATCTACGCCAGGTTAGGTTTACATAGAACACCGATCAGTTTAAAATACATTTAAAACCAAACTTGTGTTAGCGGCCACCTTTGTTTAAGCAGCCAACTTGTATTAAATAAGCAGCCACATTCATATTAACCAAAACAATATTGTCTTCTTTAGTTGACTTGTATGAAGCACCCACCGGTGTTCAGCGCCACATTTTGACTCTCCCTTGAATGGCTGCCTAAGGCAAGTTTGACTGTACATACAAACAGTAGATAGACGAATAACTTGCCTGTCAATCTTCCAATTGAGCCTAGAGCTAATTGTATAGCATGTGCTCCAGCGTTGCCGGCAGCGTGAGCCCCTAAACTAAACCCTATGATGTGTACTGATTCTGTGCTGACGCTGTACGCCCGTACGAGGTTCTTAACGAGCAATGCTATCTGTCTACCAACAACACGCGTGTTTGCAACCGACTGATAATAATCCCAGTAGGACGCCCCCACAGACCAGTCCACGGCGATAATGTTGAAGTTACCCTGTAAATACATTCAATAACTGATAATAATCCGAGTAGGACGCCCCAACAGACCAGTCCACGGCGATTATGTTGATGTTACCCTGTAAATACATTCAATAACTGATAATAATCCCTAAAGGACGCCCCAACAGACCAGTCTTCGGCGATAATGTTGAAGTTACCCTGTAAATACATTCAATTACTGATAATAATCCCTGAAGGCCGCCCCCACAGACCAGTCTACGGCGATAATGTTGAAGTTACCCTGTACTGAATACATTCAATAACTGATAATAATCCCTGAGGGCCGCCCCCACAGACAAGTCTACGGCGATAATGTTGAAGTTACCCTGTAAATACATTCAATAACTGATAATAGACCCTGAGGGCCGCCCCCACAGACCAGTCTACGGCGATAATGTTGAAGTTACCCTGTATATACATTCAGTGGAATCATATACCATCTGAGAGCTCTGTTGACTCCGTTTTAGCATTATTAATTTATTATTATTGCATTGCAGTGGTAAAAATGGCTAACACTTATACACTTAGGATTTAAACATGCCCAGGCTTTTGTTTAATAAGTTAAAATCATTGAACCTTTTAATAGAGTGACTCTACAATAAAAACCATGCCTTTATTTTTTAATTAGATTATTAACATATACGTGATTTGATGAGAAGAAAGAAAAGAAGAATTATACTAACTTGTTTCTGAAAATCAAAGTTTCAAATCGTGTATCCATTCGCGTTTAATGTTTTCGCCCCATCCGTGTACAAGTAATTTTAGTGTCTGATCTGTCATTAAAATCTATCTTTGTAAAGTTGAAACGATCCTGAGTTAGGGCCTCAACTGACACTGTGCCGTTAGCCGTATAAAATTCGAACTGTGTTTTAAGCTTTTCGGGACAATCCGGAGTCAGTTCAAACCAGTACATGTAGTTAAATTCGCCGCCAACTGATTCAAAGCAATTAGTTACACTACCTGAAAACAAGATTTACAATATATTATTTTATGTAATTTACAATTTTTAGATACAATGTCATCAAATCGCACTCCTTATGAAAATAATTTTGATATGATCATATATGTGATGTGTGTGTGTGTGTGTGTGTGTGTGTGTGTGTGAGAGAGAGAGAGAGAGAGAGAGAGAGAGAGAGAGAGAGAGAGAGAGAGAGAGAGAGAGGAGAGAGAGAGAGAGAGAGAGAGAGAGAGAGAGAGAGAGAGGAGAGAGAGAGAGAGAGAGAGAGAGAGAGAGAGAGAGAGAGAGAGATAGAGGAGGAGAGAGAGAGAGAGAGAGAGAGAGAGAGAGAGAGAGAGATGAGAGAGAGAGAGAGAGAGAGAGAGAGAAAAGTTCTTACCTGTTAGCTGTTTCAATGTTAAGTTAGCAGAAGCACAGCAAAAGTATAAACGTTGTATGTTGTCCATTATTCTGTTTTGATGTCAGGTTTAAATCTACAATGACTCTATCAGGCGTTTATAATAATAATGCTGAAGGAAACGAGAACACTTCTCTTAAATGCCAACGTCTATGCATGTAACATTATGCATTCGTTTCATTCTTAGAAATTTGTTTTTAATATTTCTTCAGAAATTATAATGGAAAATCAAATAGGATATGCAAGAACAGAAAGGAAAAATAAAGCATGAACCTCCCAAAGATATATAAAAAGTGTGTATATGTGTTTAAAACATTTAATACGTGGTACAATCTGCAACAATAAAAAGGAAGAAATCAGAATCGCAGACTGGTACTTGAATCTTGCTTGTGATTGGTTAAGATTCAGTTTTACAGACGTCCAATCATGGTTTATTTTGAACTCCTTGACTCTTTTAACTCTTTCGTACATGCAGACGTACTCTGACGCATCTCCAGCAGAGGCATAATGAGATATTTCTCTCTTCAATAATTATCCTTAAATTAATAGAGATTTTCTTTAATTTTGCCTAGACGTTTTTAAAGCTGTATGCTGCAGATGTGTTGTACATGTTCAAAAGGGCAAGTTATATATTCCAGAGCGTACCCGATTTGTTTATTTAAATATAAGCTTTACGTTTTGATAATGCAAAACAACGTTATAACATTTACTAATAAAGCAAATTACGAACAAGAAAGTCGTAACAACGTGAATTCACAACACATTTTAACAAGAAAACTTACTATTTAACACATTATGAAGAGGAAAACAACCACGTAATTACGCGAAATTAAAATACATAAGGCCTATTACGCGGGAAAAGTCGTAATAACGCAAAGCTAGTTATAACTGGCAAAAAGTAAAAAATGTCATATTCAAGTGAATCTAAAACACGTTATAACCAGAAAAATGTTGTTATAACGTTAATCGAAGAACACGTTGCAAGGAGAAACCCGAAATTTCACGAAATTTAAAAATTGTTATAACGCAAAACACGTTATAACCAGAAAAACACGTTACAACCAGAAACCCCGAAATTACACGAAGTTGGTAAAACACAAAGCACGTTATAACATGAACAAGTAAAAATACCGTGAAAAAGTCGTAACGACGAGAAAAAGCACGAAAATACGCGAAATTAAATCACATTATTAGGCGGAAAAGGTCGATATATCGCAAAACATTTCGTTATAACATGTTTTTATAAAAAAACACATTTTCGTAATGTATAATTCTTCCTATTCTTGTGAAAAAATAAGATCCACATTCAAACGATGAGTCATGCTCACTGATTTGTCATAATTGAAGGCTATGATCAACATACAGCACTTTGAAGACATCTATGCAACATTTCGGAAACACGCATTAAATGAAATTATAATTATTGAACATATTTGAAAACATTGTGGCAAAAAGAGAAACTGATCATTATAAGCAGTTACTCTTTATGCCAAAATCTTCTCTAATGTCGTTTCCTACAGATGCGTAAAAATACGTCTGCAGGTGGGAAAGGGTATAAAGAAAACAAGGCTTAAAGGCTTCAAAATTATTGGCATCAGCAATGTCATCGTCTTATGCCATTTACAAAACAATTATATGGCAAAGATTCTAGACGTATAAATACAATTCGTGAATGATTGCATTATCAAAGGCATTATTGTATAACTTTTAAGGAAGAATAAAGAAACAAAAATCAAATTTCTGTATTCTTTATAGCGAAACAACACAATTTACACATTAACAAAATATGATTGGCGTGTATACCACGCCCCACTACCTCATTTTGAATGACGTGAATTCATATTTCAAAGACGTCACTTTATATTTTAGTGACCTACCATTACCATATAAATTTGGTACCGTAATACTGAATTGTGATCCGTCGTGTTTGAACTGCGCATGACCATCTGCATGTATCAAATAGAGGATATTTCATGAGTGTTTACAATAAACGAGTTTATTAAGATGACATGCCATAAATAAACACGAATGAGATATTCTATTTGTCACATGAAGTGATTTAAGATTAAAAGATCATCTTATAACCTGGTGTTCCGAAAGATTGTACATGAAATTTGCCGGTTTGGGCGCCAAATCACTAACGTTATATATATATATAACGTCAAACCGCTGCCGTGACGTCATTTTCATCGTTTGGTTTCCGATTTGTAACAAAGACTTGAGCGTAAGACTAGAAACCAGACTAGTAGTGTCATACGATATTTTTGTAATGGGATTTTGACACTCCTAGAGAGGGCTTTATGTACGGTGGCACAGAGGTGACATGTGTATGTTTTTATGACATACTAAACCGTGCGCACGAGATAATTAAGTCGTTGCGCACGATATACTAAGTCGTGCGCACGAGATACTATGTCGTGCGCACGAGATACTATGTCGTGCGCACGAGATAATTAAGTCGTGCGCACGACATAAATAGCAAATCAGAATACACTTTACATACATGAATGTTGTTTGTAAATGGCTGATAGCAGAAACGAGTTTTATTCTATTATATTTTAATGCAGGGTTAACGTATGAAGAAACTTGGTTTCTTTTAGGAGATCTGATTGGCTAATTATGCTAATAACATAGTATCTCGTGCGCACGACTTAAGTTTCTGGTGCGCGATTTAGTATCTCGTGCGCACGACATAGTATCTCGTGCGCACGACTTAGTAACTCGTGCGCACGACATAGTAACTCGTGCGCACGACCTAGTATGTCGTGCGCACGAGATTAATAAAAACATACACATGTCACCTCTGTGCCACCGTATTTATGTGATAAATTCAAATACTAATCAATTCACTAGAAGACAATTTAAGAGACCGCAATATATCATCAAGAGTATTGTATCTAATTCACACAGCTTCCTTGGTATATTATAGTCATATATAACAAACTGTATTTTAATTCCCGTGCGTTTATTTACAGCGAACACATATCGATAACTCGAAAGAAATTATGGGTTTTTTTGGGCGTCGATTTATTGTGAGTCGATTGTACGTTTATTTTCATACGTTGAGGTGTGCCACTTACACCGATATACTGAATACTCGAAATAAGAGAAATCGAAATAAACACTTAGTTTGACTTGTGTGCCTGTGCCTGGTTGAAAGGTAAGGCAACATCAAATAATCTCCGCTTATTTCTGTTCTGGGCTTATTCCTGAACTGTTCATCAATGTTTGCTGATGTTCGCCAGCTCTGGGTTAGAAGGCTTCTGTTTATTTCATCGAAATAGCTCGAAAATCAGGTTTTCCGCAGTCGTCGAAAAAGTAAGTGTGAACTGTAAAATGAGCCGTCCCAAGAGAAAAACCAACATTGTGGATTCTGCGTTATGTATCGATCCAGATCAGCCTGCACAGTCTGCGCAGGCTAATCCAGGCCGACACATTCCGTCTCTGTGAGATAGAGGTATAAAGTAATGATACTTCAAAACAGAAAATCCACAGGAGGCGATCAGTGTCTGTCCGGGTTAGCCTGCGCGGCATGCTTAGGCTGATCCGGGTCGATACTTTACGCAGAGTCCACAAAGTTGGTATTCTCGTGGGACGGCTCAAATGCTGACAAAATGTAAAGCACTGTTGTTAAAGGAGAATCTGTTTGTTCATTTTGGGGGAAGTCTTAATTTCTATCAATGTTTACAATGACCGTATGCTGCAAAAATGTGTATTTGCTTACCTGGTAACCATCAAACTAATTAGCAATTTTGATTTATTAAAACGTTACAAACTTGTTAGGGAACACGCATACATACGGAGTGCGCGATATAATGGATTGATGCCATTTTTTACAGTATTTTCAGCAATATCAATGCGGCTTATTCACTGAATCAAAAAATGTCAGGCTCTCTTACATAAGAACGCCATCCAACATACATCAAAGAGAAACGCCTTCACACATAGACTGCCAGCCCATTGGTGGAACACGGATTGTCGTTAATCAAACTACTTTTAATGCCCCTAAATCATCAACTATTTTGTACATATGTTTGATAGTATAACGTTAACGGGAAGAAACACTTCATGTCAAAGGTTTAAGTACTTAATTACTTGCTAATTGTGCAACATGCAACTGTTAGTTGAGACGCTTTTACCACAAGTATTAACCGTTTCTAATATAAAAACGCATTTGACGCATTTGCAGCAGACTTTCGATAACATTGTGGCAAAAAGTGATATGAATATCGGCGTGAAATTAAGGTCATTACCAACCAGCAGTAGGGCTTCGTGAATCTATATTTTCGACAGAAGAAACTTCTACATGTATGCAGTGAATCAGAGCTCTAAATAAGGGATGTTTTGACCCTCTCCCACAAACAACAAATCTGCAGCAGACGACTTTGAAAGTAAACGCGTGGAATAGCTCTAAAAATGTAGGTATAATTACTGAAAAGGGTTCAAAACATTGTGGCAAAAGGAGAAATTGCTCATTTCGTGCAGTTTCGTCTTTTGACACAATGTTTTAAAAAGGCGTCTGCTTCAGAGGCATACGAGTCTATATCAGCGAAAGGGTTAAATCATTATATGACCCATCATATGTTTTGGTTGGATACTAGGAGAGATATTGCGTGGGTATATCGACCTGTATACCCCTCCGTATCTGGAACTCTGGTGATTTTTTTGGTAAGACTAAGAATATGGACAGGCTCGTCTAAACGTTCACTGTTCACAGGGCGTCAGAGCAACCCTTCTCGTCTGAACGTTCACTGTTCACAGGGCTTCAGAGCAACCCTTCTCGTCTGAACGTTCACTGTTCACAGGGCTTCAGAGCTACCCTTCTCGTCTGAACGTTCACTGTCCACAGGGCTTCAGAGTGACCCTTCTCGTCTGAACGTTCAATGTTCACAGGGCTTCAGAGCGACCCTTCTCGTCTGAATGTTCACTGTCCACAGGGCTTCAGAGTGACCCTTCTCGTCTGAACGTTCACTGTTCACATGGCTTCAGAGCAACCGTTCTCGTCTGAACGTTCACTGTTCACAGGGCGTCAGAGCAACCCTTCTCGTCTGAACGTTCACTGTTCACAGGGCGTCAGAGCAACCCTTCTCGTCCGAACGTTCACTGTTCACAGGGCTTCAGAGCAACCCTTCTCGTCTGAACGTTCACTGTTTACAGGGCTTCAGAGCGACCCTTCTCGTCTGAACGTTCACTGTTCACAGGGCTTCAGAGCGACCCTTCTCGTCTGAACGTTCACTGTTCACAGGGCTTCAGAGCGACCCTTCTCGTCTGAACGTTCACTGTTCACAGGGCTTCAGTGCAACCCTTCTCGTCTGAACGTTCACTGTTCACAGGGTTTCAGAGCGACCCTTCTCGTCTGAACGTTCACTGTTCACAGGGCTTCAGAGCGACCCTTCTCATCTGACATGGTTATCATACGACCATCATTCGATGGAACAAGTGGAATCGGAAAACACGATCGTACGAGAAAAAAGCGGTTGGGTTTATTTTTTTATTTGCGAAACCCCCAAAATGGCGTTGTATAGTATCGTGGGGAAAAACAGAAAAAAGTTACTTGAACCTTTTCCCACATACAACAAATCTGCAGCAGACGACTTTGAAAACAAAGTGACAAAAACCTGAAAAATCTCCATTAAAGATAGCTTAATTGTTAAATTAAGTTGAAAACATTGTGGCCAAAGGAGAAATTGCTCATCATGAGCAATTTCAGCTTTGGCCACAATGTTTCAAAAGTCGGCTGCTGCTATTGCGTCAAAATGCGTCTGCAGGTGAGAAATGGTTAAAGAAGATGAATCGGTAAATTTAATGAATTTATTCATCCCTTGGTCACACGCAGACGCATTTTTGACCTGTTTGAAGCAGGAGATTTTTCAAAACATCGTAGAAAAGGGAGACTGTTTCACAATATTGTTGTATTTTATTCTATACATATTTATTGGTGGAGACTTTCCATACTTCTGCTGCAGATCTTTCGCGACTAGTGTTGTGTTGTCTCCAACAACACGTGCAGAAATTTGGTTCTTGAATAACTTGAAAATAGCCTGCATAGCATGCATTCTTGTTTGCAGCGTAAAACTCATATGGACGGACACATTTCAAGTTGAATATAATTTGTAAGTCTTTATCATATGGTTGAGGGAATACAGTCCACTATGTTTTGGCGTGGAACTGTTAGAAGGCCATATTCCTGTTTTGGATATTGATTCAGTACATGCTTTTTGTGTAAGTTAATCTCATTTTTAAACAAGACCTTAACTTTGCCACAGTAGCAAACTATTGTATATATCTGATGACTGTCTAGTTCAGATCGTCTCAGATTGATATTTGCCTCAGCCGATCAAAGTGTCGCCAACAAAATTGTTAGACATCAAAAGCGGGGAGATAACCCTTATCAATAAAAGAAAGTGTTCCGATTGTATAGAATAACCAAATGCATTGGGTCAATTCGAGACGGCATTTTATGCGGTGTCGTCAGATCAAATATACGCACTGCGAAGTATTTTGGACTGATTTCAATGAGAGTGTGTATGCCCCAAAGCGTACAATCTTGCGTTCAGGGAAACAATTTGGTAGCTGACGTTTGCCAATTATCAAATCAAGATTAGGTTATTCTATACCACCCAGTTGGGGGAAATATCATGGCATATTTCACTAAGATCATAATTAGAATATTTCCTTAATAACTAATTAAATTTCAAGTAAGCTACACTACCATTAGTAAAATTGTTCCCTTCATTTTGTTGGCGATAGTAGTAACAATAGCCACTGTACTATACACAAGAAGAACAATTTATAGGAGATTTCAGCAGTACGTCAGAAATGCTTAATGCAGAACGTTTACCGCCAAATAGTTCCATTATTTCTGCAGAGACATGGTTAACAATAATAATGTCAGTGCTATTTTGGTACAAGTTTGATACTAATATTTTAGAACTATCGAACTAAGATGTAATTGAGTTAAAAAATGTAACCATTAGCCTTCTTCGTGTCTGGAAACAGAGAATATGATTGCGCGAAACATACGCCCATTGAGGAGTGACGTAGTAAGCAGGTGCCCGTTAGGTGATGCAGAGACACGGTTAACAATAATCCCGTCATTGCTATTTTGGTAGCGGATTGATACTAACATTTGAGATGTATCGAGCTTACGATCTACATTGATTTAAAATATGTAAATAGTAGCATTCTTCATGTTTGGGCAGATAATACATATCATTGCGCGTCTTATCAGCCATGCAAAGTATTTAAATTCCAAAATGTCCTATAAATAGCTTGCCAGACTGGTTTTCGATAATCTTTTAATCTCAATATTATAAACGCTTTATTTTGTAATTGTTGCAATATATTAAAGCGTCTAGATGATATGACTTGGTAAAATGATTTTGATATAAAGGGAGTTTATTTAGAAATCATTACATTGTTCTTAGATTCTATGTTGAATATAGTACAAATACATTTATTTAACACATTTCGAAGTAAAATCCTACTATAAAGATATATTTTGTAACCGAGTTGGAGATAAATCGAAAATATTTTGTTTCATTCCGAAGTAATAAAGACATCCTGAGATGTTTTCTTAGAATAGTTTATTTTATTGAAAATAATTATAGAAAATACTACGTGACTATAAAAAGAAGCCTTCATTTGAGCTTCTTGTAAGATCATGACAATAGATGGTCTTCCCATACTTTTGAGAAAATAGAAGCAGGCATCACCTGCTTGTGCAAGCTTGTTCCGAAATTCTCATACTTTTAACAAAAGTAATTAACCGGCTTCTCGTCAGATAGCGTCTGTATGTGGGGAAGGTCTAAGAATGAGAAGTTCCACTTAACATGTTTCCTTCTTACTTGAGCATACCTGTTTTTAAAGACCATCCATGGAAAGGGAACAATCAGGTGGTCTTTAACCCTTTCCCACAATCAACACATCTGCAGCATATGACTTTGGAAATATTCAGGCAAAAACACGGAAAAGCTCTATAAATGTAGGTAATTACTAAAAAGAATTGAAAATATTGTGGCAAAAGAAGAAATTGCTCGTTTTTAAAAGTTGTCTCTTGCCGAGGCGTCAGAAAGCGTCTGTATGTGGGAAAGGGTTAATTACAGGGTCATTTGTGCAGACAATGAGTAATTGGGAAAATAGAAAGTTGGTTGCTATAGACAGGGTATTGCTAATCAAAGGTTGACCTTCGCACAGGTTTGACTGTATATGAGAATAGTTTCAGGGACAGACTCACTTTCAAGTCAACTTTCTCCAGTTATGCCAGAACTATATCCCCTTAATTAGTGACATTTAGTTTGATATGAACTGGAGCACTCCTAACCCAACCCAGGGGTTGTCAGTTTGAACCCTAGCACGGCCAACATTCTCTCTGACGTTTGACAAAGGTCACTGTGACAAGCGGTATTCGTCTTTCACTAATGGGCTAACAGTCTTTGTGGTAAAGCAGCCAGTTGCTTGGAAAGATTGTTTTGTGAAAATGTCAGTACTGGTGTGAGAAAGCTAGAAAACACATTATAGAATATAATACTACAATCAATTTATCAATAGGAGCAGCTCTTCCGTTGCAAATTTGTTGAACTTTGAAAAGGGTTTTTCAGTAGCCTGTAAACTAACATTATTCTCCTGTCAAATGATGGAGCTTTACTCATATTTACCCGCACCAGAGTGCACTTTTATTGAAAACCGCAAGGCCTACACCGAGATACTGCTTGTTACTTTGCAGGATTTTCTACACGATCGGTACTACAGTGCCTTCGGCGCTTTGATTATTAACGGTACTGTTACCATTGATTTAATCTTAATTATATATAATGCGCCAAGGGTGTTGTACAACTATTCTAGAAAGGAGCAAAACATATGATATTAGCAATTGCCTTTTTTTTTTAACTTTGTGCAACACAATTCTATATTTTTGTTAGACAACTATTTTACCCCTTTCTCTAGGTTTATACGTTATTGTAGAAACATTTGATATCAGCTTGACTAAAACCTTTGTCAAAATCGAGTTTAATTAAGACAGCGGAAGGGCATGAAAATTCAAACCGTTTGCAGTTTTTAGGTGTTTTCCTCGATGCTATTGACGTGAACGGTAGTGCCATAAATCAATTATTCCGGAAGCAGTACTTATGAACAGCATGAATTAGAACGGAACTGCGTCAGGTGAAGATAAGAAAGGTTCGTATTGCACCTGTGAATAGTGAATAGTCAGATGAGCCTATCTATACGCACAGTCTCTGTGGAAATGTAATGGTTTGTATATCGCCTGAGTTGCGTTGTGGCTAGAGTACCCCTCCTATGATAAAACTCGTGGTAGTGACTGTCCTGCTTGGGTTTGGGGCTAAATGTATCGGGAAAGCATAACGACCTGTACGATAAAACGTGGTAGCGACTTCCCTCCTTGGGGTTAAGGCTAAATGTATCGGGAAAGTATATGAACATATGAGACAAAACGTGGTAGTGACTTCCCTCTCTGGGTTTGAGGCTTAAGGTATTGGAAAAGCATAACGACCTATGAGATAAAACGTGGTAGTGATTTCCCTCCTTCGGGTGGAGGCTAAAGATATCGAGAAAGCATAACGACCTCTTTGATAAAACGTGGTAGTGACTTCCCCCCTTGGGTTTGAGGCTTAAGGTATCGGGAAAGCATAACAACCTATGAGATAACACGTGGTAGTGCATTCCCTCCTTGGGGTTGAGGCTAAAGGTATCGGGAAAGCATAACGACCTTTGAGATAAAACGTAGTAGTGACTTCCCTCCTTTGGGTTATAGCTAAAAGTATCGGGGAAAGCATAACGACCTATGAGATAAAACGTGGTAGCGACTTCCCTCCTTGGGTTTGAGGCTAAATGTATCGGGAAAGCATAACGACTGATGAGACAAAACGCGGTAGCGACTTCTCTCATTGGGGTTAAGGCTAAAGGTATCGGGAAAGCATAACGACTGATGAGATAAAACGTGGTAGCGACTTCCCTCCTTGGTGTTAAGGCTAAATGTATCGGGAAAGCATAACTGCCTATAAGATAAAACGTGGTAGCGACTTCCCTCCTTGGGATTAAGGCTAACTGTATCTGGAAAGCATAACGACCTATGAGATAAAACGTGGTAGCGACTTCCCTCCTTGGGGTTAAGGCTAAATGCATCGGGAAAGCAGAACGACCTATGAGATAAAACGTGGTAGAGACTTCCCTCCTTGGGATTAAGGCTAAAGGTATCGGGGAAAAGCATAACGACTGATGCGCTGGTGTCATGGTTAACTAACCAGCAGTACTAGTGAATGGTTCCACGAAACGCCGTGAGTTTGCAGACATAGTGAGAGGAAAACATTCAATCGAATAACGGTAGCTCTGTTGGAAACGACATGGCTGTCAATCCAGGAGTTGTGAGATCGAATCCCAGCTCCGCCAACATTCTTTTCGACATTTGACAAAAGTCACTGTGACAAGCGTCATTCATCAATGGGCTAACAGTTCATGTGGAAGCAGTCAGTTTCTTGGAAAGTATGTTGTGGCGAGTACTGGTGTGAGAAAGATAGGAAACACATGAGTATGTGAACTGGCCGCCGTGATATGACTGAAAAATTGTTGAAAACGGCGTCAAGCCCAACTCATTAGATCGTTCAAGCGAACACAATTGTGGTCCGTCCATATTAAGTTCTTAACTCTTTCAGCGCCAAAGGAAATATTGAGGATTTTGCAAACAATACAGAAACAGGTGAGTCAGCTCGTAACGAGCTGTCTCACCTGCATTCAGCATTGTTTGCCCTTAAATTATAAAAATATTCCATAATGCTAATTATATGAACAATAGAATCGGCCGAATTTGAACATGGAAGAGTCTTCTTCAAACAATTCGGCGCTGAAAGAGTTAAGCCACGAATGTGGCTTTCAATGAAAACACAAGGAACATGGACATTAATACTATGACTTAAGGAAGGGACCTTTTGAAGCACGCGCCATCCGTTTAGTGCAAGGCCAGCATCTTCGCTCTATGACCTTGTTCAATATTGGTGCCTGTCTAAATCAACATTTTCATATTGATATTGCTAAAACTGGCTATGGACTTTTCCAAATGCAAACCTGTGAGGTCCATTTTAAATAATCAGCATTGAACGGGTTGGGCAAAGACAGCCAGTTGAGTCAGACGCAGCCTCCCAGCAGATAATCAATGCTCATCTATTTAGTTTTTAATGAACTTAGATTCTCAATTATGAAACAAAGAAGTAAACATACGACAAGAGGAGATGGAGGTCTTTATGTGTATTGATTTTCTACAATGTTTTCCTTTGTCGCAGAAAGTATTCTGTTCTTAGCGAAGGGTTCTCGTAACTAGCGAAATAAATTGTTTTAAAAGTTTAATATCATGTCAATTGTGAAACAGATTTTCTCAACACTATCTTATCACTGTGGTTGTCTGCTGCTTTCACGAGACTTACAGTTAAGCAGATACCTAAGCGGAGCGTGTTAGTGTTAAGTAACAGGCGCACATGCCACTTATTGTTTAAATGGTGATTTACGCCTGTTTTAACATGATTTACGCCCGTTTTAACATTATAGTATATCACATTACTGCGTTTCCTGGTAAATATTACAGTATCGCCGGTAAGTAAAATCTGACACCGTTACATTAGTCGTATATCATGGAGGGATGTCACTACTCTCGTTATATAGTTAACCCTTTACCTCATACGACAATTCTGCAGCAGACGACTTTGAACATATTCAAGTTGTCAAAAAATGGAAAATATCTATAATTGAATGGATAACCTATGGCTTAAAGTGGAAAACATTGTGGCAAAAGGACAAACTGCTGCAGAGGCATCAAAAAGCGTCTATATGAGGGCAATGGTTAGTAGGGTCAAACTAAAGGAAGCCTTTGTCGGTATTTAGGAGCAAATTTGTCGGTAAGGTAGCATTTGTCTGTATGAGCATTTACTCGGTAAAGAGCATTTAGTCGGTAAAGGGCATTTAGCCGGTTTGAGTAAAAACTCGGGAGCACAATAGTCGGTGACGTATCACGAACACAGAAATGAATACTACTTAAAACATATCATGTCTGATTCGATTAAATTCGGTTGCGAATGAGTCCAAAAAATGTTTAAAGGGTATTTGAGTTCTGTATTAGTAATATATTCTTATTAGTTTTTAAAGGGCCGTAATAAACGCATTACGTTTAGATGTTTACTCGCGTCAGTCTCCCCCTTGTTGTATCGGAAACCGCGCCTATCAATTGTGTCCCTCTTTAACAATCCCGCCTCGATCACCACCCGTCTCGGACTAAACTATGCAAACCTTACTTATTGATAATAATGTGACTTGTAAAGAGCTTCTTAACCCTCTCCCACATGCACACGCATTTTGACGCAATAGTAACAGACGACTTTTAAAAACAATGTGGCCAAAAGTTAAATTGCTCATGATGAGCAATTTCTCTTTTGGCCACAATGTTTTCAACTCTATTTAACAATAAAGCTACCTTTAAAGGAGATTTTTCATGTTTTAGTCACTATGTTTTCAAAGTCGTCTGCTGCAAATTTGGTGTATGTGGGAAAGAGTTAATATACACTTTACGCTCGCACCAGGTCGCTTTATTTGGGTCAATATGTATGATCGCTCTACTTCGGCTTCATATGATGCAATGTGTCATGATATATTCACTGCTTTGAAGGATATGAGCCGAGTAACGAGAAACTTAAAATTGTGGATTCAGCGTAAAGAATCGATCAGGATCAGCCTAAGCTTGCCGCACAGGCTAACCCGGACAGACACTTTTCGCCTCCTGTGTATTTTCTGTTTCAGGAATCATTACTCTATACCTCTATACCCCTGAGACGGAATGTGTCAGTACGGATTAGCCTGCGCGGACTTCACAGGCTGATCAGGGTCGATACATTTCGCAGAGAAACATACTGATGGTTTTCCCTATAACTTATACAGATGGAAATGTATTAGTTAGCGATTCGTAAGCATTAAATATGCGATCGTTGTTCGGTGATGATCGAAGTCTTTTTCCAATTAGCATTTGTAACTTGCTTTCTTGTGTTCGGCAAGTGAGTTACTTTCAACTTGTATTCCATACAGTGAATATATATATTTTTAAATAGAAATGTCCCCTTTTAATTTTCCGAACCTTGTAGCTCAGTTGGGAGCGACTCGGGTTGTCAATCCAGGGGTTGTGAGTTCGAACACCAGCTTGGCCAACATTTTTTCCGACCTTTGACAAAAGTCACTGTGACAAGCGTCATTCGTCTTTCACCAATGGGCTAAACGTCTATGTGGAAAAGCAGCCAGTTGCTTGGAAAGTATGTTGTGTGGAGTACTGCTGTGAGAAAACCAGGAAACATATGAGAAAGTGAACTGTCCGCCGTGATATGACTGAAAAATTGTTGAAAACGGCGTTAAACCTTAATAAATCAATCAATCAACCCCTTATAATTTCTAAACATTGCCACTCTATAGTTTCGTGAATAGCAATGTTAATTATGTGTTCTAGATAAGGGCCTGGGGCATTTTTCATGATCTCAAATCTTATTTGACACTCAAATCCTTATTTGACGCTCAAACCCAATGTTGTGGGCACTTAAAAACATCGTCACACTGAAAGGGTTCTTTTGAGTACCCACAAAATAGGCTTTGGTTGAGATATATTTGGGGGTGACCCCTATTTACTTCCCCATTAAATAGTCCTCTGTGTGTGGAAGACACTAACAATTGGCAATGTTCATACAACGTTACTCCTATATTTCATATTTTGCCAATGTATCGGTGGTGTATAGTGATAGAGCGTCCGCCTCGGATGATCGAAGTCGCTGGTTGGATGCCCGGCGACCGACTCGGCGGTGAAGTGGTAGAGCCTCTGCCTCGGTTGCGAGTTCGATGGAGTAATGGCTGCCCTCCTTAGCGCTCAGGGTTGCGGGGTTAGCATTACGACTGACTGACGTGTGTCAGGATAAATGCATCAGTATTAGCGGTACATGTAACTTACACAGGAAACGCCGAGATATAACGGGGAAAATGTTGAAAACGGGATAAAACACCAAACAATCAATCGATCCCCGGCCGGGTCATACCAAATACTTAAACAAAATGGTAGTGATTGCTGCCCTCCTTGGCGCTCGTGGTTGCGGGGGTAGCATTACGACTGACTGACGTGTGTCAGGATGAATGGACTAGTAGTACAGGTTCATGTAACTTACACAGGTAACGCCGTGATATAACTGACACATTATTGAAAGTAGCGTTAAACACCAAACAATCAATTAACTAAAACTATCAGCATGGTAATGCTTAAACTGAGCACGATCTTTTTCTTTTTAATCCACAGATTTATAAACATATGGGAAAATGCAAAATTGCTCGCATTGAGCATTGTTTTCTTTTCTGTCAATGTTTAAAAAAAAAAAATCTGTGGAGTCATACAAATCTTTTGTATTTCCCTTCCCATATGCAACAAATATACAGCTAATGGTTTGAAAAACATTCCCTCAAAAACGCTGGAAATGTGTATAAATGAATTATAGCTTCTGAGTAGAGTTGAACACGTGTGGCAAAAGGACACAACGCAATTTCCCCTCTTGTCGTAATGTTTTAAAAATTCGTTGTTGCAGTTTCTATTCAACATCTGCATATATATGAAAGGGTTGAACATAACTTCCTGGCTTGTCTATGAGCCCTTTTGGGTGATGATTAACCTAGTGATGTCATTGGTATTACTTTGGTAGATTGGCATTAGCTTATACGAAGTACATATGAGTCGTCCCGCGAGAAGAACAATATTGTGGACTCTGCGTAAAGTATCGAACCGGATTAGCCTAAGCTTACCACACAGGCGTGCCCGGATAGACACTTTTCGCCTCCTGTGGATTTTCTGTTTCAGAAATCACTACTCTATCTATCCCCCATTAGACGGAATGTGTCGGCCGGATCAGTCTGCGCGGACAGCGCAGGCTGATCTGGTCGATACATTACGCAGATATATTGATATGAGCCGTTCCACGAGAAAACCAATATTGTGGACTCTGCGTAAAGTATCGAACCGGATCAGCCTAAGCATGCCGCGCAGTCTAACCCGGACAGACACTTTTCGCCTCCTGTGGATTAACTGTTTCAGGAATCACTACTCTATCTATCCCCCCTTAGACGGAATGTGTCGGCCGGATCAGTCTGCGCGGACAGCGCAGGCTGATCTGGTCGATACATTACGCAGATATATTGATATGAGACGTCCCGCGAGAAAACCAACATTGTGGACTCTGCGTAAAGTATCGACCTAAGATTGCCGGGGAAAGACACTTTTCGCCTCCTGTGGAATTTCTGTTTCAGGAATAACTACTGTATACATCTATCCCCCTAAGACGGAATGTGTCGGCCGGATCAGTCTGCGCGGACAGCGCAGGCTGATCTGGTCGATACATTACGCAGATATATTGATATGAGCCGTTCCACGAGAAAACCAACATTGTGGACTCTGCGTAAAGTATCAACCTAAGATTGCCGGGGAAAGACACTTTTCGCCTCCTGTGGAATTTCTGTTTCAGGAATAACTACTGTATACATCTATCCCCCTAAGACGGAATGTGTCGGCCGGATCAGGCTGCGCGGATAGCGCAGGCTGATCTGGTCGATACATTACGCAGATATATTGATATGAGCCGTCCCGCGAGAAAACCAACATTGTGGACTCTGCGTAAAGTATCGACCTAAGATTGCCGGGGAAAGACACTTTTCGCCTCCTGTGGAATTTCTGTTTCAGGAATAACTACTGTATACATCTATCCCCCTAAGACGGAATGTGTCGGCCGGATCAGTCTGCGCGAACAGCGCAGGCTGATCTGGTCGATACATTACGCAGATATATTGATATGAGCCGTTCCACGAGAAAACCAACATTGTGGACTCTGCGTAAAGTATCAACCTAAGATTGCCAGGGAAAGACACTTTTCGCCTCCTGTGGAATTTCTGTTTCAGGAATAACTACTGTATACATCTATCCCCCTAAGACGGAATGTGTCGGCCGGATCAGTCTGCGCGGACAGCGCAGGCTGATCTGGTCGATACATTACGCAGATATATTGATATGAGCCGTTCCACGAGAAAACCAACATTGTGGACTCTGCGTAAAGTATCGACCTAAGATTGCCGGGGAAAGACACTTTTCGCCTCCTGTGGAATTTCTGTTTCAGGAATAACTACTGTATACATCTATCCCCCTAAGACGGAATGTGTCGGCCGGATCAGTCTGCGCGGACAGCGCAGGCTGATCTGGTCGATACATTACGCAGATATATTGATATGAGCCGTTCCACGAGAAAACCAACATTGTGGACACTGCGTAAAGTATCAACCTAAGATTGCCGGGGAAAGACACTTTTCGCCTCCTGTGGAATTTCTGTTTCAGGAATAACTACTGTATACATCTATCCCCCTAAGACGGAATGTGTCGGCCGGATCAGTCTGCGCGGACAGCGCAGGCTGATCTGGTCGATACATTACGCAGATATATTGATATGAGCCGTTCCACGAGAAAACCAACATTGTGGACTCTGCGTAAAGTATCGAACCGGATGAGCATAAGCATCAGCGCATATGAGCCGTTCCCTCTGAGACGAGATGTGTCGGCCCGGATTAGCCTGCGCAGGCTGATTTGGGTTGATATATTACGCAGAGGCCATACTGTTGGCTTTCTTGTGGGACAGAGCTCATATCTAATTGATAATATAAGTAATAATATTAAAAAAGAAATTCTTTTTTTTAAGTCGTTTTATTTAACTGATTAAAGACAAATGGACACAACACAATTGCATAACATGTTCTGGCTTTTGGCCAGTAAAGGTAACATTGATAACAAAATAATAACAAATAATAATAATATATAAGTCAAAATGTTTTTAACAGTAAGGTGGTTCTGCATCGGTTCGGACAAGATAGCTTCCTGGATTGCCTATCATGTAATTATATCCAAGCTGTAAGTCCGTACAGTTTTTACAAAACGTTTTTGTGCCCCCGCAGTGATCTTCCGCAGCACACGGCGATGCAATAAAACCACAATGTTCTCCAACTGACGAAAGAAAAAGCTCGACCGCTCTGTGATGGCTGCAACTTTCTTCACCAAAAAAGCCTGAAAGAGTAAGTTATAATTAATTATAGTATTATATGTGATTATAAGAATAAAAGCAATAATAAAAAAAAAATACTTTTACACGGTGTATATCCTATTATTATGTGTTATATTCAGCTATTTAAAGTTTGCACATGAAACAATCGAGAGACATTTCCTTCCTAAGACGACGCATTATCATCCAAATCGGACCAAAATCTTTCGCTGAACTTATATTGGATCTGACGACATCGCATAAAAGGTCGAATTGACCCTATACACGAAATTGTTGAAGAGCAGGTTTTCATTTTTTTTTGTTCAACGATACAGCACGATACAACCAATGCTCGGTTTATACAATGGACAAACACTGCTTTTCTATATAGTGAATTTATATGGGTTTTCTCCCCTTTTTATATAGGCTATAAGCGAAGTAAAGTTCTAGTTTAAATGAGATTGATGACGACGATAACGTTCTACCTACTTTCATATAGTTTCAAAAAGAAACCATCATAAACACATCCAGGCTGTTCACTTTCGTCGGCGTTATTAAAGTAAAGGTCAAATGTTCCAAGTGGCCGACCTATACCAAATGCTACAACAAAAATAAAACATGTGATTGGAAAAAGGTCTTCTCGAGCAATATTTCCTTTACCTGGAATGTTTTTCAATCTTTCCAAGATATTTGTTTATTTTTGTTTCTAGATTTTTTGCATTGATTTTCTCCAAATGAGGTGACGTTTTGCGCTGACACACTGTTATCAGCCTTTTTTCATGGTAATAGTTACACGCTGACTATTGTGAACAGTGTAGATTCAAATCAGCACGTGTATAAACATTCTATAAGTCTGTTCAGCGTGTAATTGTTGTTGTTCGCGGACCCGTGCTTACGTCACGCTGTTCCGCCGTTTGACAAACGTCACTGTGACAAGCGTCATTCGTCTTTCACCAATGAGCTTACAGTCTATGTGTAAAAGCAGTCAGTTGCTTGGAAAGTATGTTGTGTGGAGTACTGCTGTGAAAAAAAAACCAGGAAACATATGAGTAGATGAACTGGTCGCCGTGGTATGACTGAACAATTGTTAAATACTGCGTGAAATCCCAATCATTCCTAGCAAGGATATTTTTCTACTTTCCCCTTTAACCTCTTCTCCTACTTTATTTCTGTTACTGGTATCGTGACCATTGTTTTCAATAAGTAATTACAAACTAATGGATTACTTTCTGCTACATTTTGATGGATTCAAGAATAGTGACCGATGTAGACCAAGATGAGACTGCACGGATGTACATCCTGATCTCAGTCTACACTGTTCCGAAATGTAATCTGAAGTCGTACATAACGAAAGCCGTGTATGCTGACTAAACTTTCCCTCATACAATAAATCTGCAGAAGACGACATTGAAAGCATGTATGCATAAAGTATGGAAAATCTATGAAAAAAAGCAATCACATTTTGAGAAGTTTCTTCTTTTGCCACAGTGTTTTTAAAGTCGTCAGCTGCGTCAACATGCGTTAACCCTTCAACAAAACTGCAGCAGACCACTTTGTTAACAATCAGGCAAAACTATGGAAAAGCTCTATAAATGAAGGTATATATTTACGGGGAAAGCACTGTGGAAAAGGGAGAAATTGCTCGTTTTGAGCAATTTCCCTTTTGTCACAATGTTTTCAAAAGTCGTCTGATGCAAGGCATCAGAAAGGGTCTATATATTGGAAAAGGTTAAAGGTTAAAGTCATGTAGAGCAGGATAAGGGTAAATATTGGTTTTAACCCTTTCCCACATATAGCCGCTTTCTGACGTCTCTATAATAGATGTCTTTTAAAAACTTTGTGACAAAAGGAGAAATTGCTCAAAACAAGCAATTTCTCCTTTTGCCACAATGTTTTCAACCCTTTTCAATAATTATACTCTCAATTATAGACAGTTTCCATATTTTTGCCCAAATGTTTTCAAAGTCTTCTGCTTCAAATTTGTTGTATTTGCAAAAGGGTTAAAACTGCACACTGTACTCACCAAGTGTCGCCCTAAAATCGGTGTGTAGCACATCAACGGTCAGGGCATCACTGCGATCAAGACAGTAGGATTCGTGGGCGCTTTGAAACCAACTTCTCGCCGGATCGAGACCTGGTGACGAGAAACACGACATAATGAAGAATCGGTATTGTAAACAGTTGCCTCCCCTTCCAACCTTCAACAAACACACTTACAACAAACGACTTTGAAACGATCGAGGCAAAACTATGGAAAGTATCTAATCCGTTAACCCTTTCCCTTATATAGACGCTTTCTGAAGCCTCTGCAGCAGACGTCTTTTTGAAAACATAGTGACAAAAAAACAAATTGCTCAAAACGACCAATTTCTTATTTTGCCACAATGTTTTCCACTTTCTGTCATAGGTTATCCATTCTATTTTCTATTTTTTGACAAAATATGTTCAAAGTCGTCCGATTTGTATGAGGGAAAGGGTTAAAGAACAAAAATGTATACTTTAGAGTTGGAAATGTTGTGACAAAACGAGAAATTGTTCATCATGAAAATGGTTCATCATAAGATAATTTTTATTAAAAAAAATTGCTTTGGCGCACTGCATTTACAGAATTGTTCAAGTAACTTCTGTTTTACTTTGACGAATACCCAGGAAGATCTATATCTAAGCCATGTTTGGTTTACATAGAACACCGATCATTTTAAGATACATTTAAAACCAAACTTAGCGGCCACCTCTGTTAAGCAGCCAACTTGTATTAACTGTCTTCTTTATTTGACTTGTATTAAGCACCCACCAGTGTTCAGCCGCCACATTTTGACTCTCCCTTGGATGGCTGCCTAAGGCAAGTTTGACTGTACATACAAACAGTAGATAGACGAATAACTTGCCTGTCAATCTTCCAATTGATCCTAGAGCTAATTGTATAGCATGTGCTCCAGCGTTGCCGGCAGCGTGAGCCCCTAGACTAAACCCTATGATGTGTACCGATTCTGTGCTAACGTTGTACGTCCGTACGAGGTTCTTAACGAGCAATGCTATCTGTCTACCAACAACACGCGTGTTTGCAACCGACTGATAATAATCCCAGTAGGACGCCCCCACAGACCAGTCCACGGCGATAATGTTGAAGTTACCCTGTAAATACATTCAATAACTGATAATTATCCGAGTAGGACGCCCCAACAGACCAGTCCACGGCGATAATGTTGATGTTACCCTGTAAATACATTCAATAACTGATAATAATCCCTAAAGGCCGCCCCAACAGACCAATCTACGGTGATAATGGTGAAGTTACCCTGTAAATACATTCAATAACTGATAATAATCCCTGAGGGCCGCCCCCATAGACCAGTCCACGGCGATAATGTTGAAGTTACCCTGTAAATACATTCAATAACTGATAATAATCCGAGTAGGACGCCCCCACAGACCAGTCCACGGCGATAATGTTGAAGTTACCCTGTAAATACATTCAATAACTGATAATAATCCGAGTAGGACGCCCCAACAGACCAGTCCACGGCGATAATCTTGAAGTTACCCTGTAAATACATTCAATAACTGATAATAATCCCTAAAGGCCGCCCCAACAGACCAGTCTACGGTGATAATGGTGAAGTTTCCCTGTAAAAACATTCAATGACTGATAATAATCCCTGAATGACGCCCCTATAGACCAGTCCACGGCGATAATGTTGAAGTTACCCTGTAAATACATTCAATGACTGATACTAATCCCTAAAGGCCGCCCCCACAGACCAGTCTACGGCGATAATTTTGAAGTTACCCTGTACATACATTCAATAACTGATAATAATCCGAGTAGGACACCCCAACAGACCAGTCCACGGCGATAATGTTGAAGATACCCTGTAAATACATTCAATGACTGACAATAATCCCTAAAGGCCGCCCCAGCAGACCAGTCTACGGCGATAATGTTGAAGTTACCCTGTACATACATTCAATAACTGCTAATAATTCCTGAAGGCCGCCCCCACCGACCAGTCCACGACGATAATGTTGGAGTTACCCTGTAAATGAATGATAATACTCCCTGAAGAACATCCCCGCAGAATAGTATACGGTGATAATGGTGAAGTTACCCTGTAAATACATTCAATAACTGATAATAATCCCAGTAGAACGACCCCACCGACCAGTCTACGGCGATAATGTTAAAGTTACCCTGTAAATACATTCAATGACTGATAATACTCCCTAAAGGCCGCCCCAACAGACCAGTCTACGGCGATAATGTTGAAGTTACCCTGTAAATACATTCAATAACTGATAATAATCCCTAAAGGACGCCCCCAAAGACCAGTCTACGGCGATAATGTTGAAGTTACCCTGTAAATACATTCAATAACTGATAATAATCCCTAAAGGACGCCCCCACAGACCAGTCCACGGCGATAATGTTGAATTTACCCTGTAAATACATTCAATAACTGATAATAATCCCTAAAGGCCGCCCCAACAGACCAGTCTACGGCGATAATGTTGAAGTTACCCTTTAAATATATTCAATAACTGATAATAATCCCTAAAGGCCGCCCCAACAGACCAGTCTACGGCGATAATGTTGACGTTACCCTTTAAATACATTCAATAACTGATAATAATCCCTAAAGGCCGCCCCAACAGACCAGTCTACGGCGATAATGTTGAAGTTACCCTGTACATACATTCAATGACTGATAATAATCCCTAAAGGCCGCCCCAACAGACCAGTCCACGGCGATAATGTTGAAGTTACCCTGTAAATACATTCAATAACTGATAATAATTCCGGAAGGCTGCCCCCACCGACCAGTCCACGGCGATAATGTTGAAGTTACCCTGTAAATACATTCAATAACTGATAATAATCCGAGTAGAACGCCCCAACAGACCAGTCTACGGCGATAATGTTAAAGTTACCCTGTAAATACATTCAGACTGAATAAATGTGGACTCCGTTTTAGCAATATTAATTTATTATTATTGCAATCAAGTAGTATATATGGCCTTACACTTATAAACTTAGGAACTAAATATGCCTAGGATTGTGTCTAATAAGTTAAAATCATTGAACCTTTTAATAGGAGTGACTCTTCAATAAAACTCATGCCTTTATTTTTTAAATATATTATTAACATATACGGGATAACATGAGAAGAGAAAAAGAATTATACTAACTTGTTTCTGAAAATCAAGTTTCAAATCTTGTATCCATTCACGTTTAATGTTTTCGCCCCATCCGTGTACAATTATTTTAGTGTCTGATCTGTCATTAAAATCTATCTTTGTAAAGTTGAAACGATCCTGAGTTAGGGCCTCAACTGACACTGTGCCGTTAGCCGTGTAAAATTCGAACTGTGTTTTAAGCTGTTCGGGACAATCCGGTCTCCTTTCAAACCAGTACATGTAGTCAAATTCGCCGCCAACTGATTCAAAGCAATTAGTTACACTACCTGAAAACAATATTAGCAATATATTAGTTATGTTATGCACAACTAGTATCATCCAATCGCACTCCTTATGAAAATACTTAAGAAAATAGACAGAGACATAGACAGAGAGAAATGTTCTTACCCGTCGCTGTTTCAATGTTAAGTAGCAGAAGTACAGCAAAAGTATAAACGTTGTATGTTGCCATTCTTATGTTTTGATGTCAGGTTTAAATTTACAATGACTCTGTTACGGTCTATCAGGCGTTTATATAATAATGCTGAAGGAAATGAGGACACTTTTTTTTAAATGTCAACGTCTGTGCACGACGTTGCAACACTATACATTCGTTTCATTCTTAGAAATTTGTTTTTAACTTTTCTTCAGAAATTATAATGGAAAATCAAATAGGATATGAAAGTTCAGAAAGGAAAAATAAAGCATGCATCCCCCACAGATATATACAAATGTGTTTTTTGTTTATAAAACATTTAACACGTTGTACAATCTGCAACAATAAAAAGGAAGAAATCAGAATCGCAGACTGGTACTTGAATCTTGCTTGTGATTGGATAAAATCCAGTTTTACAGACGTCCAATCATCGTTTATTATGAACTCCTTGTCTCTTTTAACTCTTTCGTACATGTAGACGTACATTGACGCATCTGCAGCAGACGAAACTCATTTGTGGCATAATGAGATATTTCTCTATTCAATATTTATCCTTAAATTAATGTAGATTTTCTTTAATTTGCCTAGACGTTTTTAAAGCTGTATGCTGCAGATTTGTTGTACATGTTCAAAGGGGCTAGTTATATATTCCAGAGCGTACCCGATCTGTTTATTTAAATGTGAGCTCTACGTTTTAATAATACAAATGTACTAACGCAAATCCCGAACAAGAAAGTCATTACAACGTGAATTCAAACACGTTTGCAATAACGGGAATTGAAAAACACGTTATAACGAGAAAACCCTCCGAAATTACGCGAAATTAAAACACATTAAAAGTTGTTATAACGTAAAGCTAATTCTAACAGGAAAAAAGTAAAAAATATCAATTGAATTTAAAACACGTTATAACCAGAAAAAAAGTTGTTATAACGTGAATTGAAGAACACGTTTCAACGAGAAACCTCGAAATCACGCGAAATTTAGTAGTTGTTATAATGCAAAACACGTTATAACCAGAAAAACGCGAAACAACCAAAAAAATACGTAATAACCAGAAAAAAAACGTTGCAAAGAGAAACCCCAAAATTACGCGAAATTTAAAAGTTGTTATAACGCAAAGCATTTTATAACATTAAAAAGTAAAAAAGTCATAATAACGTGAATTTAAAACACGTTATAAGGTGAAAAGGTAAAATGTCGAAATAACGTGATTTTAAAACACGTTATAACATGAACAAATAAAAATGTCGTAATAACGTGAATTTAAAACACCTTATAACATGAACAAATAAAAATGTCGTAATAACGTGAATTTAAAACATATTATAACATGAAAAAGTAAAAATGTCGTAATAACGTGAATTTAAAACAGGTTATAACATGAATTAGTGGAAATGTCGTAATAAAGTGAATTTAAAACATGTTATACGTGAAAAAGTAAAAATGTCGTAATATTTAACGTGAATTTAAAACAGGTTATAACTTGAAAAAGTAAAAATGTCGTAATAACGTGAATTTAAAACAGGTTATAACTTGAACAAGTAAAATGTTTTGTATTTACGTTGTATAACTTTTGAGAATGAATAAAGAAGAAACAAATCAAATTTCATTTAATAGCGAAACAACACAATTTACACATAAACAAAATATGATTGGCGTGTAAACCACGCCCCACTACTTGTACCGTATTTATATTAGTCAAATACTGAATTGTGACCCGTCGTGTTTGAACTGCGCATGACTATCTGCATGAATTTGCGCCGGAAAACGTGTATGTATATAACAAATAGAGGATATTTATTATAACGAGTTGCGGCGAGCCTTGACAAGCGTCATATTCAGCTTAGTTAACGATTTTATTAAAAGTGATGATAAATAAACACGAACGAGATATTCTATTCATCACATGAAGTGATTTAAGATGCGTAGCTTAAAAGAGCATCTTATAACCTAGTATTTCGAAAAATTGTAGTCCTACATGAAATAATTTGCCGGTTTTGGCGCCAAAGTGACTAACGTTATAACGTCAAGCCGCTGACGTGACGTCATTTTCATTGTTTGGTTTCCGATTTGTAACAAAGACTTGAGCGTAAGACTGAAAACCAAACTAGTAGTGTCATATGATATTTATGTAATGGGATTTAGATACTCCCAGAGAGGGCTTTATGTAATAAATTCAAATACTAATCAGTCACTCGTAATAGACAATTCAAGAAACCGCAATATATCATCAAGTGTATTGAATCTAATTGACACAGCTTCCTTGGTATAATTTTAAAAGCAGATGTAAAGTTTATTTTTGTTTATTTAAGTCATATATAACAAATTGTATTTTAATTCCTGAGCGTTTATAATCGTTTCATAATCCACCGGTTTCTCAATAAAGGGTTCGAAATTAACTTTTTTGTGCTACCTGCTTTGAAAGTAGGTAGCAAATTCATCTTTCAGGTAGCATTAGCATGATAAACAATAACATAAGCAAGCTTTTACTTATAATTTAATTTTTCTTGTTAAAATCGATAATTAATGTGCATCCATTAAAAAGGTTGAAGAAGTTCTTATTGTCTGGTGTAAACCAATCACATTGACAATTTCTTGATTTGAACAACTTGAGAAAGGAGTGTGTAATTAAGCTTGATTACGCACAGATAGGAACAGAAACATCAAGCAACAACGAAACTGGGCCATTTTTTCAAGTAGAAAGTCTTTGCTACTGACTTTTTGGGCAGGTAGCAAGTTCCCATTTTAAGTAGCAATTTTTCTACTTGCTTCTTCTTATTTCGAACACTGTTAAATATGATCATTTTAATATCGTCTGCTTTAAAACATTTGAAAACAGTGATATCATATCTGGTTACAGCGGACATGTCGATAACTCGAAAGAAATGATGGATCCCTTTCAACGTCGATTTATTGTGAGTCGATTGTACGTTTATTTTCATACGCTGAGGTGCTCCACTTACACCGATATACTGAACAATCGAAATAAACACTTGGTTTGACTTACTTTCTTGGTATCAGTGTGCCTGGTTAAACTGTAAGACAACATCAAATAATCTCCACTTATTGCTGCATTAACTCATTTCCACATACAACAAATATGCAGCAGACGATTTTGAAAACATCTAGGCAAAAGCGCAGAAAATAAATCCCTTTAAATTAAAGAACAATAATTGAATAGAGTTGAAAACATGGGAACAAAAGGAGAAATTGCTCGTTTTGAGCAATTTCCTCTTCTGTTGCCATGATTTCAAAAAGTCGTCTGCTGCAGAGGCGTCAGAAACACTAGTGGCAGCAGGTTTGTTTGCAAGACGACTTGAAACACTTATTTAACCAATCTGATCGACGAAATTTTTTCCCCACAAAAATGAGTCTTTACTTACCTGGCAACCATCAAACTAATTAGTATTTTTAATTCATAAAAAAACGTTACAAAGTTGTCAGGGAACATGCATACATACGGATAGCCCGATTGTGCCAAATGATATAATGGATTGACGCCATTTTCAACAGTATTTCAGCAGTATCACTGCGGCTTATTCACTTTTAACTTTAACTTTAACTTTAACTTCAATTCAAGTCTCAAGTTGTATTGGCAATTAGCAATAGTTTTGCCTGTGGCCATTTACAAAACAATTATATGGCAAAGACAGACATAATACATTAATACATAAAATGATATACACATACAAACAATTCAACGTTAATATACGTTCAGAAACAGCTATACCGTCAAGGTTATTTTTTTCTAATTGACATAGGCTTCCTTAATATATTTAGCAAGATTGTAGAATTTCTTTTTGTTTGATAAATACAGTATTGCTAACCGTTGCATTGAGGGCCATGTTACATTTCCTAAATATTTAGACCTAAGTGAACTATATTTTAATGACACTAAATCATCAATTATTTTCACATAGTTTAGAAAGTATAACGTTAACGGAGAAAAAACACTTCATGTAAAAGGCTTAAGTACTTAATTTTCATGCTAATTGTACAACATGCAACTGTTTGTCTGAAATGCTAAAAACCCAGTATTTACCTTTTCAAATATAAAGATGCATTGTTACGCTTTTGCAGCAGATGACTTTCGATAACATTGTGGCAAAAAGTGATATGAATATCGGCGTGAATTAAAGGTCATTACCAACCAGCAGTAGGGCTTCGTGAATCTATATTTTCGACAGAAGAAAAATCTATGCAGTGAATCAGAGCTCTAAAAAAGGGTGTTTTGCATGTCCTTGACCCTTTTCCACATACAGCAAATCTGCAGCAGACGACTTTGAAAGTATTTAGGCAAACACATGGAGTAGCTCTATAGATCTAGGTATAATTACTGAAAATAGTTGAAAACATTGTGGCAAAGAGAGAAATTGCTCGTTGTTGTGCAGTCTCTTCTTTTGACACACTGTTTGCAAAAAACGTCTGCTTCAGAGGCGTCAGAAAGAGTCTATATGAGGGAAAGGGTTAAATCAATATATGACTCATCATATGTTTTGGTTGGATACTAGGAGAGATATTGCGTGGGTATATCGACCTGTATACCCCTCCGTATCTGGACCTTTGCTGAATGTTTTGGTTAGACTAAGACTATGGACAGGCTCGTCTGAACGTTCACTGTTCAAAGGGCTTCAGAGCCACCCTTCACGTCTGAACGTTCACTGTTTACAGGGCTTCAGAGTGACCCTTCTCGTCCGAACGATCACTGTCCACAGGGCTTCAGAGCAACCCTTCTCGTCTGAATGTTCACTGTCCACATGGCTTCAGA